>CM031242.1:291098959-291698959 GCA_018340775.1 Taxus wallichiana var. yunnanensis | reverse complement strand
TCTAGGATTTCATCCTTCTACAAATTGAAATCCAAGTATCTCATTTTGATCCATGCTACGATAAAACTTCACAAAACATGAGTTTCCGCACATCCGAAAGTAACGGCTAATGGTCCTGCAAGACTGGAGTAGTGGTATGATGTCAATTCAAAATGAACTGGCATGAATATTAACTCCATTTTCTGATGCAATTAATTAGTAAAATAAGAAAGGATATACATGTTGTTTTATCAACAAGCATATGGTAATACAACTGAAAATGATTTACCCCCTGGTTTCTATAAAGATACAGCTATGGATGCATACAAATAGAACAACCAATCTCTATTTCAGCATAATCAAACCGTAATCACTCAACCTCCGAATTCAAATTATGACCACAAGAAAATCATACTTTATTTGGTATAGATTTTAATACTATTTCTCTTATCTTCCAAATCAACGAGCAACTTAACAAAACTGTCCAAAAATCATCATTACCAAAAACTAATCAAACATATTCTTTCTAGTTAATGAGCAGCTCATCATATTGTCCAAGAACATCATTACCAAGGAAATAAAACTTACTTCTTTTCAGTCAATGAGCAGCTCTACAAATTAGCACAAATATCACCAAATTTACATCACTTTAACATGTTCTATCTGGTAAACGAACAACCCCAACAAAACAATATAGAAGCACCCTGATTACATCATGTAAACATACTTTGTTTAGTAAAAGAACAACTAATTATTTCTTTCATAAGATATCATTATATAAATCCCAATCATGCCACCAATTACTCCTTGGTGCATCTAGGTCAAGTTGTCCTGGCTTTCATGCCCTTACCAAGTCATATTGTCGGGGATGGAAGTTACAGGTTAAATGCCTTTTTTTACACATAACAACACACCCTCATTTATACATGATCTGATTTAGATGTCCATAAAGATAAAATTTCTGGAAAAACAACCCCATGCAAGAGCTTTGACATCCACAAATTATCATTCAAGAGATCACAATAAATTAACAATCAGACCTGCATATAACAGCCAAAAGAAAAATACAAAACCCCAACCGGTTAGCATACCCATATCGATGGGGTTACCCAAATCGATTCATTTATGCAAATCGATTTGTATACCCAAATCAATTTGTTTACAGAAAACACACAACTAAATTTCAGTAAACCAAAATGAAAACCCACAAGCACAAATTGATTTTAAACACATAAATTCACAAAACGTTTTCCTTCTTCCAGTACAGGAAAAACCCAACTCTTTTCCTTTGGTTACAATTTATTTTAATGCAAAGAAGGAATTTTTAACCTTTCTTTTACTTTATTTTTGCAGATCAAAACCCAAAACCCCATCTGTCGTATTTTTCTGGGTTTAGTTAAAACCACACAAAGAAAACTAAAAAGAATACATAATTCATCAATTTCCTTTTCAAACTTCATCTCCAAACAATTAAATCAAAAGTTGACCACAAATTCCTTGATTGCCATAAAAAAAATAGAATGTGTATTTCCTCTTTTTTCCTTTTTACAAACAACGCAGCAAAGAAGGGAGAAGATATTCATGCCTGAAATAAACCCAGAATTGGAAACCTTCTACTCTTCCAACTCCAACAAGTTGAATCCTTCTTTCCTCCAAAACTCACGCAGGTATTCCAGAAGGGGAGAATGAAAATAAACAAAGGAGAAATAACAGAAAAAATATAATGAAAGAACTATAGTTGGGCGGCATATTGGAGAATTTTGGGCTTCCCAATGTTGGTACGTGTACTAGTGCATGCCACACACTTGTGCCATGTGAAGGTGTTTCACTTTATGAAACCCATAAATTTCAATATCTAAATAAAAACTTTTGGCTTACATGTCAAATCCCTCTAAAATATATATACTAATTAATATTTCATACACATTTTTTTTACTTTAGTTGTTACCCAACTTAATGGTTAAGTTAAAATTAACCTTCATAATACAAGTCCACATATTTCCAACAATATATTACCATAATAATTAGTTGAATTTCTAGGTTTATATAAAACATTCCAATAACGAAAATCATCAAGTCTGTAAATAATAATTGAATATTCTCATAAAGATGGCTTGATATAGCATTGTCAAATAAAACAGAGGCAGTGATCATCGCGGTCATTGCAAAAGTCGAACAAAACAAAAGATGACCAAACCGATTAAAATAAAGTAACCGAAATACAAATAACTCGAAAGATTCACAATCATTTATGAACCATTTTACCTACGATTAAGGCCTAACCACATTTTTTAGGAAGGATCATAAAGGTGGGTGCGGGGTTATTCATTCCGCAGTGTCATGCCCCGTAGCAGAAGCTGTGGGTCATGACACGATGAACCAAATGAATTTTACACACAATGATGATCTCGTCTAATCCTGATTAGACTTATCCGTAGTTAATTTAACTTACAAGAAATTTTTGGGATGTTACACTTTTGTAGTGTATTACAGGTTTCTAGGGTCCTGGACGAAACAGCTTTCTAAGTTCCTCTTGTTCCTTGGTTTCCCAATTTGGTCGCACAACAAAGAAATTTGGCTAAGCTCAAGGTGTATTGCATGGAAATGCGAGTCCTGGTGGAACAGAGGTACTAGTTCCACCGGGATCGGGGTTCTCGGCATGGGTCCTGGGAGCCAAACAACGAATCGTCAAGCGTATTACGGGTGTTTAGTGATGCAGAGGAACAGGTTTTCTAGGTAAATGCAATTTAACTTTAACTTGGAAAAAATGTAAAATTAGAAATGCGTATTGGAAAAAGCTAAATTAAGGGGTTAGAGTACACCTCAAATGCTAAAAGAGAGAGAAATTTGGTCATGTTTGTAGATTCGTTGCTTAGGAGATGGTTGGAATAATACAAAGGACTTGGGCATCCTATCGCAAAACTAGGGATTTGAGTGTCCTAGAGCTAAACTTCATATTTTAAGTGACTTATCGTCACTAAGGGGAATTGTATTAGGAAAGCTCATAGTATTTTCCCTCTAACCATTAACACTTCCCCATGGATAAGTACTAGTACAAATGATCATAAACCTAATTTGTAACTTGCCTTAGGTGAAACATTATTCTAGGAATATTGTTGTCATGCATATGCCCTAGGTGCCACTTCCTTATTTATTCTTGCTTTAGTTCCTTAGTAATTTGTGATATGGAATTGACTTTAATTCCTGTTAGTAATTGAGTGTAATTCAAAATGACTGTGTAACTACTTTGAAACTAGAGAAAAGTGTAAGTTTGCAACCGTTAAAAACTACTTTGTGATTGTTTTTACCCCTATGACAGAGTACATAGGTTGGACACTAGCACCCACTTTTTTTGTCTATATTGGGTGGTTTTGTCCAAGTTATGAATTTTAGCCAATTTTTTTGTCATTCTTCTCGCAATTGATTACTACTTTGATCATGTTGACTCGTGATTTTATAATGGTTGCCTATAATTATTAGGAGGATGAAAAGGTTCATCCTATTTTTTCCCCACTCGTTTGGGGTGTGTGAGATGAAAAAAGTGAACGGATCCCAAACGAGGAAGGATGAAACTGATATGCATATATGATATAGGGATTCCTGTATGCAAAATAGGGATTACGCATGTTAGTTACCATCATGAAAACAAAACAATTGGAAAATGCTAGCATACAAGTGTTAGTGAAAAACAAGTGATGCACTCAGAAATAACAATTAGTAAAATCATATAGGAAAATAGCAAACAAGGACATAAATGAGTAGATGGTTACATATATAGGACACAACTCAAGATGTCACAAGATAATAAGATCCGTCAAGGCTTGTGTAAACAAGGTAACAAGAAAACATAGGGCATGTCCCCCAAACATTAGTAAACAAGCTACAAGTAAATCAGAAAATCATGATTAGCAGGAGTCCTGTAAGGTAAATGCTACACATGAAAAACCCATCAACATGTTAGGAAATATAAATAGTATGCCACAATGTAAGATCTGAATATAGGAATGAAAATGTGAAATATTGCAATGATAGAACCTGATAGTAAGTGGGAAAAGGTAGATTCCCAAGAGCCTTAGTGAGACTGGTAATGGACAAGGCCAAACATCATACATCGTGTAACAACTTGTAAGTGATCTATATTCACCTCAAGATACCATGTGAATGTGCATGTGTGTATGAAAAATGATAAAGCATACTATGAACCGTAGTAACATGATAAGAAAAGGTACAACATATAGTAGTATAAGGAAGCAAGAATACATCCAATCAAGATCTAAGAAAACATGTTTTTGTATTTTAATTACAAATATGTGAAAGAGAGAATTTATAATGGAGTAATAAGGATTCACTCTATGTTTTTGTGTGTTTGTGCGCATAAAGTGAGGTTCATGTAGTTAAGGATTCCCTCAATAGTCAAGTATGAACTAGGAACAAGAGTGTATCATTAGGTGGTGTGGGGAATTAAGATGCCCCTAGATGTGAATGTCAAAAGTGTCTATGTAATAAAATAACTAGGAAAGGGCCCACGATCAGCCAATGTAAAAGAACCATGTATGTGAACATGATTTTTCACTCAAAGGTCATTGGAGAGTGCATTAGGCCAAGTATATGAAATAAGTCTATACCAAGCATGTGGAAAAATAGGGCATGAAATATGTCTAGATGGAGCATGTGAATCATATGACATATGTTAATATATGCCCCTATGAGATGGGCTATGGGATCTATAGATGTGATAAGGCCTATGAGTAGGATCCATGTGTGAAGGAAACTATGGTGGATGTGCAAGTGATAAGAGGAGCAAGGGATCCATATACCATAGGACGTGTCAAGGATAAGGATCCATCATTGATAAGAGAAGATGCACAAGGAGTAGGAGTAATTGAATATGGGATGTTTAGAGGAGCTAATGAAAAAAGTGTCCATGGTAGAATGCCTCAAATAGTAATAATATGATTCTCATGGATGAACTTAAGGAATAAGTGAACAATAGAGTTCATGTTTTTGGCATCCCAGACTCAAGGGAGTCATAAGACAATGTCACAATGTGTAACATTAGAACCAATATTAAATGACATAGAAATAGTAAGAGGCCCAATGGTAATGGGTATGATACATGGCCATGAGAAGTGGGAAACATGTGTGTCATCTAAGATAAAAGGATGTCAATCGAGTGTAAGAAAGATAATGAGTATGAATTGTGCTTGAATGTAGGACGTCTTATAACATTTTTGATAAAGCATGGGGTCCAACAAAATCATCGATATGAAATCTTTGGGAGGAGAATGAGGTATGAAAATTAACATTAGGGAAAGTGATAGCACATGATGGGATATCGGTAGCAAAACAAGGAATCCAAGGGGATGATCCAAAGAAGGAGGAGGAGGCACTGCGTGGTAGGTATGATTGGAAGATTACTCAGGGAGTTGACTTGTCATGCTTAGGTAATGGGTCATTGAAGATTTTTAACTTTCCATTTTCTTTGGTAGAATTGGAATCAAAGTAGAGGATTTAGGTAATTTTATATCATTATTGTCAATGATATCTTGAATAAAATGGTGAATCTTGAAACACTTGTCGGTAGAATAGTCATTGCATCTATGGTAATCACAATGTACATGTTCATCAAAACTCTTTCCATGGGGACAATTACAATCATACTCTAGAGGAGGTGGAAGAGAAATTAGATTAATTTAAATTATTTGGGTAATAGTATACGGGAAGGATAAGGAAATCAAGTAAATATACATCAAGGGGCTTGGAGTGAAGCTAGGAGGCTAAGAAGCTACATTGATGATGAGAATTAACATCATTAGACTTGGGTTTAAAGGGAACCTTGCTTGGAAATTTAGAAGAGGAATGATCGGAAGTATTAGAACCATATTTGATTTTTCCCAAAGAAAGTAGCTTAGTCTCACGAGTCTTCAAGGTATGGCATAGATGGTAAAAGGAATGATAGGAATCAAAAAGCACACATTCTTATAAAGGAGGCAAAAGACTTTGAATAAAAAGATCTAAACATTCAGATTCAACTAATACATTGTTCATTTTAGAAATATTTTTCTTGTAACGAAATATGTAATCACTAATATGTTCATTAGATCCTTGTTTAATTTTAGCCATTTGTGCATAAGATATTTTCCTTCGATATTCATAAAGAATGAGCTAAAAACAATTCAGCAAGAGTAATAAATGATTTAATAGAATGTAAGGGAAAGTCATAGAACCATCACAAAGCATAATCATGTAAGCTCCTACAAAACAAAAAAAACTTGATCAAGAGGGTGTCATCACATGCATAGTCCAAGAAAGCAACATGAAAGGATCTAATATTCTCTTGAGGATCTTCATGGCCATCGAATAGAGGACACTTTAGTGAATCAAAATCGGTAGGGAGTGGATAAGAAGGCACTTTGGGTGCAAGAGGACTATGAAAAGAATTAAATAAACCAAGGGATGGAGATGAAGAAGAATCAGCTTGTTGCAATTGACAAATTTATGCTTGCAAATCATGATAAAGAGACTCTAAAGCATGTGTGCTTGAAGAATAATTAGGATGAATGTGTGAAATAAGAGTACACTAATAATAATAAGGAATAGGAATAGACATTTCAATGGTGGAGACTCCAATATTGGAAGAAGAAGAAGAAAGTGGGATAGAAGAAGTATTGGTAAAGAGTACCAAGGTATGAATCATAGTATTGTCTATTATGTAACTAAATCCCCAAAGATTTAATCATTAGAGACTTGTTGATTTATTTAAATAATAACAAGTTTGAATTGAGATTCTTTATAACAAAGGTGTTGTAATAAACTATTGAAAAATAAAAAATGGGTGTGAACAACCCGAGCATTTAATTAAAGAGGATTAATTAAAGTGAAAAAGTGTGAACCATTGTGTTGGTTCATAAATACCCGTGAGATATTATAAAAATCCAATGAAGGTGCAAAGAGAAAATGAATTATGATTTATGAGTGGAGAAAAACAATTACAAGGGAGTTTAAGCAAGACGTGTAATTGTATCCAAGATTTAACTTGGGTAATTCCAAAGTTGACTAGGTTACAAATAGGAGGTGAGCAAAGAGAGGGGCACCGAGGTTTTCTAACCGGGGTACATCATACAACCTCCAATGGTTCATTTCCATGGCAAGGCAAATATACACTAGGTGTATAACATTACCCTCGTAGTGTGGTGTCTGTTACTTCACGTGTGGATTGGAATTTTGTATCAAATTCCTAATCATTTGCCTCGATAAGTTCTCTCTATAAACCTATGTAATCCGTGTTGAAAGTTAACAAAAGGAAGTTAAATATTTTTTTATTTAGACAAAATGTTCTTGTGAATGTATTCTTTTACTATACTATGTGAATTGATGGAATATGCAATTGGTTTTACACCAAAAAAATAGAATCACAAAATCTAGATAGGGATAATCTTATTAATGGTTTATATAAATTAAGTACAAAATAAGAATTGATGTATGTAATTGAATGTAGTTAGTATATTATCAAAAAAATTAGTTTAGATTAGGGAAAAATTGCATTTCATTTGGTATCAGAGCAATTATCCTCATTTGAAACATTATGTTGTTATTTTCATCCCTCATTCTATAGTTATTTTGGAAGTTATGACATGGCATTCTCTAATTTGTCACTGTGTTTCCTTTGTGTCCTACGTGTTTTGTCCTAAGTGTTAGTAATTTCCTATGCCGTTCTGGATTTCAACTTTGCTTTAAAAATCTAGTTTATTCGGTGAACTTCATGTCTACCCAAAGCCATCTCTCAAAAATATGATGGAATTTTGTCATGTGTCACCCTCATTGTTAGATCACCGCTAAGTGGCACCCTCTTATTGGTCCTCATGTCTCTGTCTTTTCGCTAATGTGTCATTTGTCTCTCCTATTTTGGGCCCGATAATTTTTCTTAATTACGGTTGATTCCATAGGTCTAAGTTCATCGGACCCCAAGTACCTTCAACTTACACAAAATTCTAACATGTAGCACCTTCTTTCGTCATTGAGATTTAACCTATCCTTGTCCTTTTCGTCATTGATCTTCGCCACATGTCCTTGTTCTTTGACCTCATGACCCATCGGAACCCAAAATTGTTTTTGTTTTTGTTAAATCCACAAGCCTAGTGTCCATGGGACAAAATTGTAGGAAAAATCCGTGGAATCACGACGTGTGTTCTCCTATTGGCCATTCAATTTGTGTCATATGTTTTGTCTCCATGTCTCTAAGTTGACATCTTCCCAAACCTTTGACGCCTTTAATCAAGTTTGGTTGATTTCGGGAGTTTCAAGTCCGTAGGCATCCATCTTATTGAAGAGTGTTGAATAAGCAGCATGTGTCCCTTTCCGATTTTGTTGATCCCCCTCTATGCTTGGGGATTATAATTGACAAGAAAAGAACATCCCAAATATTTATTTTTTTTAAATATAAACTATGTTCAAAAAAATTCCTTCTAGGGATATGCCATTCCATGGTTGTGTTCTCATAAAAAAATTAGGTATAGTATAAATAGTGTAAAGGGGTACCAACTCAAGAAATTGTGTGAAAATACTCCAGAGGTTAAAAATATATTGTTCTTAAGTCAAAAATTGTAAAAAGAAAGTAATTAATATTGTGAGTGTAAATGAGTAGATTATGGTGTTTTTCTCACTAGAGATAAATTGTGCATACACAGAGTGGAAGCCAAATCAATTTTGGATGGAATGGACTCTCAAAACAACATGGATTACAATGAACTAGAGTGCCAAAACCAACAACTGGGTAGGAAGTAAATCATTTATCTGAACAATTAGAAATGTTGAAAAATCAATTTGCAAAAGCTATGAGTAAATCTGATAAATGTAATAAATCAGAAAAGAAAATAAACAAGAGAAAACAATCTTCTTCAGATGATGATTCTATTTCCAATAAAATAAATGATTCTTCTAGTTCTTTTGATTCTTCTAGTGTTGAAAAGAAAGTTCAAATAAGAATTCTAAGGAAATACAAAACTTTCTTGAAAATTAAGTTACCTGAATATGCAGGGGAAGTAGGAATAGAGAACAAGCCGAAACTTGGTTAACTAGTTTAGAAAGATATTTTGAATTATAGAATACTAGTAAGTTAGGTCGAACACAAATAACTTCTTATCAACTAAAATATGTTGCCCTTAACTGGTGGGAAGATACGTTGAGATCTGAAAAACTTAAATCCCATAAGGTCCCATGGAATAAGTTTTGAAAGTTGTTTAGGAAGAAGTATTTATCTGAACATTTCTTACAATAAAGGCAAAATGAATTCTTTGAATTTAAAACAATGTTTAAAAATTGTCAACGAGTACAAACAAACTTTTGAGAATCTAAATAGATTTGTGCCTTTCATTTTTGGAACTGATAGAGTCTTCATATTTATTAATGGTTTAAGAGAGGAATATAAGGCTAGTGTATGGTGTGGAAAACCTACTTCCGTCGATGAGGCTGCTCAAATAGGGAACAATTTGAAAAATATAAAACTGTTGTTCACTAAAAGCAAGAAGATTATAAGAAAAATAATTCCAATTTCCAATTTTAAAAATAGAAAAAGGCCATTCAATGAAATTGTTAAGTGTAATCATACTCAGATTAGAAATCAACAAAGGAAACAAGATTATGTTAAAACTAAACCAGAAGAAATTAAATGTTGGAATTGTGGAGGTAACCATTTTGCTAGGGGTTGTTCCTCGAAAAAAAAAGAGTTGGGATAAGAACAAAATCAGAAAATTGATGATAAATCAAAGGAAGGAACCAAAATATGAAATTTTATGTCATGTTGATACATGTACTATACATAAACAAGTGTCATTGATTGAAATAAAATGGGACTATTAATAATGGTTGTTTTCTTGATTGATTCGATAGTATATCATAGTTTTATATCAAAGAATTTGTTTTTCTAGAAAAATAAAACCCGTAGCTGTAGAAATGGCTGATGGATAGATAATAAGACAAACAAGAGCTTTAGTAGAAGAATTATATTTTCAAATTAATAATATTGTATCTCATGAATCTTTTCATGTACTTAACTTAGGTCAATATGATGTTATTTTGGGGATGACCTGGTTAGAAAAGAATCATGCTCTTATTAACTGTGAAAATAAACAAGTATGTATTCAAGATCAATATGAAGTTACTCATATTTTGCAAGGAACTAAAAGACAACTAACTTTAAAAACTATTTCTACTTTTCAACTTAAAAGAAGTATTAAAGAAAAATGTAAAGTTTTATGTGTTGTGATTACTCAACAAAATGATAAATTACAAATAGATATAGATGTTCATCCGGTAGTCCAAGAATTTATGGATGTATTCCCTTCTAATGTTGAAGAGTTACCACCTAGGAGATCTGTAGAACATGTTATTGACCTCATTCCTGGAGTTGAACTAGTGTCAAAAGCACCTTATAGGCAATCTATACCTAAATTAGTTGAGCTAAAAATACAATTGACTGAATTATTGAAACAAGGAAAATTAGACCTAGTGTTTCTCCTGGGGTGCACCAGTGTTGTTTGTTAAGAAGAAAGATGGGACTATGAGATTGTGTATTGATTATAGATAGTTGAATAAACTAACTATTAAGAATAAATATCCTTTACCTAGAATTGATGATTTATTAGATCAATTGAATGGTGCTAAATGTTTTTCTAAGATTGATTTACGTTCTGGATATCATCAAATTAGAATAAAATATGTTGACATTGCAAAAATTGCCTTTAGAACTAGATATGGACATTATGAATTTGTTGTTATGCCTTTTGGATTAACAAATGCTCCAACCACATTTATGACATTGATGCATGATGTTTTTAGACCTTTCTTAGATGTGTTTGTGATTATATTTTTAGACGATATTTTGATCTATTCCAAAATGAAGAAGAACATGAGAAACATGTTAGATTAGTACTTGAGACTTTAAGAAAACATCAGTTATATGGTAAGTTAAGTAAATGTGAATTTTTTAAAACTAAAGTCTCATATCTAGGACATGTTATCTCTGAAAAAGGAATTGCACTAGATCCTTCTAAAGTA
The DNA here is from genome assembly GCA_018340775.1 of Taxus wallichiana var. yunnanensis. NCBI lineage: Eukaryota > Viridiplantae > Streptophyta > Pinopsida > Cupressales > Taxaceae > Taxus > Taxus wallichiana. The sequence goes on along the minus strand of CM031242.1, from coordinate 291,687,925 downwards.
AAAGTAGTACAAAATTGGGATACACCTAAAGATGTACAAGAAATTAGAAGTTTTCTTGGATTATCTGGATTCTATCAAAGTTTATTAAGAATTATTCTAAAATAGCTACTCCACTCACAAATTTAACAAAGAAAAGTAACACATATCATTGGTATGAGGAATGTGAAGTTGCTTTTAGTAAATTGAAAGAAGCATTAACGAGTGCACCTATGTTATGTACTCCTAATTTTTCTAAACCTTTCATTGTTGCTACTAATGCTTGTGGTTCTGGTATTGGATGTGTATTGATGCAAGATAATAGAGTTGTGTGTTTTGGATCTAGAAAATTGTTTCCTACTGAAAAGAACTATCCTACTCATGATTTGGAATTGTTAAGGATTATTCATGCTTTAAAATTTTGGAGACATTATTTGTTAGGTCACAAATTTGTTTGAAAACTGATCATAGAGGTTTGTAGTATATTTTTACTCAACCCTTATTAAATATGAGACAAATAAGATGGGTAGAGTTACTAAGTCAATATGATTTTGAAATACAATATGTACTTGTAAGGAAAATTTAGTTGTTGATGCTTTAAGTAGAAAAATAATGTGTGCAAATGCTTTGTCCTTAGAAAGAAGTCAATTTGAACAAGAGATAAAAGATGCATTGTCTAATGATAGTTACTTTCATGAATTGTATTCTGGTTTGAAAAATGGAACATCAAATATGCATTTAAAGGATATACTTACTTCTTATTTACTTGGTGTGAATGGGTTGTTGTACTATAAAGGTAGATTGTGCATTCCTAACCTTCCTAACTTAAGACAACAAATTTTAAGAGATTCTCATGATATTCCTATAGCTGGTCATCCTAGATTTCAAAAGACATACTTATTAGTTAAAAAGAATTATTTTTGGCCTAGAATGAAACAAGATATTAGAAAGTATGTGAACAATTGTATGTATGACTTGTCAAAAGTTAAAACTAAACAATGTAGTAAACTTGGTCCATTACAACCTTTTTCTATTCCTGATTGGAAATGGGAGTCAATTAGTATGGATTTTATTACAAGATTACCTAAAACCAAGAATGGTCATGATGTTATCCTTGTGGTGGTTGATAGATTAACTAAAATGGCACATTTTCTACCAACCAAAATCAAAACCTCTACTTCTAATATAGCTCATCTTTTCTAAGGAAATTTTTCGTTTGCATGGTCTTCCTAAAGATTTAGTAATTGATAGAGATCCTAGATTTACTTCTTCTTTCTGGAGATCTTTGTTTGATGAATTGGGTACTAGTTTGAGTTTTAGTACTGCTTATCATCCAAAGTCAGATGGACAAACTGAAAGGATAAATAGAATTTTAGAGGACATGCTTAGAATGTATATAGGTGAAAAACTTGGAAATTGGGAACAATATTTGCACTTGATTGAGTTTTCTTACAATCAAGGTTATCATACTACAACCAAAATGACCCTTTTGAAGTTGTTTATGGTAGGAATTGTACTACTCCAATTTCTTGGTCGAATCCTGAACATAGATCTTGGTATGCAAATGATAACTTAAAAGAAATGGAAGATATTATAAATAAAGCAAAACAAAACATGAAAGTTTCCCAAGATAGGTATAAACATTGGGCTGATTCAAAAATATCTTGTTAGAGAATTTGAAATAGGTGATCAAGTATTTCTTAGAGTTAAACCTAAGAAAAGTTCTTTAAAATTAGGTAAATATGCTAAATTAGCTCCTCGTTATTGTGGACCATTTGAAATTTTGGAAAGAATAGGAACTCTTGCTTATAGACTTGCTTTACCTCTTGAGTTATCTAGAATACATAATGTGTTTCATGTAAGTTTGTTAAAGAAATATGTATATGATGTTAACCATGTTATAGATTGGAAAAACATAGTTATTGAACCTACATGTGAATTTAAAATTGAACTTGAATTAATTTTGGAAAGAAGGACTAAAAATATTAGAAATAGAGAAATTAAAGAGGTTAAAGTAAAGTGGACTTGTTGTGATGTTGAAAGTGCTACATGGGAAAGAGAATATTTTCTAAAAGATTAATATCCTGAATTATTTAACTAATAACTTGTGTTTTTTGTGTGATTTTCATAATAAACTTGGAACTACTAAGGATAGTAGTTGATTCAAGGGGGAGAAATGTTATGTGACTAAATCCCCAAAGCTTTAATCATTAAAGACTTGTTGAATTTATTTAAATAATAAAAGTTTGAGTTGAGATTCTTTATAACAAAGGTGTTATAATAAACTATTGAAAAATAAAAATGGGTGTGAACAACCCGAGCATTTGATTAAAGAGGATTAATTAAAGTGAAAAGTGTGAACCATTGTGTTGGTTCATAACTACCCATGAAATATTATAAAAAGGCATATGAAAATGAAAAGAGAATTGTGATTTATGATTGGAGAGAAAATAATTACAAGGAGTTTGAGAAAGACTATGTAATTGTATCCAAGATTTAACTTGTGGAGTAATTCCAAAGTTGACTAGGTTATAGACAGCAATGGGCAAGAGAGAGGGGCACCAGAGGTGTCCTAACCGGGGTATAGTGTACAACCTCGAATGGTTCCTAGACAGGGAAAGGTGAATATACACTAGGTGTATAACATTTCCTCTCAATAGTGTGGCCATAGTCTGGTGTCTGTTTACTGTGTGTGCATTGGAATTTTGTATCAAATTCCTGATCATTTGTCTCAGATAAGTTCTCTCTGAAAACTATGTAATCCCTGTTGAAAGTTAATAAAAGGAAGTTAAATATTATGTTTATTTAGACAAAATGTGCATGTGAATGTATTCTTTTATTGTATTATGTATATTGATGGAATATGCAATTGGTTTTATACAAAATAGAGAATCGCATAAATTAGATATGTATAATTTTATTAATGGTTTATATAAAGTAATGTAGAATAAGGATTGATGTATGTAATCGAATGTAGTTAGTAGATTATCATATTTTGTTGTAGTTTAGATTAGGGAAAAATTTGCATTTCATTATGTAAGATCAAGCTAAATAAGTACAAGCAAGATTGATAGATAGGGTTTCTAGAATGACTCGGCTTGCATTTGTAGGTTTCAATTGATTATGTACTAGAAATTGATCTAGAAGTGCATATTCTAGATTGTTCAAGGTTTGTTTTTATCATGAAAAGTGATGATCACATGGACAAAACCACCTGGGATGGAACACAATGCCTGTGCTAGTTTCATCATGGGCATTGGTGTCTGTGGAATATATTAGGATATGTTTCTTTGTGTGACACTTCTTGTTTTTTATACGTTGCATCAGTTTTCTTTATTTATTCTTGGTCGCACTAGTATCTCGAAAAGAAACCCTATCTACCCACGCAATGCTTAAGTGCGAGATTAGATGAATAAAAATATGCATATAAAAGATTCATATTGACCTTGGTGGTCACCTCGATGTGATTTATTGGGGCATTACATTTTTCCATTTGTTAGATTTATGTTCTGCAACTAGACGTTGAGAAATATGTAAAGATTCTAATGAAATAGTGTCCCCTTCTTCATCAATAGCTCGAGATTGTGCATGTTAACCCCATAAAACCTTTTGGATTTATGTTTAGGATTTAAACGATAGTTTCCCATACATGTAAAGATCTTTAGATCATCGATAAGTCAATATAGATGTTATCGTGCTAGTAATAGGTGTAAGACCATTTGTCTTGTTGTTGCAACTGGTATCGATAGGTGGATTAGAATATATCATTGTCGATGTGGAGAAAGAGATATATTTATAGAAGAATTGATTAGCATATCAATTTTTTCATCATTTTTGTTGTCATCAAAATTTTCAACCTAGTTATCACCTTTCTTTGAATGGATCCACATTTGTAATATGGTGTTAGCCTTGATATTTTCCTTTGCATGATCTTTGTGTTTTGAGGCCATGTGTAATTGGTTATGCTCAAGTGGTATTTTTGCCATTGTTTTTACACCATAGGATGATTTTCTTCATGTATTGATGGTGGATATACCAAAGAAGGTATCGTGTTCAAATCCTCATGGTGATGAGATGAATTCCATTGTATGTCCAGAGGTGTATCATTCACTGTCAATTTTTTGTCATTAGAGATGGGATATATATCTTTTTGTTCCCATTGAGATGTGTAAAATGGAGATGAAGGAGTACTAAATGAAATAAACCTCTTACTCTCAAGGTGTTGCATTCTTCGTTGTAAAACATAGCAATCATTTTCATGATGTCCATTAATTCCATGATAATTACAAAATGGTTGACCTTTGATTATTTAAATTTGATAGGATGGATAGTAATGAGTAGATAACAAAGTCATTAAGCACTTATCAAGCGAGTTCAAATAGAATAACATGTTGTATAGCATTCTTAGCAAATCAAAGAGGTTGATCTCATGGAACATACACATTGTTGCCTTTATGTAGGATGTTACCCTCACTTGTATGAGCACATGTGATAGACATAAAACTTGTATAATGGTACATAATTTTGGCCTTAGAAATATCATGATGCATGAAAATATAATTAATATGTGCATTGGAAGTATCTTTGAGATTTATATATTATCCTTGAGAGATGTAATCGTAGTATTCATAACTTGAAATTTATCTTAAAAATCATGGTGTAAAGATTGAATAGACTCTAATATAGAATTATGGAATGTTTCATCACTGCTAATGAAAGGATTTGAAATACGACCCAAAATTGAATTCACATGGGAAGATGTATTATTTGGAAATTGTATTTTGTGCACTAGTTTTGTAAGAGTGTATCTACATGATGGATGTCGTTGAAGTATATGATATAAGGATACTTGAAAAACTATGTCATGGGCCATCATGGTAGAAAAAAATGATAAAAAGATCACTAATTATATAGAAAATAATAGGCGGCATATGAAGAGTTGACAATCAAAGGACCGTGGAGAAAAGACCCAAAAAGTGATGTCAAGCAAGGGATTGTCATCAAATGAATAAAAAGATCGTATCTCAAAATAGAATTTTCAGTTTTACAAAATAAAAATAGGTCATTTTCAATTTAATAAAGAAAAATAAAATCCTCCAAGGGATTTTTCCAAAAGCGTATATCGTTTGATAATTCCCTAATTACTAAAAATAATAATTTTGAATTTCCAAAAAGTTTGATAAACATTATGGAAAACAAAAAAGATTTTTGTTAAATATGTAATAATTAAAAATAATCTCAAAGGAATTTGAAAATAGATCTGTTATGATCTAAATATGACACAAGGAGTGATTTGGCAATTATGAGCCCTAGAAAGTGACCCAAAGAGGAAGATTGACCATAAGACCTTGAAATAAATTTGAGGTCAAACAAGGGGGTGAAATAAAAATAGAATCGAATACAAACCCTATAATAAATTTATATATTTGAAACCAAGTAAGAAGAAGAAGCCCCAGGGTAACTAGGGTTCAATTAAGAGTTAGGTTCACCAAATGATTTCATTTTTTGTGAATTTCCTATTTCATTCCCTTTTAAGATTTTAGAGTGTTTTTAATTAACAAACATAAAAAGGATGAAATAATACAATGGGAGGATATTATGATCTAATTAACTTCCATCATTAATTTTTCAAATCAATATAATGCTTTACAAAGTGAATATTGATCTAGAAACTATCAAATTTAAAAGGAGTAATCACACTTAGTTGATTCTATGTGGATTTGGGAGGTTCTACGCAATCTGAGTGTAGAAACGGGTTGATATGAAACTAAAGTTGCTTCATTGTTGGCGGCAGGTTGAAATTGTACCTAGCCAAAACCATACAACTAGGTCAAAAACATTTGTACAGATCTAACATTTATGTACGGTCTTGGACCTACTTTGATTCTCGCTCTAATACTTTCTGTGTGTCTTGTTTTCCTATAAATGATTGTCGTTCTCTGTCAATTTTCTTCACTCTCCTTCAAAATGGCTCTATAACTCTAATCAAACCCTCATAGCGTAAGATGAAGTTCCTAAAAACAAATTTAGGTGTGTTATGGGCACCTTTGTTCACCTTTGGCATTGCCACTACTCCAAAAAGGGATCGAACTACACAATAATCTCCTATCATTTGATATCTACCATAGTGCAATCAAAACTTAACAAAACATACTTTGACAATACCTTTATTGAATTTCACACTTGATCAAATACTTGGGAAGCGTTACTTTTCTTGCTTATGGAGAGAATATAGAGACTCTTGGACGTGGTAGGAGACTTTAGACCTATTGAGAGTACTACCCTAATGTATGTGCATGATTTATTTCATAGTTTGGGAGCTTGGAGTGCCTTTTGTGCTTACTTTTACATGACGAGATCTTAAAATTCCAAGACCCTAAATGAGGTATGATTGACTTGATTATATATGCTTCGATGTTTATTATGTCATGAAAGGCCAAAAAGAGGGAATATTAGTCCACATGAAGATAATGTAATTGAAAGTTTTAGTGCACAATGTATCGATCAAAAAATGTACACTAGGGTTGACTTGTAGATTTTGACAAACCGATCAAAGCCGACATTTTTGACTCGGGAGGAAAAAGTTTATTTTGACATCATGGAGTTAGGGATAGATGTTTCTAGGTATATTTTGTGTAATTAAACCTTAGAAAATGATGACAAATCCATGCAAAGATAAATAAGTGACTGAAGAGCTATTAGGGTGTGCTAAGAAAGAGTGAGGAAGGTATATTTTTTCATGCAAGTATACAATGTCAAGACTAGCAGTGTCAAAGGATAGATTCCCATATTTGAGTGTCTACAATCGCATACCAAACCATCCCAATTGGAAAAAAGCATGTTAAGCAAGACCATACATAAGATGTGAGACCATACGGAAAGGGACAAAATAGACACAAACCCGATGATTTCATCCCTTAATACAAAATTATCCACTACTACAAGTTGGCCTATTCTATTCAAAAATTTACTAAATTCGCAATTGTATATAAATTCAAATTTTAGTCTTATTTTTAGCCAAAATCACTATTTTTTTATACTAGCCATATCTCCAAGCGCCTATGTTGAGGTGGCCTCCACCACTCAATCAAATCACAGTTTCATGGAATCTCTAATGTGTGGCATGATGTCTCACTCGGACATGAGGTCACTATAACTCGAGTTTTGTATAAAATTTATTTTTATTTTTAGCTTTATTATTTATAATAAATTGAACTTATTTATATATTACTATAATATTCACTCAAGTTTCAATTAATAAATTAATGCATTGATCTTGTCAAGGAAATAACTTAAGCTCTTATTATTGGATTCTCAATATGTATGTGGCATTAGGACCTTCATTTCCCTACTTCCATTCTATGGCGTGACTTCACCATATTCTACAATATTGATGGTTGTGTCCAACCTTATATTCAAGTGTATTTCTCATTTTTATAATATATTTACTACTCTATTTCTATTTCCAAGTCTTGATATTCCAACTACTATTATCAATTTATTTTTTCGAATGATTTTTCTTTGTTTCATCCCTTTCATTAAAAGGGAGGCAAACATATGGGCTTGTTATTCAAGGCACCCTATCTTCTAAAAGTCAATCTAATGACATAATTGTCAAATCTAGTTACAAAGATGTTAATAATAACAAAATACTAAAATACAAATGGAAGCATTGTTGTATTTATAGAAAATGCAAGGAAAAAAATCGACAAAGTAACTATTAAAATACTAGTACTAGTATTAATACCCGTATAATGTAAGGTGAGGGCAGAGGCATCCTTTCCTTTCTAATTTGTAGGGGTTTACAAATTTGGGACCTAGATCAATCTACAACAAAGTGTGGTCCACTAAGTGGAATATTTTGGGGTAACCAAAAATCCTTATGTAAACCTCCCTCTAACATTTTTTAATAAGAATTATTTTGGGTCAACTAAAATTACCTATGACACCCTTCTTTGGTGTTGGGACTTCCATTTACCACATGGATCTCAATTACCTATTTGGGACTTGTCATCCCATTTTTTAAACATAAATACAATATTTGCATCTCCGAGCACTTTTTGACCCCAATAACACCAAAGATGACGCCTATGACATGTTTTCCATACCTATGGGTCAACCAATGACTCGTGTCATTTTTCATTCTTTGGTTTTTCGCTCAACATGCATATGGTTTTCTCTACTTTGACACTACCACGCATATTGCTTGTTTTCATTAGATTAAAGGGGGAAATCTATGCACCTATTGGTACAATATCATTATTACATCATGCTTTTAGATGTATATAGATCTTTAACAGTGAAACTAGAACCTAGTGGAACAAGTCATTATTTTGCTTTCATATTTTTGATTGATTGTCATCTATCACTTATTTGGGTATTTTGTATTTTCATATGTTATGTCATAGAGATATTGAGCTATTGTTTTTTACTATTTTCTTATTTTTCACTTTAGTACAAGACCGTATAGCTTGGTCCGGACCATCCCTAATTACGGTCTCAATTGAAATGGTCATGTTCCCCCTTTATGTCTCTCTTATGTTTGGGTCTTCATTACATGCAACTAGGTTTGAATTTTAAAGTAAAGGGACCTTACATATGCATGTTAACTATAATCAATTATTATCTAGTAATCACATATCTATTATCCATGCAAGGAATTAGTATAAAAATGATTGTTATAACACATCTCATGGGCACGTCACAAGGGATAAATCTTCGATTTCAAATGCTCTAAATTTTCATACAAGGGTGTTTCATAGGATAGTTATCTCGATATCGATGTTGATATAAAAATGATAAAGCTAGGTCAAGGAGCTAGTTACATACACACATGCACCATGCACTAGGAGAAATATGCATAGTTTTAAGTATAAATCGCATGATGTGATCACCGAGCTCAACCCAACTCAATCACCTAACCTTGTTTTATGTTATATAATGTCTACTTGAAGTGTTTTGCAAAAATATAGAGTTTCACATGTGCAAACATAGATTTGAGGTTTATAGAAAATATAAATATATCAAAACATGACATGGGAAAAACTATGAGTGCACTAGTTCCAAGTTCAAACACGTATAATAGGGAACCAAGTTGTGGTACAGACCCAATACATAGTTGTAGGGTTTGTAATTTCAACACACATGAAAGCGGTGAGTTATTGTCACATTCCACAACGTGTGCTCCTCCTAGATCTACCGATGACATAGTCAAATCATCTCCTAAACCAGCTAAATAATCTTTCAAACCTCTATTGCACCCTTTATCAAAACATTGTGTTTGCAAACTCTAGTTTATAATCTTATGATTTTATGTATGTATTATGAATTTCTTGTTTATGTCCTAATTTACTTAATAAATAATCATATTTATTAAATTTAAGGTTAAATCAATTGATATGAATATTAGTGACTCGCGTTTAGATTCACATTATGTGACCGAGGACATCGAAGAAGTAGTATCTTACGTATACCATCGAGGTAATAGGTCATTACACATCAACGAGCGTGACTATTTTGTATTTGTTAACATGGTTCTTCATATTATAAAGTTGTTTTATGATGTTGGCGGGATTTATATGAACATTATATAATACCATGGAAGTGAGAAACATTTTAAAATGATAATAATGAAGAATATATAGTAGTTTACATGATTAAAATGCATAAACATGATATATATGTAAATAGCCACTAATTAGTAGTCAAGAATGTAAATAAGAGTCAACCAATTGTTACCATGAGTCATTATGAATGAAAAGACATAACCTTTTCCTTTTAAATGCTATATAATGTTGTAAAATGTGGTGAGAAGATAATATCATGAAAATGAGTAAGAAGAGTTAACATAATCATGAAGATAAAAGAGAGGAATCAATGTAAGAAGTGAGAGATATGAACAAAATCAAGTCACACATATATATCTCGAGTTTTATGTAATTGAGATCAATATATATGTGATATATGTGGTCTAAACCTTTGATGTGTTGAGTATTATGTGTATTCATGTTTAATAAAGAATAAATTTTTATTTTATAAGATGTAATTTCCCTTCTTTGTGATGTTATCTCTAACTAGGATAAACAAACTACTATTTTATAAGTGTGCACTTAATCCTATCTCTATATTATTTTGTATTGGGAAGATGAATTTACAATGTGATTTTGGATATTGATAGGCAATTGGAGTTAGCCACCACCTTTACAAGATTTAGAACTTCAAAAATATTCAAAAGTGGGGAAACCATCAAAGGGTAATAGCCTAATATCACATTTTAGGCCTCAACAAACTCAAAACCACCTTCCAAATTATTAAAGTTTAAAGTGTCATTTGTCTTAACATATCATGAATGTGATTGGGACCGCTTATAACAACTTAGTTTTAATCCAAAGTGTGTTTATCTCCCTTCTCTCGCATCCTAATAGAGACAAGAAGGGAATATCTAGTCCAAACACATCTTTATAATCGAAGATATCATTCAAGAAGCATATGTAAGTGATTTGGGCACCATTGGGTGTAAAAATCTAGCGAAAATGCCTCTAAGACTCTGTCTATAAATATTACAATCATTTCCACTATTTTCCATGAGACCTAGTTGAAATCAAATCCCTTTGAATTAAGCTCCCAATGGTTTCGGTATCACACAAAATGGAGGCATAAGACAAAGATATAATCAAAAACCAAATCTAATTCATGCCTTTATAACGCCCCAGATCAATTGTTTATGTTATGTCAAATCGAAAATTTTAAGCTAGTCTACAATTTAATTGATCTCGCATGTGTCCTTAATCTTCTTTCATATTCTCCATAAGTTACCCCAAGCTCTAAACCTCTAACTAACTAAGTTTTATTCGAACAAAACTCTTGGTGACTCGGCTTTAATAAAAGCTAAATCCACATGTTTGAATCATTGAATCTCAAGATCTAGATGTTTACTTATTTGAAGTGCCTTTATTGAATTTAAGCCTTTGGAAACTAAGGTCACATGGATTGGCCCACATGGCTTTTTGTTTTGGTTTCATGTTTTTGGAATCTTCAAGTTCCTCCTCATCCCTTTTATTTTACTTTCAAGGCTTTGAGGTGAACATACGGGTATCTTTATTTTAATCTCGTGGTCTTGGAATTCTTGGAGCTCTTGGTCTATTTTCACCATAAATCAGAAATCCTTAGCATTTTTACTAAATGTGCTCTCATGTTCTCAAGTTCTTGGGGACCTTAGCAAGACTTTGGAGACTTTGGCTTCAGCAAAAATATTTTATCCTAAAGCCAATTTAAGATATATTTACATTGGGCACAACTATCTCAAATCATTGCAAATTTCACCCCGCCATAAAAGTCAAATAGTGAAGTTATTTTGACAATTTAGAAATAATAGGAAAATTAAAATAGACCATCAAATTCTTGTGTCAATCTCATCTTTACTTCAAAAATGGTTTAAGTCCTAGATTGTATTCCCTCTTCTATTTGCACACATGCTAGACACTAAATCCAATCATGAGAGCACTTTTAAGGTAGAACCTTGATCATTAAAGAAAGAATCAAACTTTAAAGGAATTATAACTTGTAAAAACTAGTTTAACTCTACCATTTCCACTTAATAGACTAATTCCTATCATGTTTTGCTTGAATATTAATATCGAGAGACTTTCTAGTTTATGTCGGGGTTGTTTAACACTTGTTCAAAAGTTCCAAATCATTGGCAAGTATTATATACTTTTTGTAATGTAGTTTAGAACTCAAAACTTGGTTTGTGACTTGTTAAAGTTGGGGGTCCATTTTATTGTTTGATAGGGAATGGGGTTTGTTGATTACCAAAAAATGGTCACCACTATAGGGAAAATGCTCTAAAAGTGTATAGAATCAAGAATCTCAAGTCTTTCGCCAAGGAAAGTGTTATAACCAGCAAAAGTTTAGAACTTATGATCAAGATTCAAAGACCAATTTATATTCTTACTTTTGATCTACTAAGTAAAAATGCTTTCAAGATTCTATTGTGTGATATTTTATGTTAATCCATCCTTTTTTAAACTCGGATCAAATGATCAAAACTTGATAAATTTGTAACCATTGCTTTGATACCAATCATACATCCATAACCCCAACAGAGGTACTCTTGGATCCACTCCAAGCCTTTCTTCATTTCCAATCAAACGTTTATGCCCCTAATGGATATTGCTGAAATAACTTCTTTAAGGAAACTATTCAGATTTTTTTGGTTCTTCTCAAGAGAAGCTTCACTCAAGTTTTTATCATTCAATTCATTTTTTCTTATTTCCTCTTATTTTTACAACAATTGAAGGTGTTGAGAACCATTTTCAAACATTCATAATAATGTTTCCACAAACTTATAATTCAATGCATCCTTTCATCTACTTTTTAGAAGTGTTTAAAATGTGAAGTGCTTGTGACTCTCTTGGGTATGATTACTTTTGTAAAATCATCAACAATTGCAAAAATAATTTTGAACTTCAAACATAGGCCACTAGTTCTAAATATATTTCAAAATACAAAAAAACATTAAGTAACTTTAAATTCTTTACTCTATTCACTCTATGAGGATTTCCTTTAAGTTACTTCCATTTATTAGTAATTTGCATAGGAACCAAAACTCGGATATCCTTTCTAGTTTATTGAAAATAGTAAACTCCTCTAGGAAAGCAAAAGAGCTAGCTTAAGAAAACATGGAAAGTAACTATAATATCAAGAAAGGTGACTATGAAATCATGAAAATTAAACAATGAAAGAAAGGAAGCTAAATACATCTAAACTAATAATCATACAACAAGTATGGTGGATGCACTCGAAAAATCATAATGAGACACTTCTTATTGCAAGGTAGCAGCATAGTTACACTCTTAACAATCCTTTAAAAAGCATTTACATCCGTGTACTCAATCCAAAAATACATCATGAGAAAAACTCCACCTAAAAGAGTTGTTGATTTCTCTATAAAAATAGCAAATAGATTGGGTTGAAAAGAGTTACCTCAAAATCATGTCATTAAAATGTTTAAAACTCTTTTATCTCAATCATGGAGGTTTTTGGAAATGTGGGCTCTATTTGAATGAACTCTATTGGAAGCTATTTGTCATCAAAAATTATTGATAGCTTTTTGCAACTTGGATTTCCCTCATTTTGTCATGGTCGTGGAGTATATCCTTCCACTCATTTTTTATTGCTAAAAATTGGTACATCATATCTCGCTTCATCTTCTTCTAACGAGGGTTCAATCGATTGGTTCATCCACAAAAGGTAGTTGTATAAAATAATAGAAATGATACCACATACATCAATAATTGTATCACTTATGGCTAACAATCCAAATTAAGAAAACAACCAATATCCGAATGAGATAACTATCCAAAATGTCATATATATCCATAGTAGATCAAAATATAGAATTCATCTAAGTTATTCCATGATAACATCCAAAGCATTATCATCATAGCTAGTAATCACAATATGCAATAGAATTAACATACATCCATCCTATATCAAGTAAGATATATTTGAATCACATCCTGCTAGTATTCATAACAACATAAGTATAAAAAAGCTATTAATATGTATCACAACACTATATTGGCACTGCATGCCTCAAACACCACATGTGTCACAAAAATAATTTACGAAAAAACAATATAATTTCCAAATAGTACTATATCAATGTCACTAATCCATTCAATAAGATGAGTCAACAATAATATAATGCAGAAACTTGTGGAGACTACAGAATGCCTACAAGTGTTGCCTCCAGAGGAAAATGGCTTGTTAGAATGCTTCTAAGAGTCTCCTAAAATTTTCGTTTTAATCTTCTAAGTATTTCATGTGGTTTTATCTCAATTTTAACTAGCATATTTACGACTATGAATGGATCTATGAGCCATGTGACGTCTGCAACAAAGGAATCCTCTTAACACTTTCCAACTAGAAATTGAACCAAGGGTTAGGCTCATAAAGCATCCATATTCAAGATCATGTAAAGTGAATGTAAATAACTTTCAAGCCACATCTTCATGTTACACATTTAAAACACTCAAAGAATTCTTAAAAGAGAACATGCCTCTCAGCAGTCCTACTTCCATCAAAATTGGGAAGAAATGTGAAATCATTCTTTGGAAATTCATGTTTAATGAAAAAATAAACTCAGTTTCTCCCAGTCAAGACATTATTTAGTTGTGATATTTTCCAATAGCTAGAAGAGAAACTAAATAAAGCATAACTAAGACAAACATTAGCTGATTTCAAGAAACATATTTCAAAATAAAACAAGTTGAACCGAGAGAGATCTAAAGAGCTCAAAAACAAATCAAAAGTGAGATGAAAAGCATTTTTGCTTAAATAGAGAAATATTCACACCACGTGCCATTTTGTGAAAGTGAAATCAAGATCAAATTTGTACCATGTCACTCGCAAGTGCCTAAGAATTTGCATTGCACATGTCTCCATAAATAATTTCCAACATCATCACCGCCTTCGAGAACTGTTTGTTTACTAATGAATGTACCAACGCTTTTAACCACTTTGCATTAGATGTTTATGTTCTTTCACATAAAGCCAAGCTTGCGAGAAAAGAGAAGAGGTCCTCATTTATACCGCGCTCTTCCAAATATATGCGGAATGCTTTCTGGAGCTCTCGATCAAGATCCCTATGGAGTTTGCACATAGTATGAGATTTTGGACACAATTTTTCATATAGATCTTTAAATTTAAAGATAACTTCATTTGCTATAAGAATTAAAGTTTTGCAATCCCACTAAGTTTGTGAAAGCTTCTGTTTGTCTAAGAAACTTTCCTTCTAAAGAAGGGTTGAAGTGCTTTCTTCTGAAAATCGGTCCTTGATAGCCTTTAGGAAGAAAAATTGTTCGATTTGAAATATCTTTTGTGTCTTTCAAAGATATGGATTGTATACCCATTGCATCTGGATAAAGGTCACATAGAAGCTGCAGGGCAAGCCCTTCACCACCTTTTGTAATGACCACAATCAAAAAGAGTTGGTTGATGTTCTCTTCGTCGAGAATCGTCTTGGTCATCGGTCTGTCCAAGATTAGCTAATCGTAACACCGAAACCTTGATCTCCTCCCGATTAAAATATCTAAACAAGACTGGACCATCTGTGTTTAGAGAACCCTTAATAACAACAAATGGTTACTCGTGGGTTTATCTTCTGTAAAACCAATATACAATTTAGAACAAATGTTCGCCCCTAGAGAAACATTAAAAAAATGATTTCTTGAAGGAAACAAATATCGTACTTAATTTGGCTAGATTGGAACAGTACATCAGAAAATCTAAAATCATCAACACTCCCATGTGAACACCTAGTAGACAATCTACTTATTATCATAAAAAACAACAAATAAACGTATAAAAGCGCACAGTATGGTTTTGATCCATATAAATGAGATCAAGAGGTTAGCCTAGGTATTTACTGCTTGCATGAGGAGAATGCACCCCTTCCTAGTGTTATCAAACCAACTAATGAAGAAGAGAATGGCATTTGGCAAATTTTCTTTGACTTGGATCAAGAAGCATGCAAGGTGTCGGAGGAGGTGTAGTCCTTGTATCTCCTACAGGTATCAAGAATTACTCATCTTTCAGGTTTTAATCCAAATGTTCCAATAACACAAATCGAATATGAGTCCCTTATCCATGGATTGCACTTGTCACGCCCCACAAAAATTAGTTGTGTTACGAAAGGATAATTTGGTATCGATGTTGTTAGTGCTTGATGTACATGTGAAATTAATGATCAAGGTATTATTTCAATTACATTTTGAAATAAATATGATCGATTTCATATCACGAAGAAGGATAACTATTATGAGGCCTTACGGAAATTATGCTCATTTGCAAAGGGTTATAGACATTGAGTTGATAGGTCTTATATTGACCTCATGGCATATTATTGAATGATATAGATGATGACTTATGATCCTACTATGGTAGCATTGCTCTAATGGTACTAATGTCCAATAAGTATTGCTTGGTTATAAAACGATACCTCCAATTACTTATTATACATATTTGATTCTATGTCATATTTTCGGGTGACCATTAATAGGTTGAAGATCGACCATCATAAAATGAAGAAAAGGGCTATTGTGGGTTCTTGGCATTTATGTTGCTTTATGAAAAGGTTATGTTTTTGTAATTTGGGATAAAATTTCCTAAGATAAGCACCTCCTGCAACATTCTAAAGGGACCAATGTGGTAGTTGAGGGTTATCTTGGGTTAATAATGATGGATCAATTGCCATGCAATGTCAAGGTTGAATTTGTTTACTATTATTAAAAATGATCACACTTATCAATTCTAAAGTTTTGTATTGTTGTGGTTCATGCAATTAGAAAGGGGGTCGAACTAATCGATCATGTATAATTAAAAGAATAATAAGTCATGCTATTAATGACTATTACTTTGAACAAATTTTGAACCGCCAAATATGGTGGTACTAGTGGATGTGAGTCACCACCAATTTTGAGGAAAGGAGTTAATATAATTTAAGGGCAATAAATGCTTGGGAGGACAGGTTCCTCGATGGAGACAAAGCTTCACCAAGAAGCTACCGCCATGCATATTCGACTCTAACCCCGAGTTCTTTTTCCTCACTTCCGTTCACTCCACTCTGGAGATAATTTTGAATGCATTTTGATTGAGTTGTATTTGATTTAAAGGTATGCGGAAGTCTGGGTCTTTCAGTGTGAAGTTCTTAATTTATTTTGGGCAAATTCGAATGGAGATATATTTGTGATGTGTTGTTGAAGATGTGAGAGAAATAGCAAGAAAAGAGTAGAAAATGGGTCACAGAAATCTTCACACCTTAGGGATGGAATTTTTACTTACCTTTTGTTTATTTCATTATAACTAAATAGATTCATCCTGTGTGCTTGGGTTGTGTTAAATTAAATTATTTTCCTTCCTGGTATGACTGTGTATGAATATTTGGTTGAATTCATCTTCTTGCCTTTTTAGGATCTAAGGAACAATAAGAGGGAAATTAGTTGGTTATCTATGCCAAATCTGTATGGGTATTGAGTGATGTAAAATTAGATTTTTGCATAAACCGATTCCGGGCATTCTCGGGTTTCATCGTTAAATATTGCTCTTTGGTCTGCATCGAATCCTTAGATTCGACTTAATGTATATTTGTGGTTCTTATCGAAAACATGCACGTGAATTCGTTCAACCCATGTCGGTCATCTCTCTGTCTAATTGGATTTTCTTAGGTTGCTCTAATCGATTCCCCTCGAGGGTTTGGGGTTATAAACCATCCATTATTGCTCTAAGCCATTGTAGTGTATCATTGTGGCGGGTTTTCAAGCTTAAAGCTCGATTATGACGATCCCCTTTGTAGCAATTATAAGTAGATGTGATCTCTGCGCGTAGAGGAAGATTTGTTTGTCTCCTTGGGTGTTTATAATCTTTAGAACATGCTAAAAATTTTAAGGGGTGAACTAATTTGACATTTCATAAAAGTTAAGGTAAAAGAGATTAACCTAGCTTGTCGAAACTTTGCACATTAAACCTAGATCCATTGTGATGAAATAATAAAGTAGGCCACAAGGTGATGGTCTTGGCTAGTCAAACAGTCTTCTCGGACGCTTTGGTTTTTAAAATAGTATAATCCTATGTTATATGGCATGAGATATATATATATATATATATATATATGATACGTTATTGGGTAAATCTTAAGGTTACCTATGTGATATACTTACTTGGTAACGGTGAAATCACCGCTAATATGAACAAAGTGGTTATTGTTGAAAGATAATTGCAATTGATACTTTCATCTCATTAAGAGTTGAGAATAATATTGATACTTGTAGCTTACTATGTGGATTATTACTAATCGACACAATACTTAATTTAGAGTGTATATACTATTTGAAAGATATTTGCTAATTGTTAATTGTGTAACATAAGGTAATTATGTAGCACCAACATAACTATTGTTCTTATGATTGAAAGACATTTAAGTGAATTGCCGAATATTGATATGATTGTCGTTCTTTCTATATTGGATCATTAGTGAATGAATGATGAAAGTTGATGTGAACACAGTCACCTGCAATTTTGTTTCATTATAAACTAACGTGTTGTGTAAATTTGTATGGGTTAAGAAAGTTGGTTTGGAATCTTACAGTATCTTGATTAAATCTTGACTAAACTTCATTGTGGTTATTAGATGTATGTACATAGCAAAAAAGAAATTAATGAGATGTATCTTAAGCTAGGGGTGGGGCTGAATACATTTAGGCTTTGTGATAATATAGTCGAATGTAAGAAGTGATTCCATGCTAGTTCGTGTGGAGCTAACAATGCGGGTTTGAAAGGATTTCTCGAGATGATTAAAGGCGGATAATATGAATTGGATGATTTTATTGTGCCTATTATTATGAACAAAAGAACGTATTTACTTTTGCCTTTGAAAAAATGTATTCAATTGAGTTTGGAAAATATAGCCACGGGGCTAAATGAATGTTTGTCCATCTATGAAAGAATCTTGTTGGTCATGTAAGCAGTAACATATATGATGTTATCGAATAAAGATTTGATTATCTAAACATTGTCTTCAACTTTCATAGTTTACTTTGCTATAACTAAGGGTCCTAATTATATTTGGGGAATGTTACTGTCGAATTAGATGCCTTAATGAACATGAAAAAGAATAACGAGAATGGCAATGTTCACTTAGTATAATTCTTGTGGGGTAACAGGATATTATTGTTTAAGACTTCTTAAGAATATAGCTAGATAGAGAGAGAGATGTATATATATGTATATGTAATATTGATAACTCGGAAATAGAGTAAAGTTTAATATCACTTGGTAATTATGGAAGTTAGGTAAGTCTATTTCATCTAATTATCTCCTTAGATATGAAATATTGTGGATTAAAATTACTTGACTTCCGGACCTCATCTATATAAGAGCAATTAGCTAATTAAATAGTAAACTCATTTGTGTTTACTTGAATAATGGGATAATGCAACTCATTCTATTTGATTAATCATAAAGGATCTGATTAATGTTGTTACTAGGTAGCAAACTTTCCCCCTTCCAAGAATTGAGTGGAGGTGACATAGGAATCAACCTAACAATATGGCTAAAGTGAAAAAGTGCAACACATCTAGTGACGCTTGACATGATGAGCCATTTGGAGGTACACCTTGATTGTTGACTTATGAAGGTGACCATGGAAAAGTTAAAACTAGTTTAGGATTCTTGTAATCACAACTCACATAATTGGTATGGGACATTTATGGGTGTTGCTATTACTTGAGTGCTACCTAGTTTGGATTGAGTTATTATTATTCTATGGGAAAAGGAAAATATATTGGATGAAGAGGTTAATGTACATAATGCCTTCACCTATTATATATTAGTTGTTATCGTTATAAACTTTGTACGATTATAAATGAACCTTTGAAACATGTAAAACTGGAATCAAGTAGGAATACTAAATAAACCTAGTAAATAGGAATGGACATAAAAGAATGCTTAAGTTGTCAATTATGAACATAATAAGATGGAAGAGAATCTATATAACTGAACTAGGTGATGGACAAGTTCCTAATGATGAATGTGCCGTCACGGAACCGAGCATGGCATACATGTCTCTGAAACTTTGGGCAAAGTAGTGTAAGTTGTTGATTACATTGTCTTAGAGTCACCAAGGATCTAAGATGTCGGATGCCCGATGATTCAATGAATGAGTCCCATGTAGACATTTAGATTGCAATATTTGACTATTCTTGATAGATGAAAGAAACCATTAGTATACTTTGTAGACACGCTCGTAAAGAGTAAACACACTCGCAAAGAGTGATTGAGGGGATCAAGTAGGATCTCAGTATACTCTCATGCAACTGCACACGGTTTATGACAATTATCGAATGGATTCAACTTCGATTTATGCTAGAATTTAAATATTGGGTTTTTAAATCAGTGAAGCATGAAGCTAAAGAGAAATTTTAAAAAAATCTAGTTGAGAAGCGTAATAAAGAGGGTGTTACAACAATGGGCCGAAAGAGAAATATCAATAATTTGCAGACCTTTGGAGACAATGAACCGATTGTGAACCAAGTCGAGGAACAAATGCAGCCAAAAATGACTTGCTTAAAGCCTACAAACACAAAGTATGGGATCTTTTGGAAGATTTTGAAGCTTTTAACATTCATGTCATTCCAAGGAAAGAGAATGAAGTTCTTTGTGGACTTGCTGCAATTAGGGCAAGGTTTGAAGTTGTTGAAAATGTTAAGCGAGACAATTTAACCACACATCAAGGTGATAGTGAGGCCTGTTATACCAGATAATAACACAAATTGACAAGTATTTGAGAACGATCGTTAGATTGTTAATTTCATTCAAGAAGACGCCGAGTTTTCTTCAAGAAATCAAGATAAGTTAGAGAAGCAATATGGAGACCAAGTTGTCCAACTCATATCAAATAAATTGCCTAAGGGATTCGTGACCTTGGAATCCATTTTAACAATATGAAAACTGATTTCCCTTGTAACAATTAACAAGCCACTTTTCCATTTTATATTTTTAACTCGCTCTAATACCGAATATGAAATTCGGTCGAGATTTAAGAAAAAACAAAGATAACAAAAAGATAAATAGCTAGCGCTTATCATCTGGTTGTTGTATTCGCATGATGATCCGATTTTGTATTGTATTTGTATGCAAATCTAATAGAAAACACTTCTCCAACATTTTACAAACTCATTTGATACATTTTATAGCTATATTTTGCATAAAATTTATATTTTTTAAATAAATGTCTATTTTTTAAGTTGCCAAATATTCCCGAATATTAGCCAAGTCTTGCCAAGTCAATTTTTTTTTTATTTGTCAAATACGAGTATGCGAACTATGGTATGGACTATATTTGCAGGGCTTTCATTTTTGTGTGTCTATATTGTGTGGAATCTAATGTTTCATGTGGATTCGATTTGTGGTAGGTGTTTGCCCTCTCCTCCTGTGTTTTTTTTTCTTCCCCTCATGGAGAGTGATCCCCTTTCTTTGGTGCTATCACCACTCTTTTTACTTTGTTTCCCTTTCATGCAATTCTCTCTATTAACCATGGTCCCTTAGGATTCTTAGGATAGGCTTAGCTTAGGAGTAGTTTAACATTAGTAAGATAGGTAGAGGAAGTCGGCCTTCTCCTAAGGGCGATCTCATACAGTCAAGTCCTACATTGAAAGATAGTCTCGTGTTTCACTGAGGTGTTGAATCTGATAGATTCAACAGGGGTGCAACTTTACGTGACAACACTAACCAGCTATAACCACCTGAGAAATCCAATTCACCCTCAAACCTTAATTATTCAAATTACGTCCCACAAAACTTAATTATGTTTATTGCCTTTATGTGTCTCCAAAAAACTATACAATATGCGCTTCAACTTCATAGACTAGAGAACATATTTGTTCATCAATCTTACCAATAAAAATAGGAAATTAAACAGAAAACTTCCTTACAAGGACCACATTCATATTTGATCCGGGAAATAACTTCTTACTATGCCCATACTTCGTAACAAAGGGATTTGTTTCCTAACTCCACGCATGTGCTTCTGGATTTTATTCCCATGAGTTTGGAAACATGAGGAACTTCCTTCATGTCCCCAAAATAAAGGACATCAAAGGATAACAACTTTTTCACTAGGTTGTGTCTATTAAAAAGAGGACTCAAGCTGACTTCCCACACTCCACATTAGGGGAGACTCGTCTCCAATATCAAGAGATGTGTCTCTCCTAAAATCTAGGACTACTATGGGGTCGGGAAAAATAAATAAAATTCAGTTTTAAATGTTTGTAGTTGTTTCTTCATGCAAAATAGGTCACTTCATATACCTCAAATTAGTCCTCTAGCAAAAGAAATATAAGTTGTTTCCCTACCTCAATTGAGAAACCCAATTTTTAAAAATGAGAGAGATCAAATGATTTCAAAGTGGCAATAACTAGAGAATTTTTGAAAAACAACGAAAAATAATCAAGGGTTGGCTTTGTACCTAAGTTGGTCTACTAGACCCCTCACCACTTCTGGCTCCATGCAAATTTAATTATTGAGTCACTCTGGAATAGTCATTTGTTCTGTAGTGCTAGTAAGCGAATGGCATGAGTCTCAGTCTGTACAACAATTTATTGGCTAAGGCGGGCACCAACACAGGATTGAATCCAGAAAAGACCTCTACCCATCTTTACCGAAAAACATCTTTAGCAGAATACAAAATCCAAAGTTCCCTACTATTATAAAAAACATGTTCGCCTAACACTACCATTCCCATATACACAAGATGCTTTATCCGAACCAGAAATAAACAATCATTTTATCACTAAAACAAGAAGCCATGTCCAATGTTGTCCTAAAACAACATAAATTAAAAAAACATTCAAATGTTTCAAAGATATCACTTCTTTATCAAGAGGGAGTGAAGTGAGAGGATGAGGAAATTCAGGACACCTAGAACTTCCCCCAAATCCTAGGATTTCCATGGGGATGAAGGACACATCCCCTAGGAAATATGGGTGAGGATGCATCACCATGGAGCACGAAATATTCTAAAACCATGACCAATGCAAAACCAATACATAAAATAGAAAATTGCATTCTAGTCGAGCAAATAGCCGCTATCATGATCACCCAAACAATTGCTTGCAACCTTTAACACTAGTGCACTAGTGCACCGGACTCGAGAGAATTCAATACAACATTTTCTACAATTTATATGCTTACCTTGAACTCTCAACCAATTTCTTGAACATGGCGAATCCGGTGGTGTTGCAGATTGAATAACTCTTTGCACTTAGGGGTGGCTAAAAGAAAGGCTCGAAGTGTTACAATGTCAAATCCAAGCTTCTAGATCACCTCGTACCAAGTGGAGATATATTCCATCAATGCTTGCATTTTTCTCTGCGTCTTACGAGTATTGTTATGAATACAAGAGTGTAACTCATTAATCATGGCCATAATGCCCTTGATTGGCCCTATCATGATGGTAGTTGTTTCAACATGATGACATTTCACAACTACATGCACAATATGTCGTTGTGAACCAATCACTAGGTCTTGAGGACTCAAGAACCATCAATAAGTTAAATCCTTGAAATGGCATGAGACCGTATGGGCTCCACCTTCCCACCAACAGTGTTGTGGTGCTCATACTTTGTTTGTATAACTTTGTATCTCAAGAAACACAAAATCATTATTGATGACCAACCTAGTCAAGTGGGTCTTGTTGTCACCCGTAAGTTGCACCTTGATAAAGAATGGTGTGTACTCTCTCTCTTGTTGACAAAATTGAAACACTTCGAGGTTGTGGGTAACCTATGTCCGAGGTGAACCTCCGAGAGGGTTGGTTCCCTTGTGAATCACCTAAAAACTAAAACTTTGACAAGGAAAAGGAGAATGAATGTGGGAATTGGGAAATAAGGGTGATACACCAATAATTTAACACATGAATGTAGCTCTGCACACAGAGAAATCAAATATCCACACACCTCCACAACTCTTAAGTTATTTTGCATAATAAATTCAAGGGTTTAGGATAAAAAGACAGCAGTAGAGGAAGTAAATTTCACACTAGAGCAACACAATATTCCTATCAAACACAATGAAAAATCAGAAAACAGCAGTATGAGAGGGCAAAATGGAGCTTTTATTCAGAGGTGCAAGTACAAGGCTAGGATTGCCCAAAGCAAAACAGCTCAAAGTGTGTCTTCTCTTTTATTACAATAAAAAACCAGTCTATATGAAGATGAATCAACTCTGCCTTCCCATAATAGACTATTGTTCCTTTATTTAATTTATTTCCTCTTTGGCGCCAACACAAGTAGACTAGAACAGTAGTTGATATATATTTATTATTTATTTCCTCGTCCCCTTGGCACATGGGAAGACTGCAGAACTAGGATAGCAGTTTGATTAAATATTTATCTTCACCTTTCATGGCGCCACATCTATTTCTGGACAGCAGCATGCTTTTAAATTTATTTTATTCATCTTCCATCCTTAGTGCCATAAATAAGAACAGCAGCTTAATTATTAAATATTACTCCTCCCTTTGGCGCCATAGCTATTTTAGAACAGCATGTTTTTCTATCCCTTCACCCTTTCATCTTTGGCGCATGGGTTGCTAAAAATAGAACAAGAGTTTGCTTTTTAAAACATCCATTCATGCACTTCCTTCAAACTTCTAAAAATAGAACTGGAACTTCTATTTTAATCTCTTCCAACTACATCTCTTTTCCTTGTTCCCTTTGGCGCATGAGCTTCTATTTTTAGCAAACTGTTATTTTTAGCAAAACCACTATTCTTAGTGGGCTCCAACTATAGGACTGCTTTATTTATTTCTTTTCTCTTAGCATGCAGATCCATTTTTCCATCTTTGGCGTGGAAAATATGGTAACAGGTACACCACTTTCTCCAACCCATCATCTCTACTCGAGTAGGTACATTGCTTCCTCTGCAACCCATTATCTCCACACTCTTCCATGTCGCCCATCATAGAGCTCTCTAGTGTGGAAGGTTCTGTAGATCTTGGGAGAGAGCTAGACCCACCATAGATCATATGTTTCATCCACAACTATTACAACGACAGATTGCAATGTTATGTTGCCATAGGTTGTAGAAAGCATATTTATAGACCTCTACAGCTTCTTTGCACTCAGTGTAGTTTTTGCAATAATCTAGAGATTCCACCCATGATTGTGATTTCACAGTTGCAATTCTCAATCACAGATAAATGGCTTCCAACAAAATGTTGAAGTGGATCACTTCTTCTAATACAAATCGCAAAAATGCTATCGAAAACCCACGTTCCTGGATTGTATAGTTTTCAATAATATTCAGTCATATGATAGTATTTTATGTAGTCTTCAAAGCTATTAGTCATATTATCTATTTTGACATTTTATATGCATTTTGTCTTTATTATTAAAATTAAAAAATAATAATAATGCAAATTTATATTCTTGCTACCACTACAGTTCATATATTTATTAGCTTAAATAATTTTAAGAAACAATTACCATATATTTGTTACAATATTTATATACTTTATTAAGTTATATCTACTAATATTCATAAAGATACTTATATTTGTATATAAATATTTACATAAGGTGTTACTATATTTAAAATTTATAATAATACATTCACATTAATGTAAATAGTGATACCTAAAACCCAATGATAAACTAAAGTTAAAATAAAATCTAATAGAAAACCTAAAATAATAGTCACCAAGGCATGAGTACAAGGAGGCGGGACAAGTACGCCATTTTTCAAAAAAATAAGAGATGGGTACTTAGAAACAACCAAAAATTAATTTTATACCCTTATGCATTTCCAAACTGAAAGATTTTTAACATGAAGCACCAAAAAAAAAAAGTAGACATAACATAATAGAAAAGCCCCAAAAATAGGGACAGCATCACCAACTATCAACCAAAGGTCAGCAAAGAGTCAAATATCAACAAAAAACTCGAAACAGGGGCATTGCATGGCCAAGTCATTTAAACAAGAAGTTGCCTCCCTAAGGAGTTTAGGTAAGAGCCCTAGTAGTTCGCTCCAAGGTTCTCCTCCTTTGTCCTCTGTTTCATTTGCTTACTGCTTCTCTTGTTCTGTCCAGTGTTTTAAAAACCATTCCGGTTCCGGTTCGATTCGACCGGTTTGACCGGTTCATTAAAAAAAATTGCAAACCATTAGAATAACCAACCAATGACTGTTCAAGATGAACCGCCGATTCAAGATCGGATCGGTATTGAACCGTCTGCTTCAAGATTGATACTAAATCGTTCAAACTGGTTGGTTCCGTACTAGACCCGATCTGAACAAGTTAAGGGAAGGTTTTGCCTTAAAACTTTTTTTTTTTTCCAATTTTAGCTATTTACTTTTTCCAACCCTAACCCTAAATGATGTTATATAGACCTGTTTGGAACAATAGTTGAATGATCTTGTCTTCGTGCAATACAACCGCTAGCTAAGGCGTAAGGCGTAACCAATTACTGAATAGGATACCTAATACAGATCCCATTGTCTTGGATGATATTGATCCAACCTCATAATGGATAGAGGAGAGTCACCTGGCATAGTTTGATCCTAATGACTTGGGGTGGATGGCTTTGGATGATGAACCACTAGTAGCACCAAACATGGCAAACAATAGCCGTGCTACTACAACTACTACAAATGTCCCTGAGGAGTCCGATGTGTCTGAGCCAAAGGAACATGATGACATTGATGAGGATGAGAATCCCATTCTTAACAGTGGTGTTGAGTTTGATGATTGATATCAAACATGTAGTTGCTTCTAGCATATTGTTTTTTGGACTCTATAGGCCATTTAGAGCCTCATTATTTATGTATTTTGTTTTGATATGTAGTGACTCGGTGTCGTTTTGCTATATTTACCCTTACATGGTATATACATGAGAAAACTTGCATATTTTGTTTCTAATTGTTTGTAATCATGATCTGGAATCTTTAAAAATTCTGTTTTCATTAAAATTGTAATATTTTATGTATTTTTTAGTAAACCGATTCATAAGTTTTAAACCGGTCTGACCCTCGGTCAGTTCCGAGTTTGGTTCTGATTTTTAAAACATTGGTTCTACCATTGAGCCACCTTTATTTCCGAGGCTTTCCTTGTCCTTGAGCCCTCTTTCATGGCCTTAAGTGTGTTTGCACTTTGCGCAACTCTAAATGGACCTGCTAAATGAGACCACCTGCTCTAACTTACCTTTAACAGCCCTTAGTTCCTCTTCCAATTCATGCACTTTACTATCAACTTTGCCCATCTCTTCCTTAACCAAACACAACTCCATGAAAACATCCAATTGATCTTTCTCCTGACCAGCCTTTTTCTTGGCACCAGTCCTTTCCCTTTTCTTTTGGACCTGCGACTCCTTAATTTCTTTCTTCAAATTACAGTTTTCCAAGACAAGACTCTAAAGACACGGGGCTTTTTCCATTTTGTCCAACCTTTCTTCCTCCGGCCCCTCCACACCCATGTTCTCCACCCTCAGGGTTTTAGAGAGAAGGATCTTCTGATTTCAAAGGCTTAACAGTATCCCTACTTTCAGAAGAGACCCTAAAAATCCTGCCCTTCACAAAATTGACAACATGTTCCTCCACATGATTCAGTTGTTTACCAAGAACAAAAGAGGCCCTAAGCTTACTGGTAGGACATCTAGGTTTGGGTTTAGAAATCTCTACACCACAATCCGGGGTTTGGGCTGGAGGAATTTTTATAGTGATTTTCTTAAGTTGGCATTTCCCTTCCCTCTTTTAGCTTAGAAGAGACAGACTTAACCCCCACCCATTTCCATAGTTGGGTTTGGTTGGAGAGGCATGGGTTCCTTTATGGGTATGGATGGTTAGGCATCAAGAAAGAGTAATTCAATTAGGTCCTGGTGAATGATAGTGGTACTCTTATCATCCTTAAACTCCGAGATAGAGTTCAACAGCATAAGCAAGAAGAAAGGGATACTCAACAGTCTATTGTGTCAAAAGTGATTCAATAACGAAAAGTGATAGGAATAGAGCTTTTTTGTACCTCCCTTCATAACAAATTACATGATGACTTTGCAGACTTCGTCCTAGGGGGAAGGCAACAAAGTTCTGAGAATTCCGCCCTCCAATTCGTGAATCATTTCCTCGTTCTTCCTCCTCGTCCTTTTGAGCTTCGCATGTAGGATAAAAGTTGAGCTTTCACCATCCTCCAAATCCCTACCTCTATGATGCAATAGAGCCATCTTCATTAAACATATGAGAAAACAATATTAATAGCCTAATATAGCATAAGAAAAACATTAATGACTTTTTAAAGTAAAGATATGAGATTTCGACAAAAGACAAGTAATTATATTAATATTTATCTTTGACATCTCATCATATCTAGGGTCAAGAGTACAAAATATTTTTTTTTAAACACTGAAATGCAAGTCTCTGAGACAAGTATTGGTCTCCAAGATGTGTCTCTAAGGGTAGGAGACGAGTCTTGTAACGTTGTGGCTAAAACCTACTAACTTTTGTGAATGGCAATACCTGGTATATCGAGAATTGTCAGCAAAAACCAAACAATTGTCAAGACTTCTTGCCCTAACTGCAACTGCAATGTGAGTCACAACCTTCAATAGAATACAGAAATGTCAAATCTTACTGCAACTACAATGGCAACCTACAGAAATGACATACACAGGCAGACGTCCATGTTTTGAATCCTTATTTTGGATTATGCAAATCGCATACACGTCACATTGGCAAATTATTTTGGCATGCCCCATTTCAAAATTTCACAAACAAAACACAACAAAGTTGCAAACCATTTAGCAGTCATGCTAAAGCAAAAATAAGCCTAGCAATAACAGACAATGAAAAAGAGAGGAAAGAATAAAAGCCCTAGCAGGATTTATTGAGTGATACTTTTGTCTTTTGGATAAGATACCTAAAGAAAAGGGCCCTAAAGCCATAAAAAATAGAATGAAAATATCAGTCACTGATGGTATAAATCTCATCAGGATCTCAATTTGAAAATACATATTAATTAAGCATGAATAAACTGCTATCCATTCAGTAGAACAAAAAACTGTGCCACCCCACAGCTCCCACGAAGGCTAATGAGATGTTACCTCCCATCAAGACTATTGAATGTCATATTCTCATTAAACTGCCTTCATACTACTCAATAAAAATAAGGATACTCATCCTACTGCTTTTCTTCTTTCTCGCAATATATACTGATTGGACCCACAAAGCCAATTGTCTCAACCCTCACAGATACCTTCCCATGAAGAACAAACCAGAATCTAGCATCAAGAGTGCATTGTGAGATACACGGAGAATCACAAAAACGCATATGCAATGCACATTTCGTACAATCTTAATGCATAATCACTCTTCTGGAAAGAATCTCTATGTTTTTCCACATTTCTTTTTCTTAATAGGAAAAGCAGAATCAGGTCCAGAGTAGTATGAGAACTTACAGGATCCCCACCTTTATACAGCAAGTCAGAATTTGGCATTTCCTTTTCTATGATATAATGCAAGCAATCAAAAATGCTGACAAGTGATCAGGGTACAGGGTGCCTAAAATATAATGTAATTCAATGTGATGCAGGATGCAGACCTGGTAAAAAGATATTTATAGAGATCACAATTCCACTTCAAAAGTCCCACAGTTGTTGCTATGACTTGGTCTCAATTTCTAGTTTGAACTACAATCTCTCCCAGTAGTGAAGATCATGGGTAATGAAACTTCCCTCAATTCAAACCAAAACCATTTCCATCCAAAAATTATGCCCATATGAGAACTATTGCATCCAATTTACCTGCTACATCCGCATCCCCTGGTGAAACCATCTCATATCTCTTTTATAAACCTGGCTTTGTGATTAAAAGCAAAATTATGTGCTTTTATCATACACATTTAAGCCCACATGAAACAAAGCCTTATCATGACGAGTCAGATGGATACGTTCATAACTTCTGAGTTAGACTTTTGTATCTATGCAACGATAGAAATCTTGTATTTTACCCATTGAAGCTACAAAAGTTATGCAGGGCCATAATGGACAGGGGTTCCTATGGGAAACCCTGACCAATGTCCTACTACAAAGTACACATCAGTTTCACACACAAATAAGAAATTTCTATTGAT
This sequence comes from Taxus wallichiana var. yunnanensis, assembly GCA_018340775.1. NCBI lineage: Eukaryota > Viridiplantae > Streptophyta > Pinopsida > Cupressales > Taxaceae > Taxus > Taxus wallichiana. The sequence goes on along the minus strand of CM031242.1, from coordinate 291,658,275 downwards.
TCCCAAGGCCTTTGCTGCATCTACAAACAAGAATGTTCGACTATGGAGCTTGCAAACCTTATATCAACTATGGAGCTTACAAACCTTATATAGACGATGGCGTATCCCGTATGGACCTTCTCTTGACGGGTTTGCCTGGACTCGGCTCTGGTTTCTTTCTCTTGTCATTTCTTCCATCTATTTTCTCCTCTCTGCCAAGTCCGCCCAATATATATGTCTGTGCCCGAACTATCTCAAACTGTCCAGATGGCAGTTTTCCAACAGGATCTGTTCCCACTTTTCCAAATTTTAATTTTGCTCGTTAAATCTTTAAGCTACCGCATTGTCCCTTTGTCATCCTTCTGCCTCGTCGAACCTGTGTTTCGATTTGATAGAGACCGATCAGCCTTTTGTCAGATGCTTGTCGGACACTTCATCATGCTACTTTCACTTCCTTTGGTGACATGCGTCTGTGGGTAGTTGGTCTCCATTACTCTTATTGTCGTCTTCTGACATGCTTTGTTGTTTAGCCAAGTCATCTGTGCAATCCTTCTACGCATACGGGTCCAAGACTAAGCGCTTAACAATGTTGCGCCTCACCAATTTTGTGTAATACACCTTGCCACACTCCTACCAAACTCCATGCATGCTTTGTGTCTATCCCTTGTGCATTCTTCTTCACACACTCCATTCAATCCTCCTTATGCGCCTACACTGCTTCCTCTGCACACTCACCGTGCACTGTTTATTAATGTGCAAACCAGCCACGCAATTACGTGCAATCTCCCACTGCTGCACTGCATCCTCATTCCCTAGGTACTTATTTAACCTCCATGTGCACCCATTCCTTAGCCAAAATTGCGATGCAAGATTGTGTTGAACCTTGGATGATCCTAAATCAAAATGTCTTATGACAAAGATATCATAATGCAGCGTGATCTTATTTCACCCAAATCATTTTTCCTACCTTTGATTATTTTTCAATAAAATTAAGTACAGGAACAAACAACATATGCAGATGATTAACTCCCCATATCTAAACCCTATACTAGCGATGTGGTGGAGAGCATGCCTACCTTCTAATGCAAGCTTTTCTAACTTAATTTGCATTCTACTTGCAGAAGAAAGAAAGACAGATTTATAAAGGTTATTGTCTTTTCATTATAGCCAAAATTTGTTATACAAAGCTGCCAAATAACGACTGCCACCATAGGTGGATATTCATCCCTGCTATACTGAGTCTTTCATTGACCTTACAATACCTCTACCAGTCATAACAACACAGTCAAACTTACAAATTTAGTCTATGATTACAGTATTAGCAGGCATTGATTCCTGTTCTTCAGAGTCTGAAACATCAAAGACAATGGTTGGCGGAAGAAGAATAGACAGGCAGCTGCAATTCATCCTTCTGGTATTTTCTTTCACTCAGTACTGAATCTTATCATGATCGATCTAACACCGTCTTCCACCACCACATTTCTTTACCTGATAGGAGATGCCAGCAATAGCCACTATGGTAGTTGAAGAAACGTCACGCACAACATCATATGTATTCATCCTTCCACAGGTCATACCAGGGTCCTCCATCAGTTTCTAAACCAGCTACTGTGCAGTCACTATGTCATTTGCACCCAATTCTTGACCTGCCTTCACACAATCCAAAATACACCCTCTCACAGCATCATGTTGAATAACGTAGTATCGGGAGGTGCAATATTCCTTCATAAGATTTTCAACACTGGGACCCTCTGCTTTCATTTTGGTTCGACTATCCCCCATCAGCTTCTGACCCTTGCCAAGCGTAGAAAGAGATGGCTCATCCTGACGCAAGCATACAGATTTATGGCAGGGAATGGAAGCTTCAACAACTTGTTAAATTTCTCCAGGAAAGAACCTGGACAAAACAATTGTGCAAAACCAACCAAAAGTAGTCAGACTCTAGGGGTAAAATGAAGCATCTAACCCCCTTCCCTTTTCAATTATATCCTTCATGCTCTTCCAAATTCATGCAGTCGTACATGAAATGCTTAATGATTTCCAAGTCTTCATTTTCGTGCATGGGTGCACTCAAAACAGCGAGATTAAATAGATCTCATAAAATTGCAGTATCTACATACTCTCAATTATCAGCATCACTGAATTCTCTCGTCATACCTTTCTGCATAATATTTTAAGAGCTAAAAAATTAAGGATGGGATTTACCACCACGTGATTCCATTGAAATGAGTAGAACCACAGATAGAGTACTGCTACCAGCACTTCATTACCGTGAAAATGCAGATGATAGAGGACACCAGATGAGGGAGAGAATGATGCTTGGGAATAGATTCCTTGTTTGCTTAAGTCCCATCGACCTCCCATAAGTCAATCATTATGATGGCTTGTGGGGAGTGAAAGCCCTTTAGCAAACAAGTGCCATGTGGTGGCTTATTACGGCCGAAGATATTGCGGTTGAAAATAAACATGTTTAATTCTATTCAATGGATGTTATACTAGCAATTTGCGTAAAAGTTTGAAGCATGTAACAGAGAATGCGATCAATAAAAAAGTTAAGTATTTTTATATAAATAGGGTTGTTTTAAATATAATATATCAAATTGTATTCAACAAATATCATACTAGTAGTTCCCCTACGGGTGCAAAGTAGACAACAGGGGCTGTAAATTTTTTTAAATATGAAGTATTGTTATATAATTTCTTTTAATATAAAGTATTAAAGTGTCATGATTTTTAGTGATTGTGGTATTAGTGTATTTATGAATTATTTGTACAAAATTAGTTAATTGTCATAATATTAAGGTATTATGTTGTATTTATTAATTATTGGTATGGACTAATTAATTATTATAGTATTTTTATATAGGAAGTGTTATTTTGAATATAAAATTTTATTATATTAAATTGTATTCAATAGATACCATACTAGTAATTTCCCTAAGGGTGCAAAGTAGACAATAGGGTCTTTTTTAAAATATAAAGTATTTTTATATAATTTGTTTAATATAAAATATTAGTGTCATTATGATTTTTAATGATTGTGGTAGAAATTTATTTATTATATTAGTATGGAATTATTTAATTTCCATGATATTATGGTATTAATGTTGTATTTATAATTATTTGTATGGACTTATTAATTACTATAGTATTCGTTTATTTGAATTTTTATATTATAAAATTTTGATGTTGTAAATAACACAAAAATGTCAGTTGATGTGATAGATCTAACAAATAATAATAAAAATAAAGATGTTGGTATGAGACAAGTTAATTATGGTATAAAATTTTGACATTATAAATAAGACAAAAATGTCAATTGATATTGGTTGATGTAATAGATCCGACAAAAATTAATAACAATAAAGATGTCGGTATGAGATAAGGTAATCATAGTATTAATTTATTTGTGTGTTTGTTTCATAAAGTTTTGACATGATAAATGGAATATTAGGAAATAAGACAAAGGAATATTGCATTTTCTTCTAATTTCAAACTTTGGAATTACCAGGATATGAGAATACTAACATATGATTGGTTATAAAGTTGAGATTATTGCATTCAATGAATGCTATATGTACTACCTTCGGCAGTAATAATAATGATTCGTATTTTCTTCAACTTTCTTAAATATTTCATGAAAGATTTGTATAGGATTAGGCTCCTTAGTGTTAGGTACTTCAACTTTTGTATTACTAGCCTTTCTACCATTATTGCTCCTCTAAATATATTTGATATTCTCCTACGAACAGGGTAGTGCTTGGGGAGAGATGTGTTTGACATCCTCCACTAGCAACTGTTGTATAGCATCCAGATAATCCTTCACCCAAAATTGGTTCTAAGTGCCTTTAAGCCTCATTAAATTTACCCCATGTTGGCAACTTTATCTGCCACCTTATTTCCTTCACATTTGATGTGTAGAAAGCGTACGGTTTCCAACTTATTTGTAAGCCATTTGGCTTCTTCAATAATATCCTCAGTCTCCAATATGAGACCTTGATTACAACAGTCTAAATTCCTCTCAGTAAGGACATTACTTCAGCCTGGTTAATCATGTTGTTTCCAAGATATATGGCATACTTCAGCTCTAAATGTCCAGCCTCATTGCAAAATACACAACTGACCCCGACCAAACTTTGTTTGGATCCAAGCACAACTGTGCTGGCCCACTCCCCTTCTTTTAAGGGCATTTGGCGCTTTGTGCACACTTGTGTGTCCCATACAGCTTGCAAACCTCGGTGACATCTCATACCATTCACACCCAGGCATACCACAAAACATTCAATCTTTGCACATCTTCAAAACTTAGCAACCGCATGGACACTCCACACCACATCATACCATGCCAGGTGACACTTCAAGAGCTCACACCATGTCAAAGTACCTATCAGCATACCACCCACCTGGGAAACAAACCACCAACCAGTACACCTACAAAAGGGCAGACCATCACCCATTTGCAAAAGCTATTTCAGTAAATGTCTCCTTTGAAACTACTTTCTTGTAATGATATACAGTGTCACCCATTCAATCCTAAGGGAACAATTTCAGCATGTTTCAAATATCTAGCATTGAATGATCATTTGTATTCACATTCCAGCTTAGGAAAATCAGTTGGGAATTAGTCGAGGCAAATTGTCTCACCTCTCTTTTCTCATGAGATGATGTTCTCTAAGGACATGTAACATCCTACCACACTTGGGAGATCGTATGTTTTTGACCACGATGGTACATATCAAGCTAAGCCACAACAATAGACCATCCACATCAAAGGATACATCTGCAACATTACAGAGTCGCCTCCAAAGACCAAAATCAATTTGGCCTCTGTCAGCAATGTCACAAGGTCATTTCTCATACAAAGAAGTTTATGTTATTAATGGTTCGTCTTGAGACAAAAATACAACTGGGCAAACAAGCATTGGCAGCGTGTCATGCTGTGCAATTATTGTTGCAGCAGCAATTCAACAAGTTACTACAGCAATACGGAGATGTCTTTCAAGAACCAAAAGGCCCTACAACACATTACACGGTAAAGCACCAAATCAATTTGGTTCCTGGGTACCCTCTTCCAAATAGTTCATTGTATGGCATGTCTATTTGGGAGTATGATAAAGTCCAATGCCAGATCCAAGAGCTCCTTAATCAAGGAAATATCGGGTCAAGCTCTTCTTTTTGTGGCAGCCCGATAGTCTTCACACCAAAGAAAGATGGATCATGGCGCTTATGGATCGACTATTGCACACTCAATAAGATGACGGTAAAGAATTTATATCCACTGCTGCACACTGATAACCTTCTAAATCAGCTCCAAGGTGCACAATATTTCACCAAGCTTGCTCTAAAATCAGGTTACCATTAAGTACCAATCCATCTTGAAGACATTTGGAAAACGACACTCAAAACAAAGGATTGTGTGAACGGTTGCTTGTCTTTCGGCTTGACCAATGCACCAATAACATTCATGTTCTGATGAACGACATACTTGGACCCTTCACCAAATCCCTCGTCATCGTCTACTTGAACGACATATTCATTTTCAAGAAGACTTGGGAGGAGACAGTCATGTCTCCTGTTTCTAATTAAAATAATTAGGAGACCCAAAGCCTATTTCTTTATTTACCGTAGGTTAAGGGATAAAGTTAGGGAAATAATTTAATAATAATGTTTTAAATTGGCCCTAGTAATATTATTTGAAAACATTGTAAATGGACAATTTAAATATAATTATTAGTTAGATAAAGTGGGCCGTCTAAATGGGACATAAAAAGGCCTTTTGTAATATTTTATTAAAGTGAGCACTTTGGAGGAAACTTTCAGAGGAAAAGGGAATTCAAAATAAAGGGTGCCAAAATGGATTATATAAAAGAGAGGCAATCGTTCAAAGAAGAGCATGGATTGTTTATGAAATCAATTATCTGATAGCTTGAGGACTCATGTTCATCTATTTCTCCTAAAGACAAAAACCCTTGGAGGCGGAGATTTGGAGGACAAAAACCATTTTGGTTTCCAAGCAAAAGTAGAGGATGAAAACCCACTTGCACTTTGAGACGGTTTCACCTAGGAATCGCTGTTGGACAAACAAGATTGCAGCGTAATTCCAGTTTCAAGTTGGTTAAGGAGGATTTTAAGGGATTTTCCGTTTGCTACAGTGTTCCAAGCCGCTCCTACAATATTTTTGTACCATTGTTACAGTATTTCCATACCGCTGCCCCAGTATCATCACGGTTGCATATTTTGTGAGTTGGGTTGGCTGTTTATTTTGGTAGTTTAAAAAATAAACGAACCACAGACTTCCGCAATACATCTTTGAATATTTTATGCAAAAATGGGTTTATGCGAACTGTTTCTAAACATTTAGTATGAATGTTTAATGTTGTTGTCCAGCATTCAGTAAATGACAGTTTGGCTTATGTTCAATGCTATGTGTAAGGGTTTCATAGTTTTCATTTTGTTCTAAGCGCAGCAATAGTGCATGTATGCCAACTGTTTGTGGAAATGCCAGTGAATGGTTCATGTTTGCCAATTGTTTGTGAATATGTCAATGAATACTTGTGATAGTTACAGTTGTTCCTAAGTATAGAAATCAGAGAAATTTGCATAGATTATTGGTTTATTTTGAAAGGGACATTACAAACACACAGCACAAACACAAGTTGCACGCCAACTTAGCCTAAGTGTACAGTAGGCGACGCACAAATTCAGTGTTTGGACTATAACATTGACCGTACAAACATCCATGTAGATACAAAAAGATCAAAGTGATTTAAGATTAGCCAACTCCGTGCAATCTCACTGAGTTGAGGAGTTTCCTTGAATTTGCAAACTTCAACCGTAGGATTGTCCTTGAATTTTTGTCACATAGCATGGCCTCTCAGCCATGTCATGCATGTCAAAGTTGCATTCCACTAGAAATTTGCACAGCAACATGCTTTCGAGGAGCTCAAGCAAGACCTTTGGGAAACGCCTATTTTGGCAATCCTTGACATTTTTGCATCTTTGAGACCAAGACCAATGCATCAAACTATGCACTTAACACAGCATGCACTCAACATATACATACATTTGCCTATCAATAATAGACATTTAATGACACAGTTCAATGCTACTCCACCTATGAAAAACAATTGTACCCTATCATTCAAACAGTTAAACAATGGCATCACTACATTTTGGGTAAGGAGACAACCATTCGCTCATATCATGAGTCGCATTAGTTCTTGCATAGAAAAGAGTAATCTAGACAACATGCGATCATGAAGCGGATGACTTATTTGCAACAATTCCACTCGATGATCAAGCACAAGGAAAAAGACAAGAAGGCAGTGAATTGCCTTAGCTTCCCTCCACTTTAGGCGCTCAACACAGTGCTTGACACACACAGCCACTACTTCTCTGACTTGGAATCTCTACGCATCAAACTACGAATTCACGTAGCCCTATGCCGCCCTTGCGCAAAGTGAACAGGTTCGTGATTTTCACACATCCAACAAACTTTTCTACAAGCTTGGACATCTTTTTGTTCTGACGACGCACCTCGCCAAAGACTCGTTCGGAAAGCACGCTATGCCAAAACAGCGTGACACTTTGGCATAAACAAAACATTGGCAAAACTACATGACTTTTACTAGCCTCACATGCGCATAAACATTGAGCAACGCATCAAATCCCACATTCCTTGTTGTGTCACCAAGTCCATGAACAAGAAGTCAAGACTTTACACACCTTTGTCGTTTCCTCCAAGCATTGGGAATCTATAACATGGATTTCATGACTGAACTACATATGATAAAGCACTAGAAAGACTATGTGTTCATTGTATTGGATAGGTTTTTGAAGGTGGTTATCATGGTTGATTGCAACAAGAGCATTAATGCACATGATACCACGCAGTTATTCTTCAATCATATTTAAGTTTCACTTTGGTTGCCAACATCCATTGTATTCGATCGGGAGCCGCAATTTTTCAGTAACTTTTGATGCCTTGTGGGAGAATGATGGATACACAACTGAACCATTCTACAACATCTCATCTTTAGACAAATGGACAAATATATGATGTCAACTACACTTTTTATTTGTTGTGCATGTATAACAATGCGCATCTTGTACATAGAATGACAATTTTCTCTACATCTAGCATGCCTATAACAAAGCTCTTCACAATTCTACAGTGCATAGTCCATTCCAGATATGTCTTGGTTCCATCCGAAGCACCTCTGGACATATCCTATTGTGCGCCATCTAGCAGACTAGCACGAAGTTAGGTACATAGGAAAAGAAGTGGACAAAGTGCAGCAGTTTCTACAACACATCCAACATGTTCACCACCAAGTTCAGCAAATACTCTTGCGCCAATAACAAAAATTTAAAGAGCTTCGTGACACACATTGCACACCTCATGAGTTTGAGGTGGGTGATAAGGTCTAGTTGCATCTTCAAAAGGAACGTTTCAAGTCCTCATGGGAAGACCAACCCTCTATGCCATCCAATGATCAAAATTGCACTCGTCCCAGCCCTTCCAAGCAGTTCAAAGCTGTCCTAGCAGCTTAAAAATTATCCACCAAAAAAACAAAAAATTATATAGACTTGTCATTTATGAAGGGAGTTTTTTTTTAATAAAATTTCAAAAGGAGGGATACAACTCAAAAGTAGATGTCACACAATCTTATGGTTTTTATTGACGAGAGACTAAAATCCCTTAAGAGTCATCTTGACAACTACCTTAGTAATACCTTGTCTCTCTACATTTGTTTGTTAATGTGTAGATTCATAATACTTTAATTTTACATTGTAAACAACAGTTCAACCATATTTCTCCTATTTCGAATTAATCCAACTATGGACATATTTGTCAAATCCTATTTCCATCCTCCTCTTCCTATCTATTTAAGAAAAGAAACATATTTCTAGTTCGTTGACATTATGGTTTATATTTTTAGTAGTACATTGAGTTTATTTGTATTTTTGTGGTTCTGTGACTTATTTTTTCTTGTGGAGGAGGAAGTGGTGTTTCTACTACAAAGATTATGTTGAACAAATGTACAAACTCGCCATGGTCTAGTACCTGACCCAGCATTAATAGGCCACTACTCACCAATAGTAGATTTCATATAATGAACCTTTATTTGAATTACGATATTTGGGTGCATGAATAAAAAAAGATGATCATCCTATACCTATATTGTCTTGATTATAATAGTTAAAAGTGTAAGATAGATTGTAAAGTAGGATAAATAATGATGACCATTTAAGGTCTTTGGTATACAAAACTATATGATATCATTATTGAACAAAGTTTTTTTCAAGAAAATGTAACCAAGTGTTAACACATTAGTAGAAAAAAATAAAATTAATTGAAACATATAATTAAAACTTAAACGTAGCTCCCTTGGAATGGTCATGTCAAATATGGGGTTTCAATCATTGCTGCTTTTCAATTGTCACTCTCTATAGATGGTGAAATCAAATTTAGGTCCATAAGAGTGCAAAGGACAACTCTCTGATAATGGTGTGAAAGGCGTGCCACCCATAATGCTCTCTTAGTTCGCTCTTGACACCTAAAATTTCTACATGTTCATCCTCATGTATGACTACAATCTTCCAATCACCATATCTCCCTATAGAGGGTAAGTCAAAAGATGCCTTATGTTGATGTCAAAAACAAATATGTCTATGCCATGGCTTATAAGATTGATTCTTTACCTTTAGCATGCCTTGGTATTATTGCACGACATCCTATGAAAATTGCTAGATGTGCAAACCCACTAATTTATCTTGTCTCTATAACAATGTTTGTCCTAAAGCTTACAATTACTCCTATGATGATCCTACCAACATCATTACATTATCTAAAGATGTCCATCTCATCAACTTCTACCCTCACCGATAGAATAGAGAATTATTTTATTTTATTTTAAATACCTATGGGTGTTACAATCCTATAACATTTAAGATTATATATCAACAATGAAAGTGTAGTTGTAAGTTGCAAATAATAGTTTTGTGTTGGCATATGCATTACTTTTAGTCATATTACTAGATACACAATAAATTTTTATATGTATTTCAGTTGCATTGCATTTAACTAATGTTAATGTGAATGGAAGTATTTTTCAAACTATGCTCAACTAGAATTTTTGTTATTTTGTTTTTTTGATCTAGGTACCAAAATTGTTTGTTATGTTAGATGTGTGATTTTACATGGTAGTGCTTGTACAAGGATTTATCTTTTATTGCATAGTATATAATTGAAATTGGGAAGAAGAGGAGTTTGTAGAAATTAAATGAGTTGAATCCTATGTTATACTCTTTAATGTTTAATAGATTTAATTGTAATAGAAAAATTATTTGATTGTTTGAATAGAGGGACATAATCCAAAATTATTTTGAATGGTGGGATATGACTCATGAGGATTGTGTACCTCCAAATATATACCACTCATCATGTCTCATAAATAATGCAAAAAGTCACTTGAAATGCATTACTTTTTTAAATATACTTAGTTTGATTAGTCCTTCTAAGGGATTCAAACCTCTCCTATAAATTGAAATCTCTGAAATTTGAGAAAAAAAAATTAGGACTTTTTTAAAACGAAGTGTGTACTTAATTTACTCGCCAATTGAAGCACACCTATTTCTTGTAACTTTTCATCACGAAAGGGTTGGATGAATATATACACTTCCACTTCGAATTAGGACTAGCCCTTCAAATTCAATCATTGACACTATCGCCCTTACATTGCACTTGTCAAGCCCAAAAATTTCGACCCAGAAAACCAAGCAAAACTAGAGCAATTTTTTTTGTCAACACAACAACTAATTTGATTTCACATAAACACTACCCAAGTACATTTTGCAACATAACACAATCCATACAATTATCAAGTGCCGCTTACATTCTTTAAAAAAAAATAATTAACTCTCTAAAACATTAAAGAACGCAATAAGAGTGGATTGCATACAAGGTCGGTTCCAAGATACCACAACAAAGTATTCCCTTCACCTAACACTAGTTATCCAAGAGAGAGAGTTGAGCAACATAGATCATGGGCTTCCCAAGGCTCTCGAGAAGAAGGCCTTCATTTCAACAGAATAGCCACCAAGGCTTCTATTGGCTTGGGATAGTGCTAGGAACAATGTTAAGCAAAAGGATTTAGAACACCATCAAGTCAACTAGTCAACTAGATTACCCTCCATCTAATAAGATCCTAGGTTAACAACTCTTACAATTCTAGGGTACCCGTTACCCTAAATATCATATATGCTTCCTCTATGACACACTATGTTTAATCTAGCATCAATCATCCCGCAGTTACAAAACAAAACCAAGTGAAGAAGAGTCATAAGCTCTAGAGTCATTCCACATGGGGATACATTGTACTTGTAGTGATTCACCACTTACAACACAATTTATATGCTACCAACTACGCTCTAGAATTACCTTCCAAATACAATGAAGTAGAGGAGGGTTACATATCTAGGCCAAGCATATGCTTTGCTAATCAACGTGGTATTAAGCATGCTTAGCAAGTGTTTTTAAAATGACAATACCAAAGGTAAATGGTCTTATTGCCATAAACATCGGCAAAAGAGTAGCATGGGTGTGCCCAACTCTATGCACACTTAAAAGAAGATAGGGATGTAGTTTCCACTTAAGCTTCATAGGCCAAAGCAAGACTATATGTTTTGGTACGAGACTGGGTTGCGAGTTAAATTGCTTATTACAATGCAACAAATTAAGAATCTACATGGTTATAAGCAAGATAATACCCACATAAGTCGACATATTTTTGATTCATGGTTTAGCCAAAATCAAAATAGCATAAATCGCGGTTTAAAAGAACTAATCAAATTACGAGTACATTTTCAATGGTCAATACAATCAAATATGTCTTTCAAGGAATAAATACTACAATTACTAACATTGTCGCAAACAGGGTTATTCATTTGGATGTTGCACAACTAAACTAGTATAGATATTGTAAATACATTTATCTAAAATACGCCAAGAGATATCAATCTTGAGGTACCTATCTAGTTATGATAGATATTATTATTTTTATTGACTTCTCCAAAAAAAAAAAGAAACAAAATTATTTAAGTGACAATCCAATAGAAGTAAAATTTATGAATGAACTATCACATGATGGTTAAATGAATGTCAAATTTAATGTCGAGAATAAAATTGAACAATGCACTCCATTACAGCCTTGCCTGCCATTGTAGAATACCTCTTAGCGTAACAAGCTCATATAATCATCAAACTCCATTTTTCCTTCACAATGAAAATATGAGTAGTAACTCTGACAAAAGACAAATCTTTGAGCTACATCATTTATTTGCATTCTCGCCCCAAACACCCTGCAACTTACAATATCATAGGTCAGCATACAAGCTGGTATGGACTTCACTTTGCCAAGTAAACAACTGACTTTAGCATTTAATTTCTAGAGCGGAAAGAATAACATTTCTTCACTCAAGTTTTATAACCATTCAGCGTACCTAAGGTTAGAGAAAGAACATTTATTTTTTTCACACAACATCATTTCCATTCAAGAAGAGAGGGTTCGAGAGAAGGAAACAACATCACAACAATTCATTCAAGTATCGAAAATAATGTCAACACGACCACTCAACAATGTTTATAGTGGGTAGGTTTATATATGTTCCCACAAAAAACTTATAACTAATAAACTTGCGCAAACACAAGCACAACCATGAATCACCTCTACAACAGTTTAACTATGCGGCCACAAACGTTGATCAAGCATGTTGGGTTTACGAAGGTTCTGACGTGATTCCAACACTGATGACATACTAAGAACCACCAAAAGTCCTAATGAGGGTTGAGTCAAGGCATCAAAAGCTAGTTCAAACATTCTCGGAAACACTCCAAACCAATTGACTAAAACGGCTACAGAGTAACCCTCAAAATAAAACACAAGTTACTCTAAAACCAATTCCTTCATTCTGTTGTATTCTCTTAGCCAATGAAATAGTAGGGAAGTCAACAAAAAAGTGTTTCACCGTGGTATGCTCATTTTAGCCCTACCACCCCAGAGGGCATTCACAAGGTTAGAGGAGCATTTTTTTTCGACTGGCACACCAAGTGGCTCCGAAACTGGGCCCAAATACAATATCCGTCCAAGGGGTAAAATTAATTTAATTGATGATTTGCCAATTTAAAGTCATGTCATTAATTACAAAGAAGAGGACCACAACGGTTTATGGCATGTTGTAAAAATTAAAATAAGGGAAAATTTGATTTGCACATGTGAGTTTAAAAATCAAAATATATTTTAATTGTGCAAATCAAAAATAAGAAAGAAAAATCAATTACCTTGGGATAATAATTATTTATTTTGAAGGTGAATAAAGTGACTAAGCAAGTCGCATTTTTTTGGGAATTATTTAATGATTGTTATTTAGAATAAATCGATTTATTCTAAGCATGGGTCGATTCATATGGGCCCCATTTGATTTAATTTCCCCATGCATTTAATATTTGTTTTGAGTGTGTTTTCCAGGAAAATTTTAAATAAAGATTCCCTCCTAGATTTTGGCGCCAAAATGGAGAAGGAGCCTTGGAGATTGAGCAAGGAAAAGATATAAAAGAAGATGATGGGCACTCATTTTCGCATGTTGACGGTTATTATAACTTATCTTCATACTTGAAGAGGGATGTATGCCCACTTGTGATCAAAAACAAAAGTGTTCATTAACACCACCAATTGTGAAGTGTGTGTGCCCTTTGAGAGCTATGAATTGATGAGTAATGTGCATTTTTATTCCATATATGTGAGTCGCCATTTTTGGGAAGAGTTCAAGCTTGCTTTAAGAGGGTTTTGAGAGTGATTTATGGTGAATGCAATTTATTATACGTTGTTGGTTTTCCTTGATGAAATCGACTTGCCTAGGGTAATTTTAAGCTTGTTTGGAGGTGTTTCAAGTGCTCAAACACTTGTTGTTCATTCCAGATTTTTAGTAAGCTCAAATCGACTTGATATGAAGCATTTTGGCATGATTTTATGAGGTTACACAAGAAGGTTACAATCTGATTTATTTTTGCATCTAATTGGGGCATATTGTGATCATTTTAATAATATTTTGGCTTGCTAACACTGCTGGAATTTATTTAATGCAAGTCGACTTACCTGGGCATTTATTAACAGTGTTTTGGAAGGGTTTTGAAGGGTTTTCCAAGCTGCTGTTATAAACTATTTATTGCAGATCTGAAACAACATTTATTGGGCTGGGAAGTGAAGGAAAAAGAGCTTGAATAAATTTAATTATTTTTCCCTAACCCTAACGACTTGTTCTGCAGATTTGGGGGCTGGTTTGAGTGGGTTTCAGTGGGTGAAAATTTCTGATTGTTGGTTCCTTTGAAAGCTCCTAATTTTATCTTCCATCTGCAATTGGTTTCATGCAAAAAGAGTCAATATTAAGGAAGATATTAATTTTTGAAGTTTGCAGTTATTTTCAGCAGTTTTAATTTATTTTCTCGAGTTCCTCGATCAGTATCATTGTAGAGCTAAGGGACAGGCGGGCTTCCGACCGACTTACCGACACGACCACATCCTCACTCTTCGAGCTATCATCGAAGAGGCTCGCCACCGCTCTTCCAAAGTTTTCTATTGTTTCGTGGATTTTCGGAAAGCCTTTGATTTTGTTCCATGGGAAGCCCTTTTCCACAGGCTCAGAGATATAGGCATTTTCGAGACTCTTCTTACGGCCATCACGCGCCTTTCTGAGGAGGTCCTTGGCCGCCTTCGCACTTCTGCTGGCTTGTCCGACTTCATCAGGAGTACCATTGGTGTCAAACAAGGTTGCCCCCTCTCTCCTACCTTATTTGGGATCTATATCGATGAGCTTGAGGACTTTCTCAGAATCACATACAGGAAGGTGATGGGTGCCTTTTGCACCGTGTTCGATCTACATCCTTCTCTTTGCAGATGATGTAGTTCTCCTTGCTTCTTCCGCTGAGGGCCTCCAGAGGTAACTTGATGCCTTAGCCCTTTTCTGTGATCATCGACAGCTGACTGTGAATCTTGGGAAAACCAAAGTTATGGTTTTCAATTGTTTGAAGACTTCAGACCTCCACTTCTTCTTTAAGGGTGTGGAGATTGAGATCACTTGCTCTTATACCTACCTGGGGATTCTCTTCTCTGACCTCGTTTTAGCCTTCGTCCTACTCTCCGACCCCAGGTTAATAAGGGATATGGTTCTTTGGCGATTCTTGAGAGACAGTGTTTCTGCCACCACTTTCAGGACATTCCTTCCAAGATGTCCCTCTCTGATTCCCTGGTTAGGCCCACGGTTCTGTATGGTTCGGAAGTTTGGGGTCCCTCTCTTTTGGACTCAGATTGGGCCACTATCGAGCGCGTCCAGATCCTCATGCTCAGACGCATTATCAGGTGCAAAGAATCTGTTCCTCACAACATTATCCTCGCTGAGTTTGGGGCTCGCCCTTTTCAGTTGGAGACCATCTTCAGCCTTGTGTTGTTGTTGCACCGTATTCGGGGTATTCTAGTTCTTCTGTTGACAAGGACAGGTACACTTATCTTGCCTACTGCTCCTCTGAAGCTATTGCTTCCTCAGATCACAGTAGACGTTCTCGCTGCTGGTATGCCTGCATTTCACGCCTCTTCGAGTCCATTGGCATCCAGATGGACCGTCTCCCACCCTTCAGCTATTCTCTGGATGCCCCTGCCCATCTGCTACCCAACCAACATGATCTTCATAGGATAATCAGAGATGATATCTACAGACAGTTCATCCAGCACACATGGACCAACCCCCTGGGGGTTGCGTCCGAAGATGTCATTCTATGCGACACACTTTCTCGAGATCCGTGATGGGGTCATCTTCAAACCCATGTACGTTTCCCGTCATTGGTTGTAGGTCCTTCGTATCTCTCTGGGTCAGTTTCGAGTGGGCTCACATCGACTCCGTATTGAGACTGACCACCACTTAGACCGCTCGGAGCGGACTTGCCTGCTTTGCTCTCTCCAGGAGGTTGAAACCGAAGAACACTTCATTTTCAGATGTCTTGTTTACTATGAGATTCGTGGGCGATTCCATTGCCTGTTCCGCGAGCTTCCTTCCTTCACAACTTTCTTCAGATACTATGATCAGAGATGTCTTGCCCTCTACCTTCAGGAGGCCATCAGGCTCGGGACAGGCTCCTCCATCCTCCCCCGACGGATGGCTACTAGGCTGATCACTTCCTTCTTCCCGTTGCTCTCTCCGGTGAGGGGTGCTAAGCGGCATTTGGTCACGTGTTTGGACCCTCAGCCTAGGTCTGTCCGGTCCCGTGACTCCGTTCCTTCCACTGCGGCTCCTTATCTCAAGCATGTCCCATGGCACCTCCACATGGACAACGATCCACCGGGCCTACTTTGAGGCACTCGCCTTCCTCCCGGTTGTTGCCAACCCCCTGCATTCCACATCCTTGCTTCATCGTCATTATCGGCACACTACGAGTTACTCTCATCCGGCCTTAAGTGTTAGGTGATGTTGTTGGGGATGTTGCTCCTTCTTCCGCTCCCTCCCCACACTGTCATCTCTCTCTTCTTCATTTCTGGTCTCTCGGCCTCTGTTGTTTCCTTCTCCTCCTCTCCTTCTCTCATTGTATTTCGGGTGACCCGTTTGCTCGCCTTGTACTCTTCAGTCCCATTGACCTACTTTTGTGGTCATGTGTTGGACATTAATAACATTATCTTATCTTATCTACTTCTACAATTTAATTGGTTAAAGAAGTGTTAATTCCGACTAGATAGCCCATCTGAACCCTTACTTTGGCTCACTCCAACCCTATTTGGGTTGTATTGAAGCCGACACTGGTTAATTGAGGTGAACCTAGAAGGGTTTCTCTTCTAAGTTTACTTCCATTGCAAGCAGATTAATAAAATTTGATTAATATCTCAAAAGGGGATATTACAATCTTGTCTTGTATGCTACAGTCCCATTGACCTATTTTTGCAGTCACTTGTTGGACATTTAATATAACTATCTTATCTTATCTTATCTTATCTTCTTTGCCATAGAGAAGGGATGGCAAGAAGACCAATTTCCATCTCTTAAGTGGGAAAAAGAGACATTACAGATTTGCCCAAACAAATTCATACCTCTATTGCCCATTCCTTTGCTTGTCATCATCTTATAATTTCCACCCAAATGATGGCTCCCAATACTTCAGTCTTGCTGTCCCAAAACAGCTGTAACTGTGCATTTTTCTCTCAAAATCAGAATGTAGGTGGCTAGAAACAAGGTATGACAGTCATAAAGTACTTGATTTCCCCCCCAATTCGAAACTATGTCGGCTGAAGTAGTTGTCTTCTTCAGCTGTATCCATCTACCACTCTTTCCCAATAATTTAACAACCTCAAAATGATCATGCTTTGCAACCGCTCAAGTCTGAAAATAACAACTCATAATATGATTTATCAAAATCAGCAGCTTAAAAATGGAACACCTGCAAAATTGAAATATTTTTTCTAAATTAGGAATTGTGAGGATGACAATGACTAAAAACACCTCTCTAACGGTTGAAAATTTTCTCCCAACATTCATCAATTGAAAAATGCTCTATCTCTTGACTGAAAATACTTGCCTACCTACTTATATGCATGCAAATTAAATCATGTGATGGTTGATATGAATAATGACAACAATATCAAGTCTGAAATTCTGAGCTACGGTTCTCCAAAGTACACTCCTTTTGTCACCATTAACCACTCACATATACTTTGTTGGGGTTCCCTCGCATAAATACACAACCATGAAGTAATTCTACCATGCTTATGTTGCACTACTTTGATATTATCCTTTGCTGGAAATGTACAAAATTGAGAATATTTTGCGAGTCTATCAATCTCAACATATAAACAAATCGTACCTTGAACCATGGGCAGCTCGGTGATGAAGACTATGGAAATACTTTCCCATTTGTATTGAAGCACTTCCTCTTTAAGATCTTTTCGAAAGAACCTTCCTTTCACCTTTTTGTGTCTTGAGATAGCCCGGATGACCAGCCAATGGGGCATCATGAACAACCCTCAATATCTTGTTCTTCACCCTTGATTTGGAAACCAAATAGACTCCATTCTTGTAGAGAATGATCCCATCCATTATTTTGTACCTTTCATCCACAATTTCTTCCTCAAAAACAACATTAGCAAACTTATACTCAGTTGTAATTAAAGGCTTCCAATCAGCAGTTATCTTAGATAAAGAACAAAGATATGATTCTTTGGACAAAACATCTTCTACCAAGTACTTGATCATACCTTGAAATATCACCTTCTTGTCTTCATCCATGACGGCAAACTCCATACTTTGGGAGTTGAGAGTGAACTTTCCCAATGAATGTAACCATTGGACCCCAAACACAAGATTTGTACTAGCTATGCCAATCATATAAAGATCATCACATACCTCATGCTCTCCCAATGTGAAAAGGAGTTGGGGACACCTTGTGCATGGAACGGAGTAGCCATCCATTACCTTGATCGTGAAGCCTTTGAAGACTTTCACCTTCAAATCCACCTTTTCCCTCAAGCTCTCATTAATGAAACTGTAAGTAGCTCCATTATCAATCAAAATCGTGACTCCTTGTCCATGGAGGGTAGAATCCTTCACAACCTTGTTAGAATACATAATAGTTTCAAAACAATCCTCCATCATATTTCTTTGTAACCATATTCATGGTGTAGCAATATCAAGTACTTCCTCTTTCTTGCAATTGAAGGGATCAACCGAACCCAAACTTTTATGACCACATAACGTTGCAAGAATAGATCTAAATGCCATATGTTATTCCACAAGTTCTTCACATCATCGCCAATTATAGTACCGGGCATCAAGCATGACATGTGATCTTTAACAACAAGCTGCCCATAATGACACAAGTATGGCAGCGACATAAGAGGAGATAAAATGTGATTTACATCATACCTTGGGCTGCCAACAAGGATCCCACCATTTTGTTTATGGTACTTGTTTGGAACATCTCCGGAACTCACCCCAAGGTGATAAACTCCCTCAACTTGCCCATCATGGACTGTTGTTTGGAAATTTCCAGCGAACTGAAAATAATCATGAGGAACCAAAAGTGTCTTTCCTCCATGAACATATCCTTTCGCAATTACCAGTCAAGACAAGATGCCATACTTACCATGTTCGAATAGTTCGAAAGGGGGAAAAAGTTCGGAAGTTCACAATTTTTCAAAAGGTTCAGTTTGGTTCGGTTTGGAAAATTTACAAATATAAAATATATATAAATAATAAATACCATACATATATGATGATAGTTGAAAAGAAAAACCAATTACACATAATAATAAATAAATATATTATCTACGGAGTTTTTCCTTTACATGCATAGGTATTAGTGTTTCTTGTTCGTTTTTGTTTTGTGTTGAAGTTCTTTTAATTTAAATGCTTTAATTTTTTAATTAAAAAAGAAAAATAATGTTCAACCAAACTTGTTCGGTAAGTTCAGTCAAACCAAAAAGTACGGTTCGAACTGAATTTTCACTAAGTTCGTAAGAACATGGTAACTATGCAAAATGCCCCCAACATGAATTATCGCCCCCGAATCCCTTTTTCAAAGAAATATATATAATTCACCAAAAATTCTCCTTTGAAAAAAAAGTTTTTGGCAAAAAAATTCCTTACACCTAATTAGGTGTTTTCCTGCTAATTTTAGTTAGCCTCTACTAATTGGGGTTAACCGCCAAGTTTAGCGGATCAGCTATCTTTTCCTCCACAAGAGCTCCTTTGCAAAACAAATACAAAGGCTTTAGAAGCCTTGAACTCCCGACCAAGAGGTCTTAGTCACCTCCCAATGACCAAGCAAGCCACTTTTATTTTCAATCTTTCAAGTGCAAAACTTTATACTTATACTCTAAACTTAGCAAATTCCAATTGTTTTTTAAACTATGTGGCAATTTTCTAGGAAAATTAAACTTTAACTTTTTAAATAAAATGTCATTTCCTTTATTTTTAAAACACTCTTACTTTGCTGGAGTTCCTTTTGTTTTAGTATTGGAAAACTCCACTTGGCCGCCGCCTGGAGGAGAAAGCTGGAATAACACTTCTTTTATTTGCTTGAGATTTTTAGCCACTTGAAATTTCTTCGCCGCCAAGGAGAGAGCCACCGCAAAATGGGAGGATAGAAGCAATTGTTTGAAGAGATCAACAAGCTAGGGAACCACTCGCCACAATTATGCAAGGGAGTACTCACCAATCTAGGTCCAAACCGCTTCACCAAACAAGAGCCAAGTTGGCCAAGATAAGGGAGATCGATGCCAGATCAGGAACTCTTCATTAGTTTGTAGCTCATGAGCCACGATGATGACGTATTGATGAGATTCAATCTAAACAATGCTAAGATTGTTGAATGTTGTCCATGGTGATGCCAAAACAAGAATCCCTTTACCAATGGAGAGACGGAGGGCCGGATGGCAATAAAATCTGCTAAAGATGCAACCAATTTTAGGTTCTGCAACCCGGGCAAGGGCAGAGGCAAAAAAAATTACCTCAATACCAAAAAAACTTCAGTGCAGATTAAGCAAGATTGGGCTTCTTCTGCAACAGCTAAACTCTGATACTATATGAGGAATATGGGCAGGATCCGGCAGGTGACCAATAATGGTCTTAAACCTTCAATCTTGAAAGAGGCTCCAAAACTCCAAAAAAGGGACAATAAAGCTTACAGCAAAATACTACACAATTGTATTATTCAGTCTCCGTAATTTCTCATTACATGAATGTCTATTAAATAGGCTTATACAATAGTTTTCAAACAAATATTGTTTGAACTAATTCATACTGGTGCAGCCAAAGTTCTTGAGTAAATAACAACTTTGGTTATAACAAATAAACGAATTATCTCCCTATAACAAGCTTACAATGGGAACTCAAAACAACTAGATAGCTAGGAAATAACACAAACATGTTTCTAACTCACTTAGTGTGAACACAACTCTAACACTGCATAGTTCCCACTTGCCTCACAACTCACCCAACACTTGATGTCATTCGCTAAGTTTCACAATACCTTGGTGCATCCCACGCATGCCTCACATCTACTACATGGTCCTCACAACTTTTGCAGTACCGCACTAGCACAATGTAACACTCACTACATCCGCAATCTCGCACCAATGGTGTCTACATAAAGGTAAGTATCTCTAACCTCTTATTTCATTTATGTTATTTCAGAATGGATTGATTGTTTAATTGGTCATGAATAGATTATAGTAGAAAGGCATATTTTTAATCTATTGCATTAGTATCTATTGGTCCTTACCTTACAATCCACCCTTTGGGATTTACAACCTATCAATCCTTACAATCCATGCTTACAACTCTAGCATAACTATCTCTATCTTGTTACAATCTTGCACGATCAATATATAATCAAGACCTAGTTAGACGTCACTCCCTTATCCTATATCTACGCTCCGAAACCCTATATCTCTCATAGAGAGTGGACTATCGCCTACTAGTTCCACGTCTTTTGCAACTTACAACCCTCTTATATGCATCTTTAGAAAGGTTGCCTTATTAACCTAAAATATATTACCCAAAAGAAAAAGTGGATATTCTATGAGACCATTATTTACTTACATACACTTTGGTGAAGCGGGCGTGAATCTTTCTCTTCGATTGAATCTTCTTCACATTAATCTCTTATTATCTCTTATCTTATCCTTATAAAATCATCCTAATCTTATCCTTGCAAAATCTTCCTAAATCTCCCTAAATATTTCCTAATCTTTCCTAAAATCTTCCAAGATGAATCATCTCTTTAGCTATCAAAATACTCAACAAAGTGTCGATTCCCAAACCAACAATTGGGATTCCTCTTGTAAGTTAACCCCTTCTACTTTGATTGGAGCATCGCTGAACTAATGTCAAAAATAACCCATATTGCAGCCAATGGGAGGAATACTATATCTACTCTCAACAATCTCTAAGAGGAAGAATTCGAAAGCGGGATGATAACGACATAGATTATGTTTATGTCAATTACACTCCCGCAATACAAGAATTCATCCAAAGTTACCATGATTTGGTGAAACCTCCTAAAGCTATCCTAGCTTGCATGGAGGAATATAAATCCACTTGGGACAACTCTTCAACCAATGAGGCAAACCAAAGCATGTCTTACCCTGTCTATACCTCTAACACCACTTCCTCTCAGCCGGCAAGTGCTACCAACAATGCACCTCCCCAAACTATCCTCCTCAAAATCCTCCAACTAATGATCCAACTTCACTCATCTTGCAAATCATTAACCAAATGAGTCAACAAGAAGCTACTACTAATAACCAATTTCTTCAAATGCAAGCAAACCTTGTTCACATGAACAATAGACCTCAACATAATCAATAGGACATGCCTAACCAAAGTGTCCACCGCCACCTCCTATCAGTAGCTCCTATGGGATTCTAATTCCACAACCTCCCATAACCAATGCAATGCTCCAATCATTCGAAAGGAACCTTTTCCACCCTATATAGCCACTATGGATATCAAAGGTATCACCCCTTCTCTTACTTATAACGGATCAACTAACCCTAATCTTCACATTAAGGCCTTTGGCAATGTCTACAAGGACTAGATCAAAGATAACTCCTATGTCACTACCAAGCTCTTACCCAAAACCCTTTTAGGTGATGCTTTAGATTGGTACCATACTCTTCTAACTAACTCCATTGTTGAACTTGAGGGATTAGTAAATCTACTACTCAAGGAATTCCATTCTCAAGATCTACCCGAGAACAATTTGAACATCTTTGTCAATTGTAAACAAGGTGAGAATGAAACTGCCCAATCCTTCATCAAGTGATAAAAACCCTTTGTAACATAACCGATCACACCTTTACCAACGATACTCTATCAAATCTTCCTCGATACTCTATAACCTCACCTATAATACAAGGTTGAGTCATTTTCACCTATCACCTTGGAGGATGCCATCGAGCAGCTAAGAGGAAAGACTATCTTATCCGCACATTTGAGAAACCTCAAATGAGGCAATCTCAACTCAATCTCACGCTCAAAAGAACCTACATGTTATAACGAGATCTCGGAATCATAGCGCTAAGGATGACGAAGTCTCAAACATTCTTAATCCTAGCAAAGCTTTCCAAAAGACCATCTACAATGTTGATTCCGCCCTGTTTAGATCCAACGGAGGAAACTATCCTTATCCTTCTTCCTCTCATATGGATTGTCATCAACCTCCATCCATGGAAGAGATGACACGATGTCTCCCAAGCCTTATCAAACATATGGATACCTCTCACCCCTCCCTAATAATACAATAAGAAGCTCTTTTGTTGGTGGCACGCCAATTGGAGTCATTCACACAAGAATTGCAAAGCTCTCTACACTCTCACCTATATTTTCTTACTTGGTGCCAACTTCAATCATGAAGGTATGGTTCGCAAGAGACTTGACACAGCCATTGCGTCCCGTGACCATGTTCAATAGTGTGATTGTCAAAATGTCGTCAATCAAGCCAATGAACACCTTAAAGTCTATATTGATCCCTTGCCTAATCAAACCAAGGCTGATACAACTTATCAACCTAAAAATGAGAAACAACAAACCTCTTCTTCCATTACACTATAGAAATCACTTACAATCCCGACATAGAACCGCCGAGAGAATGGTTAGCATGAATGACGTGAAACGTGTGATTGTCACCATCAATACCACATTCCTGCTCCTCATCACCAAACCTATAGGACTGCTTCAATTCTACCCTACGAATAAGACCCTCCTTAATTCATCTTCAGCAAATCAAAATTTGAAAACCCTCTCCGTATCAACACCATCGTCCATCCCGAACCAACACGGTTGATGTCATTTGTTGAGAGATCTATCATCCCGACAACATTGGCCACTATGCACTCCACGCGGCCAATGCCATACAATTAGAGCAAAGAAATTAAAATCCTCCTCAACCTAAGCTCTCAGTTTCTTCACTCCAATTCAAACTCAGAAACCACTTACAATCCCGACATAGAACCGCCGAGAGAATGGTTAGCATGAATGACATGAAACGTGTGATCGCCACCATCAATACCACATTCCCGCTCCTCATCACCAAACCTATAGGACTGCTTCAAGTCTACCCTACGAATTAGACTCTCCTTAATTCATCTTCAGCAAATCAGAAATTTGAAAACCCTCTCCAAATCAACACCATCATCCATCCCGAACCAACACGGTTGATGTCATTTGTTGAGAGATCTATCATCCCCGACAACATTGGCCACTATGCACTTCCTGCACGGCCAATGCCATACAATTAGAGCAAAGAAATTAAAATCCTACTCAACCTAAGCTCTCGCTTTCTTCACCTCCAATTCAAACTCGGACTTCTCAAGTCCAACCCAACATTTCATCAACAAGCTTGGAGGAATGGGATCCAATCACGGAACTCTCAAACCTTCCAAGCCAAATCCCTTTCTTCAATTAATTTGAACTTCTCCTAAACATCTCAATAGACTTATGACAACCCTCTTCATTATGAATATTCCCTCACCACTAGCTTTGGGGCAAGACTACCTCTTGCAAGGTTTGGATGAGAATATACTTCAATAATGCAAAGAGCTTCGCAATCCTGAATGATCTAGCCATGGATCAATTGATATCTATTAATTTCCCTATAAACTCTATAATCAAAAAAGAGTTGTTCATCTCTGTCAAAATCGGCAACATGCAAGTCAAACGAGCTCTCGTAGATGAGGGTTCGAGCACATGTGTTGCTTCTTTGACATTCATCAAGCTTTTAGACTATTCCACCAACAACCTTAAATTTACTCATAGCACATGTCAAGGGTACGACCGAAGGCAAATGCCCCCTATGGGTTGCGTTTGGCTACCTATTATGTGCCCCCTCATACAAATAGAGTGAAAGTTATGATCTTCAACTTTTCTCTATCATATAACATCCATCTTAGCTGACCATGGACACATCAAATGTGCACAATCGCCTCGTCCACTTGTCAATGGATCAATTTTCCCTATCAAGGCTCCATGTTTAAGATTCAAGATGACACAAACCCGTGGAACTTCAAATATTTTCAGCAGAGTAGTGGCTATAAGGCCCCTACTCTCGAGGAACTCCCTTGTGTCTCATCCGAGAGTATCAACACTTTAACTACCCCATCAATTCCCTTCGAGGATATAGTGGGCACCCCAAGCTTGTCGAAATATCCCACCCTACCTCCTCGACTTAGATGATGACGAGACTAACGAGATTAACCTTAAAATTAAAACCTCAAACCTTCCCGATTTTATCATTGCTCGCTTGCCCCCTACTTTGAGACCTCGTTCTCGTAAGGAGACCGACACATGCAGCCTCCCATCACCTTATCCTCTTGTTTGCCTCCTACCAAGGAGTTGCCTGCTTCACCACCTAGTGAAACAGTCATTAAAACCCTTAACATATATATCACCACCCCCAAGATGATGACAATTATTCATTTGGCGACCCATTCTTGTTTGGCTACACCCAAGCTAAGAATACAAAAAACCTTTAATACTAGCAACATTACGCTCCTCTTTCAATACTTGTGATTCTCGCATCTTCTCTAGATCCCTAAAATCGTCCTTTAACCGCAACATCAATATGGTTCTAGCCAACTCCCCTTATCACACTATAATGACGAGGACGATGAGTTACTCATATAGGATTTGGAGGAACGCGAACAAAAAAAAACACCGCAGACCTTACTACTTTTACACTGGGTCGAGCGACTCAAAGCCCGAGCCACAATCTCTAGTGGTTCCTCCAACTAGCTTGCCTATCATCAATCCTCAAGATCCACCGCCCAAGCCACAACACGCCTTGGCCCTTTGATTAGCCCTATCATATCTAACTCTCTCTCGCCTTCTTCTACACCTACACCCGCACCTCTTGTCATTACGACTATAGATTCCCTAAGCGAGTATGTCTCGTACTGTGTTGCACATGGCATGAGGTGTCTAAGCAAGATGTAAAAGATTGTCAAGCTTATCGGCGATACATGAAGAAACTAGAAGTTGAAGTTCATAAAAACAAAAGTAAAGAACCATCTCATTTTGCTTCCTATCCTCGCACTTTTGTTCACATCATGGTGTTGGTTTTCATTCATCCACTAACTATCAAGTACTTCGACAAAGAGTAGTAATTACCCTCTCCTCCACCTCGACCTAAAAGTTTAGTTACCCTTATACTACCTACTCCGGTCCTTCCTCCTATGGACCACCCATCGACACGCATCCGCAACTAAGATGTCACATCCTCACTTTTATCCTCTCTAGGTAGAGATTTGTCCTTTAACACCTACCATCCCACCCTCTATGATGAACATGCACCAAGAGATCCTATCATGGATTTCCATGAGCGGAAGAATCTATGGTGGTTGTGCATCATGAGATCAATCGAAGGTCTCCTATGTCCTCAAGACACTGCAACTACCTTATAGGCTCACAAGGTTATCGAGGACACCCGCAACTACCTCGCATACCCTTTCGACCCCATTTCATTGTCATTATACTACCTTTTTATTTTCTTGTGTTTTACTTTCCTACATTTACTACTTACACTACTCGATTCCATGATCTCTAGTTTAGAATAGTCTAGTTCGTCCGACGTTTTGGCTACCCTTAATATCCATAGTTTTAAATAGGTTGGTTAGCACAATGTTTCACTACCCCTTAAAATCCATAGTTTAGAACAAGTCGGTTAGTCTCGATGTTTCGCTACCCCTATCATCTATAGTTTTAGAACAAGTTGGTTAGTCTAATGTTTCGCTACCCCTATCATCTATAGTTTTAGAACAAGTTAGTCGATGTTTCGCTACCACTTAAAATCCATAGTTTTAGACAGCCGATTAGTCTAACATTCCCACTACCCCTTAAAATCCCATATAGTCTACTTATTACACAGGATGGTTAGTTCACATCCGTTGCTACCCTTTACATCCCAAAGGCTTTGATTTACTGACTCTTTGAGACATCATTTGGATTTACTTTAACCATTTGTGTCTTCTTTGATCATTTGGTATGTTGTTTATCTATGATTTAGACTCTTCGCAACATTCTTTGAATTTACTTTTACTATTTGTGTCTATCTTGATCTTTTAGTATTGTTTATCCATAAACGATTTTATATATTCACAATTTATAGACTCAGGGTGACATTATTTTCAATTTGTTTCTCCATTTCATCGTCTTAATCTTTTGGTATGTTGTTTATCCATCTTATGATCTTATATTTCACTGGATATTATCACCTTTTATGTTTGTGTTGGACCTATTATAGGTTTACACTTATATCTTTGCCATCTTTAGCAATCTATAATTCCTATACTGCCTAGTTCATCTCTTTTAGCCGTCATCCCATATCAAGCACCCTTTATATCTCCTTATGATCAGCTCTCAGCTTTGTCCATCATTGAATCACTCTTATATCCTTGCAACTTCATGTATCCCACTCATTCTTTCAAGACAAGCACACTTAGGTCGGAGATGAAATCACACTCTTTCCTTAGGGTAAGTCTAGAGGTACCTAAGCATCATGGTTTCTAGGTTCTCCTTTGTAGCAATTAGGTGTAAGCTCTCTTTGTAAGTCATTCTCTACACCCATTTCATCATCCTTTTGAATCCAAACGGAGGATGAACAATAAAGAGCTAAAAGAAAAGTTAAAATCGATATTATCAATGAAATATCAAATATAAAACAATACAAAAAGGCCCTTTTAAAAGCAAAAATTCAATCACAACTAAAAAGACGTGATACAATCATTCGGCACATCTTTTATCCTAGTTGAAAGTTCAAACTCAACAAGTGGCCTCATTATCCTTTGGGGTGCAGTAGATTTTTCTAACTAGGGTAAGAGGGTCTCATATTTATTAGTGCCCCAACCTTTCCACGATGGTACCTAATCCTTGTAGAAGAAGCCTATAGTCCTTAATTGAGATCCTGCGGAACGAGGAAAAAATCATTTCCAATCATATACTATCATAGCTGACTCGGGATACATCTTTATACTTCACTAGTTAGCTTGAGCCAAACCCGCCTACTTGGGTTCCTTCTCACATAGGTGACAAAAACCTTTAAATAATATCCTATTAATTAGAGTGTCTCATCTCTGCTAAGGATTTTGTATCGCCATTGTGGTGCCTTAATTTTTCTTCTTCCACGATCACTTTGTTTATTCCCCTTGATGGATATTGTCGGTATATAACCATGATTTTACACCTCTTTGCATTCTACAATCTTACCACACATTATTATTTGTTTTACGAGCCTAGAACACTTTTCGTAGATTTGTAAGTACGATCTTAAGACCTTTGATTCTTCCTCACAAGTATATATCATTTCCATCCACTCCATCTTCATTCATCCTAGTCATGACATCAAATGATAGTGTTTTATCTCTTGAGAAAATCCGACACAAGCATTGATTGTGATCATATTCATTTTGGTGCTTCCTTTTATCATATCTTACATTTTTTTGTTTGTTTCTTAGCTTACATTTGATATTTATTACCATCATCTTTTAGCAATTTTTATGTTTTCTTTTCCCGTGTCTTAGATTTCATCTTATATTTATTACAACCTTACTTTCATATCTCATAATTTATTTGATTACTCTGTTAGATTCTATGGGTGTCCTACAATCATCGCCATGCCTTGTAATTTCTTTGGTTATTTCTTAGAATTTATTCAAGTTGTCTTACAATCCTTTAGCGTGTCTTTTGATCTCTTTGATTGTTTTCTTCAATTTTATTAAATACCATATTACCTAACCTAATGACCTCTTAATGCAAAAGGCTCTCAAAGCCACCTAGAGTTTGTCAACACTTACATTTTGACAACTCTTGGGAAAAATTCAGCTACTTGTATTTTCCCTGGGACCTATTTTTGCATTTTCCGCATAGCTACCCTTTCGCAATTTATTAACAAAACCTACCTATGTATTCACCCTGGGCCGCGCCTCCTTGGCCTCCAACTCGTGCACCTACACCACCTCCTCGCATATTGGCCATTGTCTCCGATTTTGTCTTAATCGAATGATCCAGAGCTCCAAAAAATCTAAAATGACAAATGAATAGGTTGACTTAGTAGTTTTAGATTTTCAAATCTAAAATTTCAAACCTTCTCTCACAACATCCAAATTTCATATAACTACGATATCTATGCAACCACAATCCCGATTTCCAATCTAGAAGAAGCGTTAGGACCATATTCTTATGGAAAATCCAATGGTATGTTGTGCATATTATTCCGAAAAACTTCAAAAATCACCTATTTTTCCAGCACGTCATTCTCACCTACCTAATTCATGTTTATGCCTTTTATCATCATTTTTCCTATCTCCAAGCTTGCTACACCCAGATTCCTCTCATAAATGCTCCTTATATCATCTTTATAACCTTTTTATCCATTATACAACCTACTTACAACCTATCTTACTCATCTACCAACCTATCTAACATCATCTTATCATCCCTCCATGAGCTCCCCTTAGCTTAGGCTTTATTGCTTATTTATCTATTATATCTTCTAGTGTTTTTTTTTAGTTGTGTATTACTTGGGTTCTCATAACAGCTCTTTCTACAGCTTTGGCTATTCACTATGCGGACACACTCGCAAGAAGGTAAGTATGCAGTAGGTATGTTTTATTTGAGTTCATGCTTTTATCACTTTTTACTGCTCATTCACTTCATGCATTTTGATTTCAATGTTGCATTTTCTTTTCCCGAAGACCATCTCATCTACACTTTTCATGATGATCATTGATCTTCGGTTAGGGCATATGTATACACCTAATTTTTCACTTTTATTGACTTTTACTCTTCAAAGGCACTATTGGCACATTGGCTTCCACAGTGCAATGTCCTCGCAAATATTGTCAGTTAGGGTAAACAAAAACAATTACGTTACGTTGGTTAGTAGTGGTCCTCGTGAGAGGACTTTAATGAGCAGTCCATGTTATAATACCTAAGATACCTTTTATACCCTTTCGGGTCCATCCTTTTACGATCCCCGCAACATCACCTTATTATTTCTTACAATACCTCCCATATCTAATTACAACACACATATATTGTTGTCATATCACCTTTTCAGCAGCTCTAAAGTCTTCCTCCATCCTCTGAGACTCCCTTCTAGGACCCCATGATGGCACATTACCTTGAGCCGATGCCATCAACCATAGTCGATGCCATCTGGATTTGATTTTTGGCAATCGATCGCATGGTTAAAAGAAACGTAACATTTGATCATGATCCCTATATCTACACGACATTTGGAGTGCTTTTTCCATCACATCATCATAAGTCATTCGGCTGCTTGCGCCGCAAATCTGCTCTCAAGGTCTTAAAGGTCTTGAAGTTAGTTTGGCTGATCTTTTGGAGTCTACACTGGAGCACTCGGGTTCTTAGGAATCCCAAGTATAGGAGCTACACTTTCCATGATCTGCCAAACCTTTGAAGTCTTCGAGTCTTATACAAGTGGTTTTTCTAGGTCTTCTATTCAATTGTGATCCCCACATCAACTCTCTCATAAGGTGTTATTAACCATCTGGGGAAGTTAATGCGCCAATGGTGTTTGCATAAAAGTATCTCTAACCTCTCATTTCCTTTATGTTATTTCAGATTTGATTGATTGTTTGATTGGTCAAACATAGTTTAGAGCATAGTGGCATATTCTTAATCTATTGCATTATTATCTATCAACCCTTACCTTACAATCCGCCATTTGGGCTTTACAACCTATCAATCCTTACAATCCATGTTTACAACCCTAGCATAAGTATCTCTATCTTGTTACAATATTGCACAATCAATCTATAATCAGGACTTAGACACCACTCTCCTATCCTAGATCTAGGCTTTAAAACCCTGTATCTTTCATAGAGTGTGGACTATAGCCTACTCATTCTACGTCTTTTGTAACCTACAACCCTCTTGTGTGCATCTTTAGAATGGCCACCTTATTATCCTAGTCTATATTACCCAAAGGAGAAAGAGAATATTCTATTAAACCATTCTTTACTTGCATACAAAATACACCTAATTTTTCACTCTTACCGACTTTTTTCCTTCACAGACACTATGGGCACATTGGCTTCAATGAAGCAATGTCCGTAGGGATATTGCGAAGAGCGGGTCAACCATAAACATTATATTGGATTAGTTAGTGGTGTTACTTGTGAGAGTGATTTGATATGCAGTCGATGTTATGATACATTTTATACCCCTACATTCATCCTTTTACAATCTCGCTAGGAAATCACCTTATTTATCCTCTTACAATTGCCTCCATATCTCGCTTACTTGTACACTTATACCTCCACCATTTACCTTTCAACAGCTCCAAAGTCTTCATCCAATGAGAATTCCTTCTAGAACCCCATGATGACACATTACCTCGAGTTGACAGCGTCAACCATGGTTGATGTTGTTTAGCTTTGATTTGTGATAGTCAACCGACCGTAAGCTTAAGGAAACTGTAGTGTTTAATCATGATCCCTATATATATGCAGCATTTGAGTGCTTCTACCATCACATCACCACATTCATTCGGTCTTCTTGCACTCACAAATCTGCTCCCAAGGTCTTTAAGGTCTTGTCAGCTAAAGGAAGCTATAGTGTTTAATCTCGATCCCTATATATATGCGGAATATGAGTGCTTCTACCATCACATCACTATCATTGATTTCATCTGCTTGTGCTTGCAAATCTGCTCTTAAGGTCTTGAAGGTCTTGAAGTTAGTCTTGTTTATCTTTTGGAGTCTACTCT
The DNA here is from genome assembly GCA_018340775.1 of Taxus wallichiana var. yunnanensis. NCBI lineage: Eukaryota > Viridiplantae > Streptophyta > Pinopsida > Cupressales > Taxaceae > Taxus > Taxus wallichiana. The sequence goes on along the minus strand of CM031242.1, from coordinate 291,626,474 downwards.
TGGACCATTGGGTACTTAGGATTCCCAAGTATAGGAGTTGCACTTTCCATGATCTACCTAGTCTTTGGAGTCTTGAACAAGTGGCTTTTCTAAGTCTTCTTCTATTCATTTGTGATCCCCAATCAACTCTCTCGTAGGGTGCTACTAACCCTTAGGGAAGTTAATGCGCCAATAGTGTTTGCATAAAGGTAAGTATCTCTAAACTCTCATTTCTTTTATGTTGTTTCAGATTTGATTGATTGTTTGATTGGTCATGCATACATTAGAGTAGAATAGCATATTCTTAATCTATTGCATTATTATCTATCAGTCCTTACCTTACAATCCGCCCTTTGGGCTCTACAATCTATTAACCCTTACAACTCATGTTTACAACCCTAGCATATAAGTATCTCTATCTTGTTACAACCTTTCACAATCAACCTATAATCCGGAACTTGTTGAATGCCACTCCCCTATCCTAATTCTAGGCTTTGGAACCCTATATCTTTAAGTGTGTGGACTATCCCCTACTAGATTCGGGGCTTTAAAACCTACAACTCTCTTGTGTGTAGGTTTAGAATGGTCCCTTCATTATCCTAGTCTATATTACCCAAAAGATAAAGAGGATATTCCATTTGACCATTCTTTACTTGCATACACAGATAACATTGAAAGGAATGGCTTATGCATAAAATGATCTAGCTGCCAACCCATTTACATCATGTTTTTGTTGTGGCCTCCACATTGACTTTAATGATCCTCGTGACTTTTCAACTCCGCTTCCACTTCCTCGGGCAAATGTTAATGGAGAACAAGTTGAACTATCAAGAAGCACAAATACCATTTTGAGATAAAGTACTGGATTTTAGTCTTCGTGGCTTCAAAAGGTAATGACCTCTACCATAACTCACATCAAATTTAGCTTGCACTCATTTTATAAAATCTACAAATTTTGTGTCTATTGCATTTTCATTTGCTACCCCACAACATTTCACATTTGAAGATCCTCGAAGGTAATGGTACCAAACTATAGTTACACTTCTCCTGGTATGACCATTGCACAAGTTGCATCTCATTTTTTTTATCATTTTTGATGGATGGCTAGACATGTTGCTGAGTCGATGATTGTATGAGTCTGTCTTGCTGTCCAACTATTCCCTCAGAACCTCTGAACCTACAAATTATATTTTTAATACACTAAAAATTATGCTATATTTTATAAATTTATAAAAGCTTGTCTAATCATAAAGCTTTAACCATTAAAAATTTACGGTAGCTTTGACTTTTATTAATATTAAATACTAACTTAAAAGCCTAACTAAATTAGTAAATAGTGAATACTATTCAACTATTTATTCAAGACGTCCCAACATATTAAACTATATGATATTACTGACTATTAAACTAAATAGTAAAGATTAAATGCTATAAAACTACAGCTACTATACAATATTAGTAATTACAAACAAACAAAAACTTACCCAATTAAAACCACCCACCCCTAGCTCACCTTGCACTTGCAATCTTGCAGCTGCAGAGATTAAAGACCACTCTAAGAGCCTGGAAATGAAGGGATTTGAATCTCTAATTGAGCTTGAAACAACCTAAATGCCTATTGTAATGCATCCAAACACCTGAAACAATGAAAACGACCGCAATATGCAGCTAACAGCTCGTGAAGACTTGAACGTGATTGTTGTTTGATAGCATAAGGCATGACGTGACATTCTACATAGCACATGGATCTCTTTCCCGTTTTTGTGTGGGAGCACAACACAAAGATCTCAAACAAAAAACAATGCAAATAGTCAAACAGGGATTTGTTTTTGTGTGGGAGCCATGCTTATTTTAGGATTTTTGTGTTTTCATTTAACTTTTTAATATTTCGAATGTTTTTTTTAAATTATCAAAAAAACTAACATTCAAAATTATTCAATCTTCACTGAACATATTCATTTTTCCATAAAAGAAAGGTCCAAACCAAATGTTGACCATATTCGCACGAATATGGTAACCATGCTATGCATCAATACATCTATGCATCCATAAAGCCAAGAGAACAATTATGCAGACTAGAAAGGGGTTAGTCAGCATGCCATTGGTCTCTAACATCAAGCACATTTGTAGTTCTGGATTCTTTCCCACTAGTCTAGGAAAATCAGCAAGAAAGCATTCCACTTTTGATTGCAAGATCTTTCACTCTTAGTCTTTACTAGTTGTTGTACGCCCCTGTGCTTTCCCCTATTCTGCATACTGAATAGAAGTTGCATTTCTGCACATAAGCCTTCCGCATTTGAATGTGTTAACTAATTTGTTTAGTCTCCATACCCATTCAACAATACACTACTTGTCTCAAGGTGTGACATTGTCCACTGCACAACCGGTCTTGGGCACCACTGTTCAGATCAGTTCAAGCATATCATGTATATAGTGTGTTCTATGTGGTGAATATATAACTCTTTTCTTACATGCTATGTTATATGTTCTCTATACTAAAATGTGTTCAGCATTGGATGCTCTAGTAGGATGTTGTGTATTCATGTGAAGCCTCCATCGTACAAATGAGACACTACACAATCCTAAAGATCGGTAAGAAATCTATTAACAAATTGCTCAACATCCAATGACTAGGTGGAGATGACGAAAACAAATGAAGTCATCAGTGAGCTTATCTGATTTCATCTCAAACATATTCCTCTTAGCATGTTTATATGTCAACACATCTACCAATTGGCTCAACAAATATACCAGCCATGTTTCAGTTTTCATGACAGCAGATTTTACTCCAGAATCCAGCCGAGATACATCTAACGAAGCAAGCACTCCCACTCCAAAATGCAAACATGTATACAAGAGTATTCTCCAAAAACAAAAACAAAGAGTCATATAGATATCCCTGACATCAAGGTTATTCCACAAAGACATGTAGGGGCACCTCACAAAGGGGTACTAGGGCATTCCACAAAGCAATAATGGGGCACCTAATGGAGCAACGCTAGGGAATCCCATGAATCAGTACTAAGGCACCTTAAAAACGATGGCAACTTGAGGTCATCCTCAATACTCTTTTAACGAATGACCCCACAAGTTAAGTACAGGTTTAATTTTTATTCAACATTCAATTACTTTCATTTCACTTTTCTTATTGTTTTTCCCGAGGTAGTATTACCCACTTCATGTCATGGATGGGTTGTGTACCTTGAGGGCAGATGCAAATGTTCATCAATCTTACAGACCTGCACCCTAGATTCAACCGGTCGTTTCTTTCAAGCGATCATGTTTTATTTGAATCCAAGTAGTTATAGCACACAACTAGCATTCACTTTCTCATTCAATCAATATACTCTTGGTCTCTATTGTTTATTTGACCGCCCACAAGGTTAGATTCAAATTTTCAAACCTCATACCTCAGGCAAACACACAAAAACAGCAGTGTTTCTCTTTCTCTTTAGCTATAGTTATGACAATAATTTGACTTGCACTCAATTGAACATTTCTTCCATTCCATCATACTTTTAGCATCCACTCACTTGGTCGTATTCTTGCATCTTTGTGAAATATCCCTTGTGGGATATAACTTGGAATTTGACAAATTAAATAAAAATTGCAGCAAATGATATTCTGATTTTTCTGGAATAAAACCCAAATAGGGCAGCGAATTGAAAAATAATGATAACTTGCAAACCACTTGTCCAAATCACACGAAATTTTATAGAGAGATTGCTGATATGATAACAAACACTAGAAAAATATTTTTGGATTTTTCTGAATAATAGATAACTGCCAGTAATTTTCAGAATGCCCTAAACTGCTGAAATATTTCAAAAATTCATAACTATCTGAATACAACTGATAAAAATCTGATTTTCTGGAAATAACATCTACAAAATATATAGAAATGATCCCAACCTCCAAATCTGAAAATGGGCACCTGGAAACCCTAGAAAAACTAGCTGCAATCTCCTAGGGCTGACGCCACCCTATGAAAGGGGTTGGAAATCCTCCAAAATGCCTCCAGAAGTGGCGCCAAACCTGCCCTAAGCGCTGGGAAAAATCTGGAATGCAAATGGCTGAAATATCCTCACTCTGATACTGAAATCAGCCTCAAAACCCTCTGAAAACTTTTTTTGAAATCTCTGTAAAATCTGCTTGAAGATCTGCTCTGAATAGGATCCAAAATAGCAAACTAGGGTGGATATTTCACCACCAAAGAGTGCCCTACTAGCTAGGAGTGGATCTCTCACCACCGAAGCTAGGGTTCCTATGGGATTTTACTCCACAAACAAAGGAAAATGCAAACAGCAGTTGCTCCAATGTCAAAATATGTGTGAGTGTAAGAATGGCCCCTTCTTCACCCCAACACCACCTTTTATAACCTTCCAATGCAACAAAGGGCCAAAAAACCCCTAATCGAGCCCTTAGGGGAAAACCCACATGAAAATAAAGTAACTTAAGTTACGATTTCCCCCTAGGTACCAAAAGTGACTTAAGTGACCCCCAACAAAAGAATAGAATAATAAAGTACCATGAGTCCCCCCCTCAATGACAAAATATAACAATAATTCCCACCAAGTTTCTCAATACTAATGTCAACGGCAAAATATATCAAAATGCACGGTGGTAATCAGTCATCCATACCCAATAGCCTCCAACGTCGGCGAAGGAATGGGGACATTACACTTTGACATTGTTCATTGTTGTCAATGTTTTCCATTGTTTCTTCCTTGCATAGAGGGAGAAGGGCCCAATGAGCCCTCGCACTTAGAGTCGGCTCTTGCAAAACAACAAATAAAGCAACCCACAACTTATGCTACCATATTCAGCTGCACATGAATGCGTAGAGGTCTCACCCAAAGCGCAAATTAGAGATCACCAGAACCTCCTAGTAAGTAAGTGACACAATGACAATGATTACACATGTGATGATGCTAGATCAAACCCTAACTCAATATGCCTATAGAAATTGACAATTAAGCTACGTATCCTCACACGACCACTACGTAACATTGTCAACATACACAAAGTATACTATAGCATCCAAGAGTACTTGAAAAGCATAAACAAACCCTACAAACAAACAGACAACGAATATCCACACATCAACTTATACAACCATATGCTCTATTATATTAGCTCAAAGCTACTTACAATAGTACATTAACTCCCTTCTAAGCGCTACACAACAAAAGGAATGCAAAGCATACAATACTCCTACACAATTTTAATGCACGAAGCCTAACATTAGATGAAGTCACACAAACCCACTTTGATCCTTAGCTCTTCAAAACATCCATCCTAAATTGATAGCTCTACAAAATGTTTGACATCTAAGAATCATCTCTCAAATGGGAGCCCAAGGAGGGTACTTATAGGATTCTGAAACGCTTGCCCTACCAAATGAAAAGAGTATATTTTGTGATGCCTTTTGATACCCCGAGGAAGTCTAGTTGGCACCAAGTTGTCATTCATCTCAAGTATCTAGAAATTTCCCCATGTGCTTCATTGTTCTTCCTATTCATCCATTGATCTTGTACCATCCGCAATTGCATTGGTTGATGACACATGTCTTTACGTTGTTGATTCGCATGCTCTCAATTCCGGGAATGTACCTTAAGATTTTTCATCACCTAGTATTTTCCTTAGGTCTTCTTCTAATTCCCACACGACCTCTACGTATGTCTTTCTACACAAACGACAAGGCCTTAGGCTAACGCACATCTCACATGTCCAAAGGTGTATTACTCTGGACCTCTCGCATGAGAAAGGACTTCATTTCTTTTCTTGTAGTCAACACTTCCCGTACTAAAATTCTTATCTCGCCCCAGACAAGAGAGCTCCTTACTCGCATTTGCGGAACCTTTCAGCAATCGACCTTTTCAAAATGTCAACTACACCACCATCAGGTGGCTCATTTGTGAAGAATTCCCATTGATCCCGCCATACGGTCACCAAGAACTTCAACTCTTGCATCTTATCAATTAATCCACTTAGGACCATCACATCCTCGATCTTGACTAATTCCTCAATGATAGTTGTGTCTCCGAAGTTCTCGAATTATCCCCTTACCCCCGCACTCTTCTTGTCCAATTCTTCCTTTAATTTTCATGTTTATTTAATCAACTAAATTTTCTTCAACCCATCCCCTTCCGCATCAACACGTGCATTCGTCTCTCACCACGTGTCTTCCTCAACCTTGGTTCGCTTTGCAATGATCTCTTCCGTACTCCAAAATTGGTCCCATGCCTCTACAACATCCTAGGCTTCTACTTGCAAAGAGTCAATTTTTGTTATAACTTCTTCCATGATTTCTTTTCAAGCCCTTTTTGCATCACCCAACCTTCTTTTCAAACAACTCCTCGGTTGTTTTGTGGGGTCATTCCCAACAAATGTGTTATGGTTATTTCTAGTTTTGCAAATAGCTCCAATATCCTCGAATATGCGTAGTCCCATACTTGAGGTATTTTTGCTACATTCTCCCCCGCCACTCTCCGCAACATTTTATTCATCTTACTAAACTATGTATTGGCCTCATTTACATCAATCTCTTTTTCCTTATACTCACCCCATGCCCTACATTCATAAGGGCCTTTGCAAATATCATGTCGATAACTCCATCAATCCTTGTTCTACCATGATCATCAATTGACCTCTAGTAATTGCTCTAAGATCTCCTAACCAAATTCCCAAACCAATATCCTCTCCTTGACTACGTTTCCATCTTCTCGGGAGTCCGTTAGCTAGACCTCCACTGAAGATAGTCTTGGAACATTTTTGACAAATGCTCCTTCGTCCACTCAAGCTACGAGAATATCTCGGAAATCTTCTTTTGATTTCTCCCCTTGTCATTCCTTATCCTTTTGGACTCTCTTATTACTAATTCGAACTCTCTACCATCTTTCTTTTCTTTCTCAACTCTTTTACAACATTACAATCATCTCCAATAGATATTTCATTGCCTATGGAGTCCTCCAATACTTCTTTTGGCATCTCTCCTCCAACTTTGCATCCTTTTACGAGGAATCCACTCCCAACCTCATGGTTGTTGCATCCCCACGCGTGCCATCCTCCATCTCTTTGATGTCATATCCCTTTGTGTGCCATCTTCCAAATATTCCCTCGGGCTTCCTTTGTCTCCGAATTGATCACAAGTATTTGGCTGGTTTGGGATGTTAAGGTATATCTCGATCCCATGAATTTATTTCCTTGGCCTAGTATGGCCGCACCGCCTTGGCTCAACTCGTGCCCCATGCTCCTCATGTCCTTGTGTCCCTATTTGTGTATTTTTTCCTCCCACAACAACCCTTGTCAATGTGCACAACCGCAATCACACTAGCGGTGGCTCTTTGCTTTGATTCTTTGCCCTTGTAGAAACTCCAATGGACTCTATAATACCCTCGTGCCCAGGGCTTTAGCATGGTATTAGAGAACATTTTTCTCTCATTTATTTTTTACCTGTATCTTCTTCCCTTTACCCTCCACAAGCAAAGTAAAGTTCTAGCCTTGCAGCCTCCTCCTTCGCAATCGATGTTGAGCCCTCCAATCAATGGAGTTGTAGTTGCAGCTTGCTTTACTTTACTTGGGAACTTCATTGGGTATCCTTAATCTTTCTCTTCATGGGCTTAAATACATACACTAACTTCATCTTTTTCCAATCCACTACAAAATTTATTGGTGGATCCATCTCGCACTATTCACTATTCGACTGTCATACATGTCTCTTACACTTCTCCTCCAAACAATGCTAACTTCATCGGCATTGGGGTATCAATCATCTTTGCATCCACATCCGCACAATCCATGTCATTCAATTGGTGGTCCAAAGATTATTCCAAGTAGTCGGTCGTCACCATATATGGCAACTTGGCCCAAGCCAACAATACTCCACTCCCATCAATATACCTAATCAAGGTGTAGTGTGCCATCCCCTTAAATAAGTTGCGTATAGTCCTCAGACATCACAAGCATACATGGCGGAATCGTGTAATCATCTTCGATTGTCACTAACACTCACTTATACCACTTCAGTATCATAACTTATTGAATCTGCTTATGACAGCTTACATTTCCTACGCTCAACAAGTGTGAATCCCTTCTCCTTGGAACTTCAAACTCCACTAGCATGATCATGATCAAGTAGGCGCCATATTGTAAATCTTCACCCTTATGCACTGCTCAACTATACACTTCAACACTGCGCGCAACATATTTTGTCATATTATACTTCACCCATGATGTGCCAATGTCATAAGAAGGGGCTAAAGTGTGACGGTCAACAAGATTCCAACTCCTCTCCATCATGAACTTTGTTGTTAGCAACCTTACGCAACCATCCCGACTGTCTTTTCCTTGATAGGGTTACAATCATGCAACTCTTCTTGCATAGTTTCATTCTCCTCAGTAGCATCTTCAAGTGCCTCTTGATTCTCATGTGTAAGCACTAAATCCTCCTCTTCCGAAAATCCAAGAAACCTTGGCTATGAGTGTGGGAGTTAGTTTTATTCCCTCGCACCGATAAATATCCTTCCTTCATGCACCTATAAAGAATAACAATTTCACCAACTTCTCAACATCAAAGCATGGGAGTTCATATACTTTCAAGAACTCAATCTTCGCTAGCCATTCCCTTACGGTTTCTCCACTCGCCTAGTGACCTTGGTCTCTTCAAAATTGGCTCTTGTATTTGCCCTATTTTTGGTTCAATTTTACAATCTCGCAAAGCGCCAACAAATGTGTTCAATTCTTTTCTTGCTATCACTCCTTCAAAATAAGACATTAGTGTCATCTCAAACTTTGGCTTGAACACTTCGCCATTTTTCCTCTCTTGAGCTCCTTTTTCCTTCTTTCCTCTTCTTGAGCTTTCTTCTTCACTTGCTCCTCCTCCCTTTGTACCTTCAAATGGGCTTCTTTGACTATTCTTACCTCTAAAAAGACCAAAGTGTCCGCCTCCAACTTATTCTTGGCTTCAGCTTTGTGTTTGTTCTCATACTAGTATTTTCCCTTAATTCTAACTCCTTGTTGTCGTCATCCCTTTACGCAAGCACCCTCAACTATCTTGCCCAATCTGATAGACTTACATCTAATCCAAGTTGGCAACCCATAACACCCTTTTTGCTCAAATTGTTGTGGTGCCTTAACTCTTCCACCTTTCTCACTCAATACTTTTCAACTCTACATTTCCCAATGCTTGAATTACGCTCAAATTGTGCAAATGGCTTTTTGAAATGCCTTGTTTTTCTCTTATACCTTAAGGCATTTACCCTTATCTACCCTCATCCACTTGCAACTTATTTGTTTCCGCTCCTTCAACAATTGTGTGATGTCATGTCCGTTCCATCGCAAAGCTTCCTGCTCCTTCAACTAGTGGGTCATCAAGTCCTTTTCCTCCCGCATCACATGAACTAGTTTTCTTTCCTTCCAAACACCAATTTGCGCTACATCCTTGTACAAGGCTAACCCTTCCATCCTGCATGGATTATTGGACTTGTAGTGGATCATTTTGATGCAGAGCTAATGAGAACCCAATGCTAATAACAAGAAAAGAATCCAAAGACTTCAACCTTCCTCTATACTTTTCTTTGAGGATCTTGTCACTAAGCCTATATAGCTCAAAATAAGCAAAAACTTGTCTTTTTAGCCTTAGTTGGCCTCTACAATGAATGTACCATGTTCTATACTCTTACTCAATGCTAGATCCACCTTCAAAATGGTTACTCACAAGGTAAATTACAAACTCCTTTGCTTTTTCTCAAAACTGTCCTTACAAGCTCCTCAAACTAGGATAGGCAATAACTTGCAAAAGTTAGTCTTTTTGGTCTTAACTGTCATACACCATCATTGTACTCTGTTACCAAGATCAATTTAATGATACCATAGCCTTCACAATAGTCAAAAACCAAGAAAACTTCAAATGTCTCCACCTTTGTCAAAATTGTCTCATTTAGCCCTTAAGAACAAGGTCTTTGGTAGTTTCATGTTTGGAACAAACTAGAAAGCCTCCAAACAAAGTAAGATTAGTTTCAAGCAGCCATTATGCCCTTCAAGGTGTGTGATAAATAGTAGGTTTCAATTCTTAAGTTACCTTTCCACCTCCTCCTCCTTGTCAACTATCCTTCTTCTCTAGTAGTCCTGTTTTGAGGCTTTTCATAGAATAACTTTTGTTGCAAGAAGTTTCAGAACAAACTAAAGGTATTTTAAGATACCCATTTCCACCTTTCAGTTATCTACGAAGTTTCATTACTTAACTCTTCCAATAAACCACTATTTCGCTAAATCTTCCTCCTCTAATTAGCCCTATCACTGTAGCAGTCACCTGGGTGAAGGACTGTCAAAGAAATCTGAGATTTTACATATTACCAAACTCTAATTTCTCCATAATCTGTTAGCACACCTTGTCAAGATGATATCCTCCCAACTTTAATGCTTGAAACAATTTCTAAGGCTTCTCAAATGCAAGTTACCTCTAAACCCTTGCTAGGGTTTTGTGCAACCCGGTAAGCTAAAAATCTTTATAAAAACTTCCAAACTTCTTTTCAAGACTCCAAACTTAATTTCAAGGTCTGTATTAACCTCTTGAACATGTCTAGATTGACAGAGAAGCAAAGTAGCATGAAAATCTTGCAACGCCACAAAAGCTTACCTATTCTGACTGAGAAATCAAGTTTTCTTCACTCAACAAGGGACTGGGTTTCCAAACTTAGTTCATTTATGCTTCATTGATTAAATGCCTTACATCAAACCTTCCATGTCTTCTACAGGTAACTCAATTTAGTAAACAACGTGTTATTCTACCCACAAGATGTCTCATACAAGAAAACAATCAAACCAGTCTTTTTCCTCCAAACTCTAAAACAGAGCCTCAAGCAAGATTTCTACCACAGTCATCTAGAATTACAATGTAGCAGGGTATAGAACTTACGTTCATATTCAAGAAATCAAAAGACATACTTTTATTATTTCCAAGCCAAAACCAGGGGTTCATTCCTTCTTGAATGACTTCTATACACTGTATTCTGTCTCCCCTTCACTCCATTTTTTTCTTCATCTATCTTGACTCTGTCCCTTCCTCAAGAGAAATCAACTTATTCATATGAAACTTCCTCAAAACTACCTCTCTCACTCAAATTTCCAACCCTAACTAACTCACAAGTGACTCATCACTCACTAGCCCCCACTTACAAGTTACATTTTTTCCACTTTTAAATCAATACAAAAGGAGTTCTTATCCTAACTCACTTAACTCAAGAACACATGATCTTCAAGGTGATCTCCCACACTGTTTATGCATTCCTAAACATCTTAGACTCCTTTACTAATCACCAAGACTCTTTCTCTCTCTTGACAAACCAAAATTCCTCACTTACAAGCTTTACAAATTCAAATTCCCATTGGGCGGGAAAATAGAAGACAGGTAAATTCAAATTTGGATCACTTCTAAAGTCTCTTAACCACTCCACCTGATCTCTCCCGACCTTCCAAGCATGCCCATGATGAAAATTTGTGAAATTGAAGCACTCTAGGTGTTGCTCCCGTATCACATTTGTTCACCCTCGTCTCTCTTTTTGCTCCTGCGTGACCACGCTTGTCTTGTTTTGTGCACAATTGAACTTCCAGGTCTATAATTTCCATGCAAGGAATCTCCAAGGAGTTACTCCAAATACAAAGTGTTACCTCAAAATTTGGACATTTGGCATGAAAACCCGTTAAGTTCCAGCTTGATCACCCAACTAGATTTATAAACTCGCCCTAAAAACTCGAGCGTACTCCGTGCATGACTCCCCTTTCGGTAAAGGAAGATTCCCCTGGCGGTGTGCACCGGCCCAACTACAAACCAAACTAGAAACGGATTACCGGGGCCATGTGGACCTGAGGACTAGCGGCTCAATTCTTACTATAGATAGATATATAGGGTCATTGTCCTCCTCCGGAGTATGGGTTGGGGTTGGAGCAGTAGGCTCTTGTGCACCTGCACCTCCGGAGTATCGGAACTGTATCATAAGGCCCCTATCTATCTATATATATGCCCCCCTACCCTTGCCCTTGTTATATATCCCATCCATATTCTATTTTCTTCGGGGTGAATCTGCATATATATAGGGGAGAACAAGGAGGCCCTACCCCATACATCTAAGTGGGGACCCAAAATATATAGAGATGGCCCCCTCTTGGGAAGAACCCTCTCCCCTCACCCGAAACGGGTGAGATCTAAAGAACCTCAATTGCCGGATAGATAAGATCTCTAGGGGGTGGGAGGCGGGGCCCTATCTGTATATATACCCCGAACTCTATATCTAGAATTATAGATATAGGAGGTCGGGCACTATATAAATTAAGCAGAGGCCTAGCAGAAACCCGAGTATCCTCGCCCCACTCAATCATGAACTACAAACTCTCGGCCCTCCCGCACACTAGAACCCCAGGCAAACTCCCTATCTATATATATGGCGAGCCCCCATATTTATATAGATATATATATATATATATATAGCTCCCTTCTCTATATACCCACAGTCCCACCCCCATATGCACATATTGGTCGGATCCTTCTTCCGCCCTCTCCCCTCTTCTACCAAACCTCTCTACCCTCTCTTTACTATCTAGTCTCTCTACTCCATGTCTTCCCTACTGGCCTAACCCATCCAACAGAGAGGGGGCGGGGGAGGCTATCTATAGATCTTGAACTATCTTGTTGCTAGGACAGATTTACATTCCTATCAGTTGAGGGGCATGGCATACATAAATTCCATGAGGTCCTGGGAGGGGGGGGACTATCTCGATACCCGACCACTCCTTCATCATGAATAGTATATATCACAAATCGGATACAGATAATATCGATAGTGCCCCATATAACCACATACACGAGTTGAAGTCTAGATATAGACTAAGTTGCCGCATTCGAATTCGTGTTCGAATTCGCCGATGATTAAATTCGTGAAAAATTAGCCGGTAAAAAAATCAGCGATTAAATTCGTGATTAAATTCGACTATGAGAAATATACATTTTTATTAAATATATAAAAGCAAAAATAAATTCACATTTCAAAAGAGATAATATCACATTTCATTGATTTCAATACTAATCTATCTACAGGCGATCAAAGCTCATGATTATTTCAGAAGATTGCAAGAAGTTGCTTGGTCGAAAAAGGTGCAAAAATGGATTTTATGAAAATAAGAAAAATATTGCCATCAATGCGTAGAGCTTGAGAAAATATGCACTTTTAGAGAAAACGACACTAAACGGAGCCACAGAATGAAAGTTATGGCACATGCAAGTTTTTGCTGCTACATCTTCCCGGACCCTTTCCAAAAATGGCGAATTTTTTCCTCTCGTGTTTTTTTCACCAAAAATCCAAAAAGGAAAAAATTGCCAAAAAAGGAAAAAACGTGAATTAAATCGCGATTTTCAACGCTTTAAAAATTTGGCGAATTTGAATTTTTTCCTTGAAGTTAAATCTAATGCGGCAACATAGGATATAGATATGGCCGTGATGAAAACAATGATTGTATAGATACGATAGGGGCCCTCATGCCAACCATGTCATTATGCTTGGCCAAGGGCAGCCACTTATGTAGATCCCCAAGATGAGATAAGATATTTAATGAGGGGTGAGCGTAAATATATAAAATAGCGAGCCACTCAATTGATTTATCAATTGAGGGCATCTATATCTACACTCACCCAATTTTCAAATCTAAAGAGGGTGAGGGCCCCGGTCTCTATATATGCAATCACCGCCCTCTCTATGAAAATAAGAGGGTCCCCATCTCTATATTTGCGCTCACCTAACGAAGGAGGGTGAGGGGTGAGCGTAAGCGTAAACGGAGTGAACCACTCGATTGAGAGATCAATCAAGGGCCCCCAATCTCTCTATCTGCACTCACCGCCCCTATCTATCCGGGAGGATGAGGGGAGAAGGTGGCAATAGGGCGTGCTGGTCCAAAATTGATGAGAGAGTGCCCACAAAATATTCAAATTATGATTCCAATCCTATGTAATATCATCCAAAAGAGATATGAACGGATCACTGCTAGTTATCAACATTTCTGGACAAGTAGCCAAAAATGACATCTTAATATATTTCCACCCTATGGAAGTAAAAAATCATAATGTATATGGTTGAACCAGATCCCATTTCTCAAAAATATCTATTTGAGGGATCTTATAAAAGAATAGAATTTAATTTTTTTGTCTTTCTTTATTAAAAAGATCCAAAAAGGCGTTTTTATCACCTATGACTTTGTCTTCAATCATGTTTTTGAACTTTATCTGCTGAACTATATGTTTCTTTTTCTGCAAACTTCTTCATTTGTTTGGAAAGGGAGTGTGTGCGAGTTGTACATTTGAATAATATAGTTGGGTCCAACCAGCTGCACTTTGTGGATAGAAAAGTGCATGATCTCAACGAATTACTTCTAAACGATAAATCATGGAAGAACTATAGCATTTCGTAATTGGTTGGAAAATATATAAACCAATAAGGGAGAATCTTTAGAATGGTTAAAGCTAAACTGCTTGAAGTCCAAGCACAACAGGGTATTCTTTCCACCGCTGTGTCAATATGAGATGGGTTCAAAGACACAGTTGGAGATTGATCCGATATATAACATTCATATCAACGGAATGATCCAATCTATCTAATGAAAAATAGTTCTAATCTCCCATCCAATTTTTTTTTACGTTTCAAAGAGAGAACCGATGGCCTACACGAGATGGGAATTTATTCAAGAAAAGGTAAAGAGGAAACACAAATGAAAAGGAAAAAAGAAAAAACAACAACTTTTTTGATAATCAAAAATCCCTTTCAGCAAAAGAGCCCTTTGGAGATTTCGGTCTTTGATAGATTGATCTTATTATTAGATAATATGAATGAAAAGGACAAGCTTGGTGGAAAAAGAAAGGGGATTGTTCCTTAAAAAAATATGAGCAAGAGAGCCACATGAATCGAAAGGTTCGTGTTCGGTTTGGGAAGAGATTATCTATTCATAAGTTGAATAAATTATCCTTCCTCTCATCAAACCATCTTAGCACTCATAGCTACAGCTCTAACCTTATTATTTCCTAATAATTGTTGTACCTCACAAGTAACACAAATTGGCTGACCATTTGTGTTATTATCCTTAACAATTAATGAATTGTAAATTTTAGGCATATTACCTGGAGGAAAAGATACATCTAGTACTGGGCCGATAATTTGAGCAATACGTCCTGCCTTCTTTTCTACAAGTGCGGAAACCCCAAGAACAAGAGGATTGGTTCTCATAATAATATAAAATAAATAAAAAAGGAGATTGATTCAAATTGCTAATACTAGCAAAAAAGTATAAAAAAACACAAAAATATTCTATACTGAGTTGATCAGTCAATAATAACTTTAGTAGTCGTTTTCTTTGTAAAGTTCATTCATTATTTAACATGAAAATGTAGAAAAACTTACTAGATGTCATTGAGTTATCAATGGCATCTAATAAGTTTTTCTACTATCGATTTGAACCAATGACTCGAGAAAATATGAAAGCGATACTCTAACCACTTTGAGTTAAGTGGGTTATTTATAATCATAGATAGATTCGGCCCATGCGATTCTAGGTAGAATTCAGCATATAGATTCTAGGTGGAGGGGGAGGCTATATATAGATCTTGAACTATCTTGCTTTCCAGGATAGATTTACCTTCCTATCGGTTGAGGGCATGGCATACATAAATTCTATGAGGTCCGGGGGGGGAGGGGACTATCTAGATACCCGACCACTCCTTCATCATGAATAGTATATATCACAAATCGGATACGTGATAATATCGGTAGTGCCCCATATAACCACATACAGAGTTGAAGTCTAGATATAGACTAAGTTGCCGCATTCGAATTCGTGTTCGAATTCGCTGATGATTAAATTCGTGAAAAATTCGCCGGTAAAAAAATCAGCGATTAAATTTGACTATGAGAAATATACATTTTTATTAAATATATAAAAACAAAAGATAAATTCACATTTCAAAAGAGAGATAATATCACATTTCATTGATTTCATTACTAATATATCTACAGGTGATCAAAGCTCATGATTATTTCAGAAGATTGCAAGAAGTTGCTTGGTCGAAAAAGGTGCAAAATTGGATTTTATGAAAATAAGAAAAATATTGCCATCAATGCGTAGAGCTCGAGAAAATATGCACTTTTAGAGAAAACGACACCTGAAACGGAGCCATAGAATGAAAGTTATGGCACATGCAAGTTTTTGCTGCTACATCTTCCCGGACCCTTTCCAAAAATGGCAAATTTTTTCCTTGTGTTTTTTTCACCAAAAATCCAAAAAAGGAAAAAATTGCCAAAAAAAAAAAAAAAACGTGAATTAAATCGCGATTTTCAACGCACTGTTAAAATTTGGCGAATTTCAATTTTTTTCCTTGAAGTTCGCCGAATGCGGCAACATAGGATATAGATATGGCCAGATGAAAACAATGATTGTATAGATAAAGATAGGGGCCCTCATGCCACCCCTGTCATTATGCTTGGCCAAGGGCAGCCACTTATGTAGATCCCCTAAGATGAGATAAGATATTTAATGAGGGGTGAGCGCAGCGTAGCGTAGCGAACCACTCAATTGATTTATCAATTGAGGGCCTCTATATCTGCACTCACCCGACGAAATCTAAAGAGGGTGAGGGCCCCCGTCTCTATATATGCAATCACCTGCCCCTCTCTATCTAGAGGGTCCCCCAATCTCTATATTTGCACTCACCTAACGAAGGAGGGTGAGGGGTGAGCGTAGCGTAGCGGAGCGAACCACTCGATTGAGAGATCAATCGAGGGCCCCCAATCTCTCTATCTGCACTCACCTGCCCCTATCTATCTCGGAGGATGAGGGGAGAAGGTGGCGTAGGGCGTGCTGGTCCAAAATTGATGATAGAGTGTCCACATAATATTCAAATTATGATTACAATCCTTCCTAATATCGTCCAAAAAAGATATTAATTGATAATTGCTAGTTTCCAACCTTTCTGGAAAAGTAGCCAAAAATGACTTCTTCATATATTTCCACCCTGTGGAAGTAAAAAACCATGATGTATATGGTTGAAACAAATCCCATTTCTCAAAAATATCTATTTGTATTTGAGGGATCTTATAAAAATAAAATAATATATTTTTAATTTTTAGTATTTCTTTATTGAAAAGATCCAAAAAGGCGTCTTTATCACCTATGACTTTGTCTTCAATTATGTTTTTTGAACTTTCTGCTGAACTATATTTTTCTTTTTCTGCAAGCTTCTTCATTCATTCGGAAAGGGAGTGTGTGCGAGTTGTATATTTGAATAATATAGTTGGGTCCAACCAGCTGCACTTTGTGGATAGAAAAGTGCATGATCTCAACGAATTACTTCTAAACGATAAATCATGGAAGAACTATAGCATTTCGTAATTGGTTGGAAAATATATAAACCAATAAGGGAGAATCTTTAGAATGGTTAAAGCTAAACTGCTTGAAGTCCAAGCACAACAGGGTATTCTTTCCACCGCTGTGTCAATATGAGATGGGTTCAAAGACACAGTTGGAGATTGATCCGATATATAACATTCATATCAATGGAATGATTCGATCTATCTACTGAAAAATAGTTCTAATCTCCCATCCAAATTTTTTGGTTTCAGTGCGGAACTGACGACCTACACAGAAGGGAATTTATTCAAGAAAAGATAAAGAGGAAATACGAATGAAAAGGAAAAAAGAAAATAACAACAACTTTTTTGATAATAAAAAATGCCTTTCGGCAAAAGAGCCCTTCGGAGATTTCGGTCTTTGATAGATTGATCTTATTATTAGATATTAGATAATATGAACGGAAAGGGCAAGCTTGGTGGAAACAATAAAAGGGGATTGTTCCCAAAAAAGCCGAGCAGGAGAGCCGAATGAATCGAAAGGTTCGTGTTCGGTTTGGGAAGAGATTATCTATTCATAAGTTTAATAAATTATCATTCCTCTCATCAAACCATCTGTAGCACTCATAGCTACAGCTCTAACCTTATTATTTCCTAATAATTGTTGTACCTCACAAGTAACACAAATTGGCTGACCATTTGTGTTATTATCCTTAACAATTAATGAATTGTAAATTTTAGGCATATTACCTGGAGGAAAAGATACATCTAGTACTGGGCCGATAATTTGAGCAATACGTCCTGCCTTCTTTTCTACAAGTGCGGAAACCCCAAGAACAAGAGGATTGGTTCTCATAATAATATAAAATAAATAAAAAAGGAGATTGATTCAAATTGCTAATACTAGCAAAAAAGTATAAAAAAACACAAAAATATTCTATACTGAGTTGATCAGTCAATAATAACTTTAGTAGTCTTTTTTCTTTGTAAAGTTCATTCATTATTTAACATGAAAATGTAGAAAAACTTATTATAAGTTTTTCTACTATTGGATTTGAACCAATGACTCTCGCCGTATGAAAGCGATACTCTAACCACTGAGTTAAGTGGGTTATTTATAATCATAGATAGAGTCGTAAACGATTATAGGTAGAATTAAACATATTAAACAATATGCCCCTAACTAAATAGTATAATATACATCTTGACAAAAATTAACTATTTTGTTAGTATATTTTCAAAAGGGCTATAGCTCAGCTTGGTAGAGCACCTCGTTTACACGTGCGCCAATGGTTTTCAGGAGATTTTATTCGTTCGTCCAATCCATAAAATATTTATTAAATAGTCTTACTCGGAAGAACAATAGCATGACAAAGATGAAGTTAGTTCTGATTAAAACTATAAATCTAGTTGATATGGTAAATTTCGGGTTCATTCAATGTAAGGCGTAATGAGTAGAATACGGAGAATTATTCTTTTAGCTCTATGACACTTTGAGGTGTATAAAGTGTCATATGAGTAAATGCTATGTCTGAGCATGACAGACCTACGTCAAGGGAACCTTTTGAATAACTTTGGGATTGCTTCTGACAAGACAAAATTTGCGTTTGAAGCAAACGGAGCCATATTATTATTTTTATGGAAATAAAAGAATGATCAGACTAACTGATCAATCCACTAATTAATGAAAGAGCCCAATGCCATAAAAATGCATGTTGGGTTCTTGGAACAGTTCAAATCATTTTGATAATAAGAAGTTTGATCTGTTCTACCGAGAAGGTCTACGGTTCGAGCCCGTATAGCCCTATACAGTTCGGAAACTCTTATATTCCGCCTATTTCTTATTGTCTCTATGACCCAGTGATTTTCATTTATAAATATCTTTTTATTATTCATTTCAAATTTTTGAAAACTTAGGTTGATTCGCCCTTGAACATTTTCTCCCAATACTGTTGAATATTAAGTATTTCGGTTGATAGATCCGAGAGCCTCAAATTTATTCTAATTGTCTCATCATCTAGGTAAGTATAGGACATAGGATTTGATAGTCCTTTAACCTTACGAGATATACCCAAAAAGACATAATTAAACTTATGGATACATAAGCCTTTTTTTCCTCCGAGAGATTAATAGGTTCCGCGCAAATGGCATATTTATTATAGACTCACTCCATCTGAATATGGAACAAATGGATAAAGCTTGTTGACGCATCCTGCATCATTCGAAATAACGACCCTGAAAAAAATTGCCCTATCTCGATAGAACATAGATCTAAAAAAAAAGATCTCTAAATTCCCTTACATCAACTCATGTTGATGACACGTTACAACTCGTGTCAACGTGGGGTCTGCCGAACTGCAAGGGTTCTATTAGAACCCTTTACTAAAAAGGAAACATTGTTATCGTTCGGCGATGATTCTTCAAGTATATAAAGAATCGATACGAAAGAGGAAAAAAAAAAAATTAAAGTAACGATATTAACTATTACTTATATCGTTATAAGTCACGAACGAAACAAATATATCCAAAAAGTATTATATTCAGAAAATATATACATAAATAGACTCCCGTGAAATAGATAGTCTTATTTTTAATGATGTTCGGGGGATAGAGGAACGATGTCTAAATTGACAATATTAAAAATAAGACTCTTTATCTATTTCACAGGAGTCTATTTATGTATATATTTTCCGAATATTATACTTTTTGGATATATTTAGTAATATGTATCCTTATTCCGATTCTAGCATTCTCAATTTCTATAGCTTTGGCTCCCATAAGTAAAGGGCCGGAGAAAGCAACTAGTTACGAATCAGGTATAGAACCAATGGGAGATACCTGGATCCAATTTAGGATTCGTTATTATATGTTTGCTCTAGTTTTCACCAACTTTTTATATTAGAATATACAATTATGTGCTTCATATACAGGGTTACAAATTGAAGCAATAGCTCACTTATTTTGCATAAAGCAAATTACAACAAAGCAAAATACAAAGTAAATATAATCTATAAAGCAAAGAAATATTTTTGGGTGGCAATTTCTAGTTGTCGACCTTAAGACTCTCCTTTACTAACACTTGAATGCTTGGTACTCTGCCAACATCCACTCAAGCGAGTAGACGACCTTCAGGAGGCCATATGTGTCATTTGGGACCACTTTTGTGCAATTACTCATCCAAGGTGCACCTTGCACATTGCATCTTTAGGCTTAGTCAACCCTTCGTTTCTTGTTCTATAGAACCATGTGTGTTCGCTTCTTTGCACTATAATCAACCACTCTTTTACACCCTATGTGTGGCTTTGTGTCAATTTACATCTTTTCTAGACTTTTCTTTTCCTATGTGCAATCCATGGCCTAAATGCCATTACTCAATCGCCTTCCTTAGCACAATCATGTCCATCACCTCTTCAAATTTCAGTCTCCTCTTCACTTTTGGGTCAAGTGTGATTGCAAGCATCACTATATCGGCCTTTCGATTGTCTTGACTTTGTGAGTTGCCTACTTCGTTCTTGAACCAACGCATCACCCCACCAACTCTCTTGGACCTCCATACCTTTTCAACACCCAAAACCCACCACTACATCTTCATTTATGCAATAGCACACTTCACCATTCCAGTTCTTACCGAAACTTTGCATTGATTCCCTCTTCATACTTCATCTAATTATTCCTAGTAATATTGTAGGATATTTGAATCCACTTTGTGCACTTTACACTTAAGGACTTGGCCTCCTCGTCCTCCCAATCAATGTCTTCTTTTGCAATTTCTTCTAACCCTTCCTTTTGCATAGATAGTCTGTAAAGATTAGAGTCATCTTCACGCACATCTACACTTTCCACTTACACAAAGTTGAACTTATCATCCAATGGAATCAATACCCTTTGTTCATCATTTTCCATGCTCGTAAATCTCTTCTTAAATCACATATCACCCTTTAGGCTTTTTCATATACCACCAAGGCCTTCTTAATAAAGTCGGTGTAATTATTCCCCCATCCATCTCAATGACCTCAAAGTCAACTATAAATGGAACTCATAAAATCTCCAACTATGCAATCTTTAACATGCCAATGGGCTTTTCTTTTGTCTTGCTTTACATGTACAACACATTGTTTGAATATGATTTTGTGGGTCTTCCCATCTAAACCCACACATCTTTGGTCAATATGTTAACCTTTGCACCAAGATCAACGAAGATATTCTTCGTCTCCTAATCGTTGATTTTCTCATTGATTAGCGACTCCCGATCATATGCAAGGCTATGTTTTGCACTAGTCTCTTTCACCTTCGAGGTTATGTTTTTATTGTCTTGGTCTTCCCCATACTTTGTTGAAGTCAAGTCTTCAAAGAAAGTACTACCCTTTCTATCTTCAAAAAAGAGAAAACTTCAACTAATTCTCCTACATCACTTGGCTTAGGTGCCCTTCTAGTTGCATCATATCATTGAGCTCTCTCGCCACTCACAATTCCCCTTGGAGGTTTCAAAGCACCTCCCTTGCCTCTACAATGATAACCTTCGACTTCATGGCATCAAGGTACACATCTGACTTCTCTTGCGGCTTATAAACAATCTTCACCTTTCCACCATCCACATAAGATGTATTGCTTATCTCTAGATAGATTCCACCTTTCGTAGCAATATTAATGTTTGGTACCCTTCGGTTATATCTTGCATTCCAACGTGGAGGCCTATATTGGTCTTGACTCACCGCAACCATCCCATCTCCCTTATGCTCCTCTTCAAACTCTTCTATCTTGCATTCCTCCCTGGAATTAGCACAAGTAGGGAATTTAGGACATTGCGTATGATAATGATCCATAGCGCCACACTTGAAACAAGTGCCCGCACCTACCACCTCTTCCTTGACCTTTGTGGCCACATGCTCTGCCTCTCTCTACCGAAACCCTATTCTGGTTCAACATGCAATCGTTGCTTATCTAAAATCATGTATCTTAGCTTAACGTCATTCTTGAATAATCCAACAATTCTCGGTTTTGTTTGTTTTTGACTCACATACTAATACTTTACACCATCTCACGACTTCAGGTCTACTTAGCCCCTTCACAACACAACCAACTCCTAGTCTCAAGCCCCACTTGAAAAACACCACAATACAAGAGTACAGCCCTCATCTTTTCCGCATTACAATCATTCCTTGTATGTCCCTTTGCCTCACATTTCGTACATCAAAGACCTGTGCGTGCTTCTTGTGTGGACCCGTTGCTGTCAACTTTTGCAACTGCATGGCCATTGTTGAGATTTGCACCTTTAAGGATGTGCTTATTCTTGTGTCAAAACCTCGGACTACATCCATCCATAAAGTTTCCTCTAGTGCATTTCATGGATCTATAAAAGTCCTCATAGCAAGCAACCTTTGGATCATAGCTAACATTTCTCCAACAAACCAAGGTCTTGAACATCACATCATATAGACACACACTCTTTGTGACGTTTTGCCTTTATCTCCTTAAGCGCAAAGATGATCTAATTTTTAAACTCTAGAATTTGAAATGCTTTAAGAAAAGTGGCCTTGGCGCATCCAAATCCACGATCGCTTGGTTAGGATCAAGCTTCCTATATCAAGTATGCATTTAGCCTTAATCTGCCATTAGACCCTCTAGGACCCATTTTGACATATTCATCACATAACGAATGTGTCACTTAGCCTTTAGTGACTGCCAGCATATTCACCGTGTGATGAATGTCACTTAGCCTTTAGTGACTGCAAGCATATTCATCATGCAATGAATATGTCATCCCTACCTAATTTTTATGTAAATGAGTGGTGTACTTAAAGGCCTTGGCTCATAATACTCAAGTAATGCAATCATAATTTACTTGCGCTTGCAAACTAATAGCACTCAAGATCTCGCATACTTCATCCACTAGGCAACAAATTGATGCAGACACTTACAGCAGCAGGTACAAGATCAAAATTAGGTCTGCTTACGACAACGCAATAAGGAACAAGCTGTCTACCTCACTTGATCACCAGGTGTATCCTTACATCTGATTCACCTCTAGCCACTTCACTCAAGCTTTGGTCTCACTCGGCCACAAGAGGGAGTAGGTCAATGTGTCACTCTCAGTCTAAAGATACGTACTTCCATTTGTCATTTACTTTAGATTGTAGATGCATATGTGCTAACCCTTTTGCGGGTTTCTCAAGTTGTCAACTCTCCATCAAGCCACGAATATATGCTATTTCTTATGCCCTAACTTATTTTGTTTCAAGCTGTTCAGTGTTGCCTTGCATGGTTGGAGTATTGAATGTGTTGCTAAATTTTACTTTGTATTCATTAGTTTAGAGTATATTCGGTTTAGTTCTATTCACCTACATGTTTGATCATTTCTGTTTTGCTCTATCTGTGGTCATTTGGCGTGGAATTGTTACTGTTAGCTCTATTATATGAATATTAATTCTTTTGTTTACAATGAGTAATGTATATGCTGCATAGCCTTCGGGTCATCGTGTGGTTTCCAAGTGCAAAACTTGGTAACAGTCTTGAAGCATACTGCCTTTATATAACTAAATTGCATGTTATAGTCTTCCATCTGGTCTTCCTTTCTTTAATTTTTTAAGGAAAAACGCGCCAAATAATTCGTTCGGAAGATAAAGTGGCATCTACAGCTAGGAAAGTAAATGGCAATTAGGGTATACGAAATCCTAGGTTAGAAAATGCAATGCTTACCTATGCAAAAATGTAGGTCCATGGCATAGCACGCTTCAAACCGCTGATACTCGACAATGTTGGGTAGTCGAAGAATAAATAAAGAGGTGCTTTAAAGAAAAGAAAAACTTACAGGAGGTGGTTGCATCTTGGAAGCTTCGAGATACTGCTTCTTCAGGTATTCTAAAATTCTGCTCCCAATCCCAGTCGCAGTCCTACCTCCACTCGGATCAGACGCAGATGCAGACGCAGACGCGACGCCTCTCCACGCCACCACTTCACCTCTCCTCTTCAACTTCAATTTCACTGTCCACTTCGTTCCAGACAATAATACCATTCTCTGCCCCGCTTGCCATACTCTGCTGCCCATATTGCCTTTGCCTTCCCCTTCCTCTTCCTCGAAAACCTTTTTGCTTGTTAGGCAATATACTCTAGTTTAATGAGGTTCTCTCTCCTCATTTACAAAAATGAAATAGAGGAATACTTAGCGTCCCCGAGGGGATGCTTAGGGTTTACTAGTTGTTTCAATGTTGCAGGGACCATAGACCTCTACTATCATATTGTTGATCCATAAATCAATCTAGGCAGCATTTTGATTATTTTACGCATTTATTGTGTTGATACATATCTACCTTCCATTATTTGGGCAGCATAAAAGCTTGTATTATTGGTCATCTCTTGGCCCTCGCATCATTTGATGCGATATTATTATGGAGCTCTGACAAAAATGGCACCAAAGAAGGCAAAGAAGTTTGTCCCAAAGGTCTTTCACGAAGTATTGGTTCTAGCCCAAAACCCCTTTTCTTGATGTTGTTCTTGATTTACCAGAATTTGATAAAGCATGTCATTGGCTTAAATCTTTTACCCTTCTAGGTTATTTTGTTGGATGAATCCCTGGAGAGCCTGCTTAAACAATGGGTCCACAATCACTAGCAGTCTCATAGTGTCAAGCTTGAGGGGTTTTAAAATCTAACCAAAGGTTTTTTATTTGTTTCATTTTAACAATGTCGAACATTGTAAAGCCATTGTCAATCATGGTCTATGGTTTATTTGTAACACACTGGTTGTGTTCTCTCAACGGATCCAAGACTTCCAAGTGTCTGAGCAAGCTAAGCTCAAAATCTCAATTTGAGTTGAATTCCCTAGAATGTCTCTTCCCCTTTGGGGATTTGTTAAGCAACTCATCAAGCCCCTAGGGCATTTCATCTGCCTAGAGCAACCCAGATTCTACGCAGCTCATCCACAAAAACGTGATTGTATTAAAATTGATTTGGCTAAAGACCTTGAGGAAACCATCGATATTCAGATTGGAAACACTTGGTTCTATCAATGTGTGCTTTACATTAACCTCTCGAACACGTGTTTCAAGTGTCGCCTCTGACCATGTGATTAGGGAATGTCCTTTAATGGCTACCATAAGCGCCCCCTGCAGGAAAAACCTTATCCAAAACTCAAGGGTTTTAGGATTTAAGGACAAAATAACAATTGTGCCAAATGTAAACAGAAAAACTATAATCGAAAAGATATGTATATTGCTTAGAAGACTACCTAGGAATGCATACATCAATGGGTGTCATAGGCTGGAATCCGTAACAAACTTGAAATGGATTGTGCTTGGTGGAGTTGTGCAGGGTCCGATTGTATCCATGTTGTATGCAGGGCAGGCCTCATCCCATATATGTTGGTGTTTGGAGAGATACATATGAAGTCGACCACCTCGGTTTGTTCATCGGTCTGCAAGTGGAAGGATGTGGACTTCATCAACTTAGTGTCCATCATTCCCCATAGGGTGGACCATAAGATTCTAAAGAACCTGTTGTCCTTATCATAAATGATGGACTTGGGAAGCCCAAAGGTGATCCATACATGACTAAAATAAAATTTAGCAGTTTCTTCAACAGAAATACTTTTCTTACAAGCAATCATTATAGCCATTTTAGAAAATCAATCAACTACAACGAAAACACAATCATTTCCATATTTTGAAGTTGGCAAACCTAAGAGGAAGTCCATTGAGATGGAGGCTCGAGGCTTGGTTGGTTCCGACAATGGCGTATACAATCCTTATTTCTTATTAGTTGGTTTGGAAATTACACAAGGGGTGCAAGATTTGATGTACTTAACCACATCATTCCTTAGGTTGGGCCAGTAAAAGTGCTTTTGAAATCACGTGGTGTTTTGTCCATGTTAAAGTTCCCATTTGTCTGTTAAAGTGTGCCTCACATATCATCTTCATCGTTCATCACTTGGAACATAGATGTGTCCCATGTGGCAAAGAAGGTTATCCTGTAGATATAAATTAGGGACATGCTTTCCTCCTCGGAGGGCTTGATATGTATTAGAAAAGTTAGGATTCGTTTCATACAAAGTGCGCCAACTGGAAGTCTTATGTTCGCAGAGGTCAAGGCGGTTGTGAGGGTTATAATTGAAGGGCAACTTAAGCAATTTTTTCTTTGAGTTGGCAATTCCTTCTTATGTTTTATCATCAAGTGGAATTGTTACAGGTACGTGGCCCACTTCTAGTGTCTTTCATTCCTTAGTTTTCTCTACGTCTGAAGGAACTCCAATGGCATGTGGTCTATGTGGATGATTGTCTCCTTTCCCAGAATGTAGTGTTTCCATTGCTTGCAGGCTTAGATGATGGCATAAAGCTCCTTATCATATGTTGGGTACTTCCTGACTATGTCATTGAATGTTTCACTATGATATACAACAGGGTGGTCATGTTACATGATAATAGCTCACATGTCATACTCAGATGCATCTCATCAATTCGAAAGGTTGATGCAAGTTAGGCAAGGAGAGAATAAGGGCCAAACATAATCTTTCTTTCAAACCTTCGAATGCTCTCTGTTGCACCTGCCCTCATTGGAATGTAGCCTTGTTCCCTCCTTTCGTCACTTGGTTCAGTGGCCAAGAAATATGTGAAAACCCTAAGACAAACCGATAATAGAAATTGGCAAGACCCAAGAAGCTACGAAGTTCTGTAAGAGTCTTTGGAGTAGGCCATTTCTGAATAACCTAGATCTTCTCTAGGTCAACATGGACTCCTTCTTCATCCACAACATACCCTAGTACTTGAACCTTCCTCATCCCAAATGTGTATTTGTCTAGATTTACATACAACATGTGCTTTCGAAGGGTTTGAAGTAATTCTCGAACATGTTGTTGATGTTTCACCCACGTGTAACTATAGATGAGTATAGCATCTAAGTAGACAATCACGAAGGAACAGGTGTAGGGCTGTAAGATGTCATCCATCATCCTCATGAATGTCTCAGGAGCATTGGTTAGTCTGAAGGGCATGACTAACCATTCGAATAGACCTTCCCAAGACTTAAATGTAGTCTTCCAGACATTGGTGGGCTCAATGGGAATCTAGTGATATTCAGATTTGAGATCAATTTTGGTGAAGAATTTTGCACTACAGAGTTGGTCCAGCAAATCATCAATCCTCAAAAGGGGGTAGTGATTCTTCACAGTAATTTTGTTCAAGGCTTGATAGTCAATGCAAAGTCTCCATGTTCTATCTTTCTTTGGTGCCAAGACAATTGGACTTCCACAGGGTGAAGAGCTCGACCTAATGTGTCCCTTTTGAATCAATTCTTGAGTTGCCTCTTAATCTTGTCATTTTCAAGGACTGACATGCAATACACAGGTTGTTGGGTAAAGGAGATCCCGAGACCAAATCAATAACATGTTTTACCTTACACTGAAGTGGCACTCATGTGGGTGACTAGAATAGATCATCATACTCAACTATGATTTGGTCCATCTATTTATTTTGTTACATTGAATGTGTGTTCAAGGTGGCCACAACAACTTTCTTGGTAGTTTTTGGCCTGATCATCAGGATGACGAATTATTTTGTTTTCTCCATCACCTTCATACAATGTTTGGCATTGATGAGGGAAATAAAGTTGCGGGGAATGACCTCGGCTATCTCGATAACATCATCCCCCAATGGTAACGATGACCCTTTGAGGTCGTGACTCATAGATGCCATGTTTATCCCACATGAATGGTTGGACTAGGAGCACATCACAAACATTTAATGAAATAACATCACATAGGACTTCATCATGGAAGGGTTTGATTGCATATGGGAGGATACATTGTTGTGTGACATGGAGATCTCTTCTTGGGTTCAACCACCCGATACTATATGGTTGGGGATATGGCTTTATAGGAAGGTTCAGACTTTTCACAACATCAACAGAAATTAAATTCTTTTGACTTCTACTATCAAGAATAAAATGTAGAGGCTTACCCTTTACCCAAAGCTTGGAGTGAAATATCCTTTCCTTCTCATCCATCTTCTTGACTTGCGAGGTGGCAATGATCACATCTGGTTCAACATCTATAATTTCATCTTCTTCATCTTTGACCTTGGGGTGCGTCACCGGTGGAGCAGTGGGTGTTGAGGATGATGACTCGGAAAGTAAGGACTTGATGGCTCAACATTCTTCATTGGAGTGGAAATTAGTCTTATGGAGGTCACACCACTTCCTTGTCTTCTCCTTTTGTGTTTTATTTCCTTTTGGATCCTTTTATTTCCAACCCCGACCTCGGGTCTTCCCTTCCTTATCATTTTCCCCTCAAAGTATGGTTCTTTGTATTTCTCTTTCTATGCTTTTGTTCAATCTTAATTGCAAACTTGTACGCTTCGTTGAGGGTATAAAATTAAAAGAGGTCCATGCACTCCCATCTATACCATTGTATGCCACTATGATATTTGAGGATTTTCTATTGTTTTGTGTCTTGAATGCCCAATCTTACAGATAAAGAATGAAAATTATCAATATAATCTTGTACTAACTCGTCTTACAGTTGGCGAGAGTTACTTTGCCCACGGTATGCACATATCATCATAGGCTCCAATAGGGTAGTATTATTCCTTTATGACATCTACAAAATCATCCCATGTGGGCTCCTCTACAATGCCCAGTTCGTCCCTATTGAGTCCGTTCTTGTACACCCCCACCAATTTTTGACAAAAGTGACGATTTCAAGAGAGCAAATGTTATCTTCTCTTTATCAATGAATTTATTGATAGAAAAATAGGAGGATAATTGGTCCAACCAATTTTCTACTACATCAAAATTTATTTTCCTCTAAAAATAGGAATATCAAAATTTACTTGAACCTTGAAGGGTTTCGGGCACTGAAGGGTTGGATCGCAGAGGAGGATGCAGGATTTCCCATTTGTAGTTGTTGAAGGATATGGGTGAATTGTTGTAGCATATTCTCCTTTTGCTCCATGAGAGCTTCATTCACCATTTTCTTGATAGGATCATTTGTCTCGGTGTTCTCTGCCATTTGAGGTCTCCTGCAATGAGTAGTCAAATATTCAAAAGGATCTTGTGTGGACCACCCAAGCTTTTTATATCCCGACCTCGTTTCGGAATCATACACTCTCAAGGAAACTTTTCTCTGATACCACTGATCCAAAACTCATGGGTTTGGGGATTAAAGGAAATAATAACAATTTTTCCGGATGTAAACAAAAAACTCTCTCAGTGAAAAGAGATGTATATTCCTCATAAGATTGTGATTACAATAGTTATCTTTATAAGGAGATGTGTTTCTTTCTCTTGCACATTACATCTACTTATATACTACTTTTAGAAATATGAAGATACATATAGAAGAATGTGGAAGGTCACCGATCTCAAGGGAGACGAGGTGATTTACCTTCCATGAATTACATATGTGAACATTTTGTGAAATTACTATTTTTAGACAACGCTACAGAATTAAAATTTGAGGTAGATTTAGAAGTGGATTTCAAGGTTGAAAATTTGCTAAACAAAGTTTTTCATCCTTTCACCATATTCTACATGTTCCAAGCTTTCGATGCATTTTGAAAATTGTCAATCTGAGCTACGGTGCAAAAGTTATAACTCCTTAAGTTGCCCCACTAAAAATGCCACATGGGTTGTTGTCTGGATCAATTAGCTAATTAATGCAATAAAGTTTTTCTCATGTAATTATTTTGTACTATTTTTTATTTATCTAACTATATATTTATACTTTACCATATTTAATTACTTTTATTTAGTCTCACGAAACCAACTTTCATGCCTTGTTGCCCAATGATCACAACAATGTGGAAATAAAGGAAGGTTAAGAAACATTCATGAGAGGCATTGACGTCATGGAAGGCATACCCGTAAGTATCAATTAAGATTACTTTTCAAATTCGCTGTATTGGGCTGAATTTCCAAGAATATGTTATGGTGATTTAAATTAATGGGTTTAAAAACTATAAGATAATATTTCTTAACATGATAACTTTAATATACTTTGAATTTTTTTCTTATGTAGGGAACATCGAGCGCCTCTTGTGTATATTAATTATAAACATAAATATATTTTATTTACATTTTTAAATTAAGACTTTCTCTATAAATTATATTTATTTTTAGGAAAGAAGATATACACATGGTGATGTCACCGAGGAGTAGTCTAATGACGAGGAGGATGATGATGAGTGACTATTGAAAATTATATCACTTGTTTTTAGAAATTTTCTTGAGAGGGATATGTTCCCTATAATCATTGTATAAACTATTGTAATTCAACCATTTTAATGTCTACATTTGTTTTTGTATACTTTGGCACCTATGGAAATCTCACATATATTATAGTGTTCCTCAATATAGTTAATAGATATAAGCTTCAAATTTATTTAAGTGCCCTTGTAATATTAAGATTTTTGTTAATCAAATTTATGATCGATACCATTAATAAAGATGAATTAGGAGTTAAAAATACGATAAACATGCAAATCCTAAATCATGTCACGATCAAATATAGAAACATACAAGCTCTTTAAAGCTAGATAAAGTGTGGGTTAGGGTTAGAAGACATTACACTAATTTAATAGTTGAGATGGAGTGACAATGATACATAAATGTGTAGGAAGATCATGCAAAGTGTCATTGAACTATCCTAAAATGCTAGGGATCTAAAAGCTGAAGGAATGACAAAATCACATATTCGAAAGAAAAAATCCCAAACATAGTTTTCCTAGATGGATGGATTTTTCATGTACATGATTTAGTTGAATCTCACATATAGCACTATATCTTTTGTGTCAATAATTTCACTTCATGTGTTCATAATTTCACAATTGCAACTATACAAGAGATTATGGATTCATCTTCTTCAAACTATATTTATCCTCTTTAAAGAACTAAAAAGGGTTTAATTTGATTGGGTTGAGTTTTTCCACAATACCTACATAGAAATACTTCTAAGAGGAATCAAATCTTCTTATTTCCCTGACCCAATGAATGTGTGTGAGATGTGCATAGAAAATTGTTTTGGCAACAAATACCTCAATAGGACCTATGACACTTGGCAATGATCTTTGGTGTATGATGTAGCTTTGTAAAATGACCTAGGGAAATTGTATAGGATGTATGCGAGAATTAATACTAGTTCATATGCTTGAGAGTGATTTATCAATTGAACATTTTGTTGTGATCACCTAGGCAATCCCAAATATGTGAGATAAGATTCCTCTTATAGGGAATCCCAAATATGTGAGATAAGAGACAATTTGAATGGGTGGGCTAAGTGTGTTTTTGTAGGTCACTATTACGAAAGGTTTTCTCACTTTATTGACACTAGGTTGATTGGGATAGCTTGTGAATTAAAAATTGATTGTTAAGACTTTAGAGGATGAATTCATTGTCTTAGGATAAATCCATCATAATGGATTTGTCTGAGATAGCTAACTTCATTTTGTTAGGGTATAAATTGAATTATGTCGATTAAAGATGTTGTCCAAATGTTTTAACATGTGTTATATATTCAAAAAGTGCATTTTGAAATAGTCAATAATGAGTAACAATTGGGACCTAGTGGCCAAGGAATGCTAATTGAGTGAAATGCATGCAAGAACTAGTCAATTAAGTGCACAATTATTTATAGGATAATTCCAAGGATTAATTTCCAAATGTCATTGGTCTAGATATAGGATAGTACATGTGTCCCCATTTTATCTAGTAATTGAAAATTTCGTGATTAAAGTAAATAACTTGAAAATAAAACCTCCCACAAGGACAAGATATGCATGCAATTGTAATATGTGTGCTCCTTTCTCCTGTTTTTGTTGTACCTACAAACCTATCATGCCCACATTTTTAACCCAATAATTATAGCTAAAACAAGTATTTTTTTAAAAACATATTAGTATTACTAGTAACATGCCAACATTTGGTTGTTTCTACGACAATATCGGATTATGTTTAGTAACATCCAAGAGACATTTGCAAAGGTCTCCCATTAAGTTATGTATCAATCATTATCAAATGGTGATAAAACAAACTTTTGATTTCACCAAGGAAAAATAACATCATGGTAGCCATAAAGAACCCTGCAGTTCCATCTTTTTGTTTAAATTCCATTACATACATTATTTATTTTCTACATTAAACTAAATAATCAAATAATGGTTACCAATTCCTAGAATAAAAGATTCATTTAGGTACACCATAATTATATAATACATAATGATTTACAATTCTCTTATATGATATTAACATTTCAACTTCTTTTTAGTTGATTCCACAAGTACCACTATCAAAATGCAATGATAACCATCCCAATCCTATTTCAGAAATGGGATATAAATTAAAACTAATTACAAATACAAAATTTGAGTATCACCAACATTTTTTTCGTCACAACGTTTTCCACCTATAGAAGGTGATAGAAAAATGAAGTTAAAGCACCTTATTTCTTCTCCCATTGGAAAACCAGTTTGATGTGGTAATTTTTGTGCTATTAGTGAGTCGATATTTGTTTTATTTTTAAACTTATAATATTATAACTATGCAATCTAACTCATTTCTTTCAATGTTGTTGAGAGCGAGATACAAGGCACTTCAACATCTAAGTTTACAAAACACTTTCTTTAAGTTTAATAACCATTATTCCATTCAAAATAGAGCTAAAGTTGTAGCTTATATAAAACTTAGAGCCTAGAAGGAAACAAGGAACCGTGACAAAGGAAGATGTCTCGATAATAATTCATAACAAGTATGTACATATATGGATGTACAAGACCATATATAATCTATCGGCCTAATTTGACAATATTATTACATGACACAATTCTTTGAAGATTGCCCCTAAGGCAAGGGACTCAAATTATTTTATTTTTCTATACAGGGAATAGACAAAACAAGCCACAAAGGGATCTTACTTGGAAAATTTCAAATAGGCTTTGCAATCACATTAGACTAATACAATAATACAAGTCTTTCTAATTCAAAGTATTAATGTCTTTACAATTTATGCCCTTGTCTCCCATTACAATTCTTTCTATCCTCCTAAATCATCCTCATGAACATCAATACTCAAATAGAACCTATCACCCGCAACGTATGAAAGTATGAATCAACAATATTGTTGGCATGTTACCTTCTCTCACCCATATGATCGTCAATGAAATATCACACCATCTATATACCAATTAGAGTAAAATCTACAATAAAGTATAATACACCCATAAAATCATGCATATGCATGCCGGTGCACATATGACCTTTAAGAACAAGACAAGCATGTGCACCAAGGCATATGATGCATGTATGCACATGCATATAAAAGCTTCATTCCCTCACAAAGGTAACACATCACCCAGCCATATGCATCTCAACGAATTTATCCATGTAGACCACAAATGAGACAACCCTTCACAAGGATAGACAAATCATCATCAACAAAGAGAGATGGAGAGCATTCAATAGATAGGG
Source organism: Taxus wallichiana var. yunnanensis (assembly GCA_018340775.1). NCBI lineage: Eukaryota > Viridiplantae > Streptophyta > Pinopsida > Cupressales > Taxaceae > Taxus > Taxus wallichiana. The sequence continues at coordinate 291,592,669 of CM031242.1, read as the reverse complement.
AAGGAGTAAATATATCTAGCCAAAGTAATGTACTCAATGAGATACAAACTAATTCACGTTTAGAAGTAAAGAAATTCCAGTAATTTCTAAGTAACCATTTTCAACAAGAAGAAGGTAAGATGGAATTAATCGCACTTTTTTAGCGAAAGAGAGTATACATTTAATACAATATTTCTCTACTTTCAAATGGAAGGACAAGAACTAAACTAGAATGCCATAAATTTATTTCAAACAAGTAAAAGAAAACTCAAAAGAAGGCAAGCATGGTTATTTATATATAATGATTGCTTTTAGCTTTAATAAAATTCGGCTAATATAAAGACCAATCTACTTATAAAAAGATCATTGGTAATCAAGATTCAACGAGAATATATAACAATTTTCAGCAGATAGAGCACATTTTAAATTCGAACATCACACTTTCGGTTATAAGAAAGATATTTGTAAATCAAGTACATTAAAACTAATTTTAACGGTGAATAATAATAAATAGGATCAACACAAATGCCCACTACCCAATTTCCAAACAACAATGAAAAATAATAAATGAGGCCAAATTAGAAAACTTGCTAACTAAATTTCGGAAGTAGAACTAGGATAAAAGCGTCATGTATATTCATATAATACATATCAATCGTAAATTCCCAAAAAAACTAATTTCGGACAATAAAGAATACTGTGTATATTCACATAATACATATACAAATGTGAGTGCCCCACAAACTAATTCTAGGCGAAATACCCGTGTATACTCACTTAATACATATTTAATTTAATTTAATTTAATTTAATTTAAAAATTAATGTTCAGAAGTAATCAAAAAGGTTAATGGGACTACAAGAGGAGAAAAAAGAACAAGACAATGCGGAAGGTAAAAACAAATACAAAATAAAATACAAGAAGCAATTGGAAAGACACAAGATACAAGAAGTCTATGTGTCATGCTTAAGAGGTTCTACGCCTGGTAGATTGTGACTATTGTGTGAAGTCATGTCTTTGGTTTATGCTTCCAGTGTTGTGTAGAAGGTGAATCTAGTCTGAGACCCAAGGATGCCATGATGATGTTTATGTGAGTGCCCAACAAACTAATTATGGGAAGAAATACTTGTGTATTATAATACATATACAAATGTGAATGCCCAATAAAATAATTATAGGTAGCAATACTTACGTATACTCGTGTGATACATACCCTATAAATTTATATAATGCAAATGAAAATGTGAATTCCCAAAAATTGATTATGGGAAGCAAGAATGAAATAAAAATACTTGTTTATATATGCATCGTTCACATACGAGATATAAATACCCAAAAAAATTAAATCCAAGCAGAAAGATTATGTTATAAATACTTGTGTATATATGCATCATACATATGTAGTACAAATGCCCTACAAGATGAATTTGGGAAGGCTGCAATGAGATTATTTCTAGGAGTGTACATACACAACACACACCAAAGCAAATGCCCAAAAACTAGGCTAGGGAAGAAAAGACATGAATTAATTATCTTTTCTAGGAACAAAGTTCATATACCAATATGAATTCCCACAACCTAGATTAGGTCAATATCATGGGACTGAAATGTGTTATCCTGCAAAATTGACAAGGGAAATTTTATGGGTAACTTTACCAAAATTTTGTTCTGTTTCCTCGTAGAGGTCCCTCAGCGTTCGGAATGGTGTAAAATTCCTTTCCGAGGAAATCTGGTTTCTCAAACTTAGTCATTTTGGTCTCTTTTTGGCTGGGCGCAGATTTTGTCCATGCAACACGGAAGCTATTTGCACCTCCTTGTAAATCCTTTGGCGCACCCTTTGGAATGTTAACACAATGATTGTTGCGCCTCCCCATGATGCACCTTTCTTGCTTGCGCCAAGGTGCATGCACCGACATGTCAACAACAAAAATGTTGCGCCCTTAAACGGTGCGCCAAAGCGCTCAAAATCCCATGTTGATAGTCCTGAATCTGCGCTAAAGGCGCAGATAGTTTCTTGCTGATAGACGCATAACCGTGCCAAAGGGCGCAAATATTTTCATGTCGACATACTTTTTTGTGCGCCCTTTGCAAAAGTTGGTGGCGCATTTATTGCGCCTTTTGCTATATATAGGCGCATCTACCCTGTCATTTTCACGATTGAAAAACATGTGAAAATCTTATTTCTCTGCACCTGTCAGCACCCTTATCATCCTCATGTCGCGTTCGTGGACCCCACTTCATTCCTCTCAGCCTATATATCTCCGGTAAGTGGCTCTTGCTTTTCTTATGGTTTTGCTTGTTGCTCTGCTATGGTTTTGCTTGTTATTGATTAAATATTGAAACCTAAGTGGCTTCCCCAAAACCGTCTTCCCCTCCTTCTAGATCTGCTGGCTTGGAGGGCTTTGTCCCAAAAATGAACCCAGATCTCTTTGCTTTATGCCCCCTTCACCATCTAAATCCATGTTGAAGGAGGCCTAAAAACCGCAAACCCATCAGGAAGGAGAGAAAACCTAAAAGCTGTCATTTCCACCCGCAGTTTTCTCTTGGCGCAATCACCTACCTTGTTACAAAAAACACAGTCGCGCCAAGAGGGCGCACTGTCCCCAATTGCAGCATGAATCCTTCCTACGCCAAGCAAAACCAAGTAAATCCTAAACCCCAGGCACAGGCGCAATCCTGCTTACAACAACAAAAGTGTCATGCAATCCTTTCCTGCGCGCTTGTGCCAAAGGCCCCATCGGTGCACATGAAGTTAGTGATACACCTTTTAATGTTGTGCCCCCTTTATTCCCTTGGCGCACCAAAATTCCATGCAACATGTCCCATATCGCACCCTTGGCGCATCCTGCCCTCATGCAACACCAAATTTATTTGCACCTAGTATAAAACCTCATATAATGGCGCAGGCGCACATCTGTCTACAACAACAACAATGTTATATGTAAATTTCTGCACCCTGCGCCCTTTGCACCGCATTTTCTTCCTTGCAACACTCCACTTCAGTGCGCCATACTTTTAACCTGCAGCCTGCAAATTTTCTGCGCCTCTGCGCCCAAAGGCTTTTAAATTACTAACTCCTCATTCTGTAGAGCTTTGATGGAAGATCTAACAGCTAACATGGCTCTTACCGTGTTGGCCTTCGTTCCTTCTTCTTGTAGATTAGCAAATCGAACTCGAGATCCGCATATGTCTACATCAAGCAAGAGGCCAACCAAGTCAAAGGGTAAGGCCAAACTCACAAAGGAAGAGATGAAATACAAATATCAAAGGGTCAGGATGCCCGAGTCCCAAGCAAGAATGTGACCTAGACATCAGAGATTCCAAACTTGGCCACATCGACATGGATGATTTTTGGGCTAGAACCAGGAGGGTCACAGGCAGTCCTTGGATGGACAAACTGGTAGGTAGTGGTTTGCATTTTGCTGGGGGAATCCCCATCAGTGCGGTGAATAATGAATTTATGATGGTGGTGGCCCGTTGTTATAACAAAGACACAAGGTGTGTCGAGAACGAAAAGGGTGAGGTCATAATCAACCTCACTGCCCGACACTTCGAGATTATGCTAGGTATTCCCCACCACCAAGCATTTTGTGGTTGTAAGCCAAGAAGACTGCACCAAGGCGTGGGAGGAAAACGAAGACAAATGCACCCAGTTAATGAACGAGGTGTACTTAAAGAATAAGAAGGTGATAACCAGGTGGCCACAGGTTATTCACCGCAGCGACTTCTCTGAGGAACTGAGTGATACCATCACCTTCCTAAGCAGAGTATTTGGGCTTTCTGATGCCCATTACTTCCACAAATGGATGCTCAGGTATCTGGAAACCATGAATAAAAACGTGCCTGACCAGCGTTTTGAATGGGTAGAAATCATAAGCAGCACCATCTCTGAGCAGCTCCAACAACTCACCATAACGGGAGGTTCTACATGAACTCCTACATAGTCTACGTTGCAGCCTCAAAGAGAGACTATCCAACGCTGAGCCGATGTGGGGTTTGGCCTCAGGTGAAAATATACGAGTACTACCCAGAGTTGAAGCTGGAGAACAACATCCCATAGTTCACCAAGATCAACGATGCCTTTTTCTACGGCATCATCTGCCTATTGAGGCCCAATATGACTCATGGTTGAATGACCAAGAGCATAGTCACTGCAACTGAGAAGTGGGGGCATTATTTACGCAATTCCCCACCTTCACCTATCTCAGAGCAGCCAACTTCTTGGGGGAGCCCACCAAATTACCGAGGTATGCAGGCCCTAAGCTGATCCTATTGGAGCTATCCAGGCAGCTCATAACATATCACAAGAAGTGCCTGAAAAGGAAGAAGGGTGGAACTCCTTTCCCCCTCACAGTGGGCAGGTACACCTGCATTTCCCACACCAAGGCTCGGGAAATGTTCGTAGAACTGGAACTGCTTAATCTAAAGCACAATTTCTCAGCAAGGCCAACGTTTGATCCAAGAAATTACCTCCCAAAGGCAAAACTCGATCCGATCCATGTTCCACAGATCGAGGACATCTACATCGACCTGTATAATGAGGTTAAACTCAGGAGAAAGGATCACTCTCGCCTGTCCCTAGCGGAAATTATTCAATATGGCATGGCCATTATTCCAAAAGGTTTCCAAACAACCGATCAAGAAGTTGATCAGGTATATCTAGACACGGATGGGGACAACTGGCCGTTTGCCGAAATTGATAGGACAAAGGCACCTCAGACCATTGAGGTAAGGGTTAAGGACACACTGTGGCGAACAGAGCATTGGTGTAGAATGAACGGCCTTATCTACCTTGGAGTAGATTTCACCACGTCCCCTTTAGGCAATGCACCTGCTAGGTCAAAGCATCTGCCAAAGGGCAAAGGCAAAGATAAAGAGGGAGAATCAAGCTCCGTGTTGTTGCAAATGTGGGTAAATCAAGGTTGTTGATGTTTAGGGCATCCAAGATGATTGCACAATGAGAGTGGGACTTGTGAAAATGAGAGAGGAATCTCCAGATTAGAGGCTGGTTCCTCAAACTCCTCACGATTAGATCTAGTATTTGCACAATGCGAGAGGTTCGAGATCCTAATTTTACCCTAATTTGCAAGTAGACAGGGATAAGAAATGCAGAAAATGAAACTAACCTAATGATGGTGATGCACCAAAGGAGTGGTGAACATTTTTGCTCATACAAATAGGCACAAATCCATGAAATGCAACATGAAAAACATACACAAGCTGATAAGATGCAATAAGAGATCTGAAAATGAAGTAAAAACAATACAAACAGAGGACTGAAAGCATTCACAGAGTTTGCACTGTCATTTCCATGTAAAAATCCCTTGCATTACACCATCAAAGAGGTATAAACCTATTACAATCCTTGAAAAAGGCTTGATACTTACAAAATTCACTTGTTTTTAGGTGAAAGAAGAAGTCTAATGTTCAAAAAAGTGTTCACCCTCAAAAATGAGCCAAAACTGGCTTTTACAGTCCATGGGTCGAGCCCAGGAGAGAGAAAACATGAAAAACATGGGAGCCATCCCTCATTGAATGAAACTACATTAAAACAGCATGGAGGTCCTTACAAACCCATGCTCTGACATTTTTGACCATGCTGGAGAGAAAAGCGACCCATTTTGCATTAAAATTGGTTGTTGAAATGTCATTTCTGGCCATGGACACGTACCAGAAGTGTTTTTTAATTTTCTCTCTCCAAACTAACCAAAATTCAAAATTGACCATGGAATCATGTAGAGAATTTCATAAGCTTTCCATTGATATAAAGAACGTGCAAATCCGAGCTCTGGATCGAAAGTTATGGAGGTCTGAAGTTTTAGGGCAAAAACGGCCCAAAAAACGGATCGGCGGGCAAAAATTTGAAATTTTGACCCTTTTTGCATTTGGAAAATTTTTTTTCAAAAAAAACCCCACGCTCGCCACTTGGGTGCCATGTGGCATGATTTGATTGGGCACGGGCCCTCTGGCCACTTTCCCTTCATTTTTTCTTTGGAAATTTTTTTCCAAAACCTCCGCCGGGCCCGCGACTTGGACACGTGTCGCTCTCTGGTTGGTCGGCTGACTCCTCCCTCCTTCTTCCTTCACAGGGCACTTGATGTTTTTGTGCCACTTGGACACGTGGCAGCATGTGATTGGCCGGCGAAAATGGGGCGGGCCGATCCCTTAGAATTTTTCTTTGTTTTTTCATTGGGAAAATTTCCCATTTTTCCCCCGTGCCCCGCCACTTCGGGACACGTGGCATGATTTGGTTGGACGACAGGGGCGCGGGCTCATCCTTCGCCTTTGAATTTTTGGCCAAAAACTTTGCCAAATTTTCCATTTTCCACCCGAGCTCCGAACTCTCTGGGACCATAGGACACGTGTCCTATTTCCATTCGCCACGGGCCTCCTGCTCCAAATTTTCACTTTGAAAATTTCACCAAACACTTAGCAACTTTTTCCTTTCTCCCCCATGCCGCGAACTCCTGGCCACCTCTGCCACCTGTCATGTTTCTATTGGCTCGGGCCAATCCTCCAAAATTTGCCTTTGAAAAACTCGGCAAAAACACTTAGCCAATTTTTTACTGCGCCTCCCCTTGTGACACGTGTCACACTGTGATTCGCCCGGCGGGCCCGCGGGCAAAAATTTTCCTTTTGCATTTCCGACCAAAACTTGGAAAATTTTCCAAGTTCTCCTCCGAACCCCGCCGGCTCTGGACATGGCACTTCTCCATGGTTGCGGGCTTCCAAAGGGAAAATTTCCCACAAAAACTCCATTGAGCCATAACTTGAAAAATATGAGGAGTTAGGAGGAAAACTTTACCTTTCTGGAAAGCTGAGAGAGAGCTCTATCTGATGGTGCCATTTCTAGAAAGATTTGAGTGCCTAAAATCAAAAAATGAAGACTGAGGCACAAGAGGGGTAGGAACACAAGGAGTTAGCCACAAAAATGAGCGGGGGCACATTTTGGATAACAATTTTGGTGACTCAGAGGGTCATCTGCTTAGCTAGATGAAAATACCAGTTGCTGAAGTAGTCCATTGGGCATGGAGTCATCAAATTTTCTATTTGGAACCCCAACTGACTTAGAATGTTGCAAGGAGGAAGATGGAATATCACCTGATTGAAACAAGGACTGCAAAACATCTCCAGGGACAACAAGTTGTGCCAAAGCACTTAGGGAAAGCAAAACTAACCTACAACAAAACAATGTGCACAAGCACTTGAAGGAATGGAAACCTAAGCTAATATTTACAAGATGGAGAATTCCCCTTTAGAAACAACGCTTGAGATAGATTCCATTGACTAGAATCTGCAGTTCTTCACCATCCAATGAAGCCAATTGGAAAGCATTGTTGTTCTTGCACTTCATGACCATGTATGGGCCACTCCAAATGGCATCAAATTTTGAATGCCTTCCCGGTTTTTCTCTATCCGCATCCCATTTCAACACTAGATCTCCAACTTGAAAAGATCTATCCTTGGCCTTCCTATCAAAGGTCTTCTTGATCAAAGCTTGATCCTTCTCCATTGCTTGGGATGCCTGATCTCTAATCTCTTGTAGCTCCATCAACTCTGCATATCTCACCTCCATGGGCTCAAACTCCAACAGCTCCAACTGTTTCATGAGTTCCAATGTTGGCAACTCAAGTGACATGGGCAAGATTGCTTCTCTTCCATAGACAAGCCTGAATGGAGAATTACCTGTGGATCTCTTGGGGGTTATCCTATCAGCCCATAAGGCTGATTTCAGCTTGGTATGCCAAGACCTCTGATTCTCATCAAGAGTTCTCCTAATGATCCTCAACAAGTTCTTGTTTGTAGACTCAGCCTGGCCATTACCTTGAGGGTAATAGTTTGATGAAGTACTTAGGTAGATCCCGTTCTTGACAGCCCACTCAGTCACCTTGGATCCAATGAATGCTAATGCATTATCTGAGATTATCGTAGCAGGTATGCCAAATCTGGTTACTATCCCCTCATAGAAGTCTAATATGCTGGACTCATTTGCCTCTTTGAGTGCTACTGCTTCAGTCCATTTGGTGAAGTAGTCCATGGCTATCAAAATCCATTTGTGCCCTTGACTTGAATTGGGATTAATGACTCCAATGAAGTCCAAACCCCATTGCATGAATGGCTGGTCAACTGAGATTGGATGCAATGGAAGGGCAGCAAGTCTTTCTTTTCCTGTGAAGAATGCACAATTCTTACACCTCTTGATCCATGCAAAGCAATCACTGAAAATCTTGGGCCAATAATAACCAGCCTTCATAATTTTTAGAGTTGTCACTCTCGGTGCAAAATGACCACCAGCTGGTCCACCATGGAACTCTTCCAACACCCTATGAATCTGATTTGTGCTAATGCATCTCAGCAGCACTCCATTCACATCTTTCTTGAACAAAACTCCATCAACAATGGCATATGGGACAGCCTGCAATCTGAAGTGTCTTCTTTGGGTCTTGTTCATCTCCGGAGGGCATAGGCCTGTGCTTAGGAAATGTATTATACTTTGGGTCCAGCAAGGAGTAGGGACAACATTATTTTCTTCTTGAGTGCCACTTGGCTCATGGCTGTCTTGAACTATCAAAACAACCTCTTCTTCATTGCATACTTCTTTTTTCTTCCCCAAAATCAGCTGCTCACACAATCCTTTTCCTCTTACCAGCTTGGTGATCTTGATCTCAATGTCATATTCCATGACACGAGTGATCCAACCTGCCCTTTTCTCATTCAAATCCCTGTTGAGGAGGAAGTCTTTAACCCCAGCATGAGAGACCAGCAGCTGGACCTTGTTGTTTGAGACTAAATGCTTGAATTTCTTCAAGCTTCTAATTACTGCAAGTACATGCTTCTCAATAAAAGAATACCTCACCTCATAGTCATCTAGGCTCTGGCTGAAGAAAGCAATTGGCTGCTCATCATTGTCCTTGTTCTGCTGTACCAAAATGGCAGAAATAGTATCATTACCTCCAAATGCATAGAGGATGAAATCCTTGGAGAAGTCCGGGTTGATGAGAGTTGGTGCTTGAGAGATGGCTTCTTTGATTGCTTCAAAACTCTCCTTGCCTTCTGCTTGTCCACTTGAAAGCCATGCTTTTCTTTAACATTTTGGTGATAGGTTTGACAAGGGCTGCAAAATCTGGGACAAACCTCCGAACAAAGTTTATCCTCCCCAAGAAACTCTGAAGGGCTTTCTTGTGGCTTGGCAATGGTAGTGCTCTTATGGCTTCAACCCTCTCTAGATCAATTGCTAATCCTTCTTTGGAGACAATATGGCCAAGGAGCTTTCCTTCATGTGCAAGAAAGATACACTTCTTAGGATTCAAGGACACTCCAAATCTCCTACACCTCGTGAAGACTTGTCTCAAATGAGAGAGGTGGTCTGCTGCATTTTTGGAAAAAATAGTGATATCATCAAGGTAAATCAGCACCATGTTGTTAATCAAACCTTTGAACGCCATGTCCATTGCTCTTTGGAAGGTAGCACCAGCGTTGGACAGCCCAAATGGCATTTTCCTGTATGCATAAGTTCCCCATTTAGTTGTAAAGGCCATCTTGAACTGATCTTCTTCCTTCACCATAATCTGATTATACCCTGAATAGCCATCAAGTAGTGAAAACCTCTCGGAGCCAGCAACAACTTGTAAAATCTGCTCCATGGAAGGAAGTGGATAATGATCCTTGAGAGATGCTCTATTCAAATCTCTGAAGTCAACACACAATCTGATTTCCCCACTCTTCTTTCTGACTGGAACCAAATTGGCAACCCAACTAGAATGCTTGATTGGGAATATGATCCTTGACTCAATCAGCTTGTTTAATTCTTTCCTCATGAGAGGCTCCATGTGTGGATTGACTGGTCTTTGTTTCTGCCTGACAGGCTTAGTATTTGGATCCAATTCAATGGTATGCTGAGCTAAGTTGGGATTGAAACCTTTCAAGTCTTCATAGCTCCAAGCAAACACATCAGGGAACTCTTGACACAACTGTATGAACTCATACCTTTCTTGTTCAGTTGCCATCTTTCCAATTTGCAATGGTTTGTTCTCTTCCACCAAGATGGATACTGAATCTTCTCTCTTGACCTGAATGTTTGCTTTCTCCTTTCTAAACTGATCATTGGGATTAAAAATGGACTCCAAAGTGATAAGTCCCTTGGGCAGCTTGTTAGTTCTCAGTTGTACCACTTGGTCACCATACTGTTGTTCCAATTTTTCTTGATTCTTAGCTGAGAACTCAGCTTCTTCTTGCAAGAAATGGATGATTTGCTGGTCATTTTCAAACACTTGCCAAGCCCGACATTGTTATCCGGCCTTTGAAGGCCTCACAATCACGTGGATGTTTGGCTGTACCTTGTCTTGTTGAATGCTTTCCACAATGTCAAAGGCTGCCCCTACTTTGCTGAAGCTGTCGGCGACTTGATTCTCTTTCCTAGGAATGGATTTGATGCCAAAACCCTCAAAATCTTCCATGAGGTCCCACACCCTGTTCTTGTAGCACTTGAGTAGATCATTTTTGGCAGCATGTTGTCCCTTGACCTGATTTACAATCAATTCACTGTCACCAAAGACTTGCAAGTTCTTTATTTTCTTTTTGATTGCCCAATGCATCCCTTGCACCAAGGCTTCATATTCAGCAGTGTTATTAGAGCATGCAAACTGAAACCTAAAAGCTGAATAGTACCTTACTCCTTGAGGTGAAACAAGCATAACTCCACCTCCTGCACCTTGTCTACTCCTTGATCCATCAAAAAACAGCTGCCATACCTCATTCTCATCCTTGTGGTTTGGTTTGGTGATGCTAGGAATGGGCTGATTTTCTTCATGTATGCAATAGACCCCTAGCTCAGATTCTTCTACTTCTTGATAAGGATCAAAAGCATGTACTTTGTTTTCCCATTCATCAAGAGTTAGATCCGGGATGCTTCCAACCTTAGTGTCAGCTTCATCAGTGCTTGGGTGATCTTCTTGATCAAATGCTGAACAATTGGCATTGATCTGACTTGGAGTGTAAGGCTCAATGTGAAAGTTTGCAATAGGTTCAGACCTGATTGTAGCTTTGGTTCCATACCTTGTTCTGAATAGCATGTGTGACCAATCAGCAGACAAATATCCTCCAATCTTGGTTGTGAAGTCCCTTGACAAGCATAGGGCAAAGAGTGGTGGAAGGTCTATGACTGATACATCTTGTAAAACAACAACATTTGGACATGCATGCAAGGTAAGATTCAAGTTTCTAATCACTCCGACTGTTGTTACTGCTGTCCCATCCAGCTGCACTACCCCTTTGGATATGGTTTCATACTGGAGCCCTAGCTGATCAGCTATTTGTTTAGGCATCACTGAGCTACTTGCCCCGGAATCTATCATGCAATTATGCACTAGCTGATTTCCAATGATTAACGAAACATAGAAAGGAGGGGGCTTCAACATTTTACCTTGCTGTCCTCCATGATTCCCTTCAGGCTGGGCAGCATTTGTGAGCACTTTCTCTTGCATCTGAACTTGTTGATTCGAAGTTGGCCAGTCCTTCATGGCAGCTTGTAGCAAATCTCTTTGGCCTGGGATAGATAGGGATTCCCACATTGATATATTTACATTTGTCTTCTTCATCTGATCAATGATACTGAATGGTGATGAAGGATCTCTTTGTTGTCCCTTGGTTTGCATATTCACTCCTTGCATGTGGGCAGCAACAACTGGTATTTGAGTTGGTCTAGGAGCTGTTCTTGGCTGCCCTTGTGCATTTGAAATTGGATTTTGTTTGCCCACCATTTGTGGAGCCAAGGAAGGTTGTGGATTGGTTGGAGCTAATGGCTGCTCTTCTCCCAAATTCCTTCTTTTTGACCTTGTGTTGGCTGCCACACCTTGAGAAACTACTTGATTCATGCCACAAAAATCCTCTGCTTGCCAATTCACCAACGTGTGGTGTCATTTGGAGCTGATTGTTGTTGGAATGTTTCTTGTTGTTGGTTGTTTCCTTGACTGCCCTCACCCTCCACACCAGTAGTTGTCACCATTAATGCTTGATTCAAAGCACCATTGAAGCACATGGATTGGTTATGAGGTTCATTGCATGGAAAACACCAATCATACTCCTGAGCAACGTTGTTTTGTGTTGGCACCAATGCTTTAGAGGTAGATATGGCATTTGGATTATAGGGCTGAAATGGCCTATTGGCAGGAGGCCTTGTTTGATTCACATTTGCAGCTGGATTAGGTGGTCTTTGTGGTTGATATGGCTGCCTGTTAGGCTGAGCTTGGGGCTGATAAGAAGGTCTAAAACCTTGGGCTTGTTGCCTCTTGAGAGTAACCAGCTCATTGCCTAGGTTTTGCAATTGCTTCATGACTTCTTGAAGCTCATTTGGGGCACTTGGAGATGAAGTAGAAGCTTCATTTGAACTCTGATTTCTAGGAATGGGAGAAGGAGCCAAATTAGGTGCTTGATTAGTGTTTGGGCTCTCTAAACTTGGAAACAATGGCATGGGAGGTCTAGGGGCTAGTTTGCCAGCTTGGATCAAACAATTTTCAGCCCTAATGGCAATGTTATAAGCCATAGGGATAGTTATGCCTCCCATGGACTGAATCAACATAGAAATATCAGAATTTAGAGCTTTGAGATAGTAGAGAAAAGCACCTTCTGCTGTTGGCTTGACTGCCACTAGAATTCTCTCCCAAGTCTTTTGAAATCTGAAGTTGAAATCAGTCAGCTGCTCATTGGGAGCTCTCTTGATGGTTGTCAGCTGCTCCAAAAGAGACAAGTTGTCTCCCTTCTCTCCAAATTGCTCATGAAGTGCTATACATAGCTGGTTCCAATTCGTGATAGAACCAGCTCCAAGGCTCCTAAACCATTGCAATGCTTTCCCCTTGAAGGAAGATGCCAACAATTTGACAGCCACTTGCATCTCATTGATTTCATGAATTGCACAAAGGTTGGCAATATCTTTAACATGATCACCTGGAGTAGTCTGATTCTCTCCAGTGAAGTATGGAATGTTCTTCAAGGCTGCAATTGGAATTGGATGTTGTGCATTGAGGGCAAGTGGGCTGCTTCCTGTGAAGTTGACATAGGGGTTGTTTTGTGCCATTCTAATTGGTCTTAAAACCCTTGTTGACTGAATGAAAGGCCTACCAGGTGGAGGAGTTGAGAGAGTTCTGTTTGGTGGAGATGGAGACCTTTGAATCCTTCTTCCTCTTTGCCTTCTTCTTGGAGATAACTACAGGTATTCAAACAACACTTCTTCTTCTCCAGCTCTTGACCTTGTGGTGACTCTTCTCATGAGTTTTCAGGCCTGCACTGCTGAAACCAGTTGATTCTTCCCTTTGGAGTCGCCAGATGTGCAATTTATGGCTCTTTTCAAGCAAGAAAATTGTAGTAGATGCACATCAACTTTGCTGCAATAAAAATGAGACCTCTAAGGTCCCACCGGGCGTGCCAAAACTGTTGTTGCAAATCAGCAGCACCCCTGGATGCAAATCAAGGTTCTAAGTTGATGTTTAGGGCATCCAGTGTGATTGCACAACATGGAAACCTCTCTCCAAGTGTGGGACTTGTGAAAATGAGAGAGGAATCTCCAGATTAGAGGTGGTTCCTCAAACTCCTCTGATTAGATCTAGTATTTGCACAACTGCAGAGGTTCAGATCCTAATTTTACCCTAATTTGCAAGTAGACAGGGATAAGAAATGCAAAAAATGAAACTAACCTAATGATGGTGATGCACCAAAGGAGTGGTGAACATTTTTGCTCATACAAATAGGCACAAATCCATGAAATGCAACATGAAAAACATACACAAGCTGATAAGATGCAATAAGAGATCTGAAAATGAAGTAAAAACAATACAAACAGAGGACTGAAAGCATTCACAGAGTTTGCACTGTCATTTCCATGTAAAAATCCCTTGCATTACACCATCAAAGAGGTATAAACCTATTACAATCCTTGAAAAAGGCCTGATACTTACAAAATTCACTTGTTTTCAGGTGAAAGAAGAAGTCTAATGTTCAAAAAGTGTTCAACCCTCAAAAAATGAGCCAAAACTGCTTTTACAGTCCATGGGTCGAGCCCAGGAGAGAGAAAACATGTAAAAATGCATGGGAGCCATCCCTCATTGAATGAAACTACATTAAAAAAGCATGGAGGTCCTTACAAACCCATGCTCTGACATTTTTGACCATGCTGGAGAGAAAAGCGACCCATTTTGCATTAAAATTGGTTGTTGAAATGTCATTTCTAGCCATGGACACGTACCAGAAGTGTTTTTAATTTTTCTCTCTCCAAACTGAACCAAAATTCAAAATTGACCATGGAATCATGTAGAGAATTTCATAATCTTTCCATTGATATAAAGAACGTGCAAATCCAAGCTCTGGATCAAAAGTTATGGAGGTTTGAAGTTTTAGGGCAAAAACGGCCCAAAAAACGGATCGGCGGGCAAAAATTTGAAATTTTGACCCTTTTTGCATTTGGAAAATTTTTCAAAAAAAAAAACCCCACGTGCTCCCACTTGGGTGCCATGTGGCATGATTTGATTGGGTGCGGGGCCTCCTCCACTTTCCCTTTGTTTTTACCTTTGGAAATTTTTTCCAAAAACCTCTGCGGGCCGCGACTTGGACACGTGTCGCTCTCTGGTTGGTCGGCTGACTCCTCCCTCCTTCTTCCTTCACAAGGCACTTGATGTTTTTGTGCCACTTGGACATGTGGCAGCATGCGATTGGCCGGAGAAAATGGGGCGGGCCGATCCCTTAGAATTTTTCTTTGTTTTTTCATTGGGAAAATTTCCCATTTTTCCCCCGCGCCCCGCCACTTCGGGACACGTGGCATGATTTGGTTGGACGACAGGGGCGCGGGCTCATCCTTCGCCTTTGAATTTTTGGCCAAAACTTTTTCCAAATTTTCCATTTTCCACCCAAGCTCCGAACTCTCCGGGACCATAGGACACGTGTCCTATTTCCATTCGCCATGGGCCTCCTGCTCCAAATTTTCACTTTGAAAATTTCACCGAACACTTAGCAACTTTTTCCTTTCTCCCCCCGCGCCGCGAACTCCCCAGCCACCTCTACCACCTGTCATGTTTCTATTGGCTTGGGCTAATCCTCCAAAATTTTCCTTTGAAAAACTCGTGCAAAAACACTTAGCCAATTTTTACTGCGCCTCCCCTTGTGACACGTGTCACACTGTGATTCACCCGGCGGGCCCGCGGGCAAAAATTTTCCTTTTGCGTTTCCGACCAAAACTTGGAAAATTTTCCAAGTTCTCCTCCGAACCCCGCCGGCTCCTGGACACGTGGCAGCTTCCTATTGGCTGCGGGCTTCCAAAGGGAAAATTTCCCACAAAAACTCCGCCGAGCCATAACTTGAAAAATATGAGGAGTTAGGAGGAAAACTTTACCTTTCTGGAAAGCTGAGAGAGAGCTCTATCTGATGGTGCCATTTCCAGAAAGATTTGAGTGCTTGAAAATCAAAAAATGAAGACTGAGGCACAAGAGGGGTAGGAACACAAGGAGTAGCTCCCGAGAGCCCTCCTTCCACCACACAGGAATAGGTTGTAACTCTAGTATCCCCGAGAGAAAGGAGTGGCAGAGAGTGTTCCAATGGGAACATCCACTCAGGATGTTGCCACTGCTACAACCATGGAGGTTCCCACCATCCCTTCTCCCTCTCCTCCTTCCCCTCCTCATGTAACTCAAGCGACCATTCCTTTGGTCGTATCCTCTCCCCCATCTTCTACTGTTCCCCCTTCCTCTTCCTCCATTTTCTCTTCTCTCGTGGAGCTGTCCCCCACCATTTCTTCTCTCATCTCTCAGCTCCCTTCCATTCCCACGACTACCTCCCCTGTAGTGTCTCTTCCTCCCATGAGCACTTTCTTGGCCTCTCTCTCGATGCCACCACCAAGTGTCTCGACCCATTTCCCCTCATCCACTATAGTTGCTCCCTCTTCCACCTCTGGTCCCACTCCCTTAAGTCCAACATGGATCTCCCAGCACTGAGTCAGCATAAGAGGAAAGTCCCCATTGCACCAATGGACTTTTCCGTCATCCCAACAAAAGGGGCTAAGAAGCAAAGCCTATAACCCGCTTCTCTCAGAGTGCATCGGGAGAAAGAGTGATGGAGATTGCGTATCCCGATCCTACAAAGGATAAAAAGGATATGTCCCCTATAGATTATACAGTGACGCAGGTCACAATGGGAACGTCATCCGAGAGCCTTCAAGGAGAGGCCCTATCTGTGGTGGATGCCCTTTGCAAGAAGCTCCAAGAAGCAAAGGAAGAGAAGAGGCTACTGAAAGAGTAGAATAAGCATCTTCTCCACGCCCTACAGAAAATGGGCAGTGCACCTCTTACTGGCCCCCACTGAAACTCTTAAGGCCCTTAGTCAAGATAAGATAAATGAATACTCCAAGATTGGCGAACAAGGTATGGCAGTATTTGCCTAGAGAGACCAGATCCTCAAAGACAGCTGAGGAAGTAATTGTCAAGTTCACTGAGTTATATCAAAACATTGGTCGGGCGAACAAGGAACTCCAGGCGATTACAGGACCTATCTCCAAAGAGTTGGACCATGCTAGGTTACAACATGAGACATTCCAGAAGATGCTTGACTGCTCAGTCGATGATTTAGTTAAATTCGGCATCTTCGATCACCTAGGGTACCCAACAAAATCCTTGCTACTTTGGACTACCGGTCGATCAGATGGAATTTGTCCTGGAGAAGATAGACAAGGTCAAAGAGGAAGCCCTGGATGCAATGCATCAAATGGAGCAAATTTTCCTAAGAATGTCTCTGGGCTTGCTCACTCCTTCATTCGCCTTGAGGAAGGCAGATGAAACCATTCGGATCTTCAAGGAGATCGTCTCTCAAGGGCTAGGGCCAGAAGTCACTTTCAACACTGAATCCATCAATAACCTTCTGGCCTGTCGTGATTTTGTGGGGTACCTGATGGAGGCAGGTAATGAATATTTCAAGCTCCCCGAAAAACTTAGAGATGAATGGGAGACTTGTGAGGTCATCGGCGATCATACCAAGGGTCCTGTCTAGGATCAACTTCAGCCGATGGTCAGTAAATTCATGGAATACTGGGCTCAATTCCACATTGTCTCTCCTGAGTAGAAGCAAGATACTCCCTTCCAGCCACGAGACGATGACGAATAGCCTTCCTCCTCTTGGCTTTCTTTTTGTAAATATCTAAGAGTATGTTGGCACAAATGATGACATCATCCATGTTGCACCATGGGATGTTGTCATCCACCAAGTTGCCCAAAGTCAATAGTTGAATTTTAGATATTTTGTAATTAGTTGTTGGTTCCTTTTTGCCTTCTCTCTTCTCTCCTTCTATAAATACTTGAATACTTGTTGTATTCAAGTGGTGGACACTTTTTAGATAAAAAATAGAAGTAAGGAGAAAAGGCTTTGCACTTTTGTAACAGAAGAAAATACTAATACAATATTGAGACTTTGTGCTGAATACCTGTGTTATGCATCAGAACTTTCTTATGTTAGATCTGTATGTTTATTTTGTTGAATCTATCTTTGCTTTTTTTTGTCATTTGTTCATCAGTATTGCTTTGTTCGTTTATGCAAGTAGGTTTGGCTCCATTTATTACTAATCCCAAAACATAGATCCTCTGATCTTTCTGCTTTGGAATTCATTTCTTTTCTCCCTTCGGATCTATCTATCCTATCTTCGTCTTTCCTTTCTTTCCTTTCTTTTCATAGTTGGAAACACCCCAACTGGGATAAGATCCCCACCCAAAGATTTTGGACTAAAAAATGTCGGGGATAAATAGTGTGCACATTATATTGTGCTAGCTAATGTTTAGATTAGTAATATTATTATGTTAGTGAATAATGTGAGTTGAGAAAACAACTCACTTAGGATTTAGGGAGTGTTTTTAGGAAGGTTGAGGAATAATAAGATGTGTCCGATTTAAGGAATAACGGTGAACCACCCATCTAATTTTAGTGGGAGAGGTTAGTGGAGTTTTTATAGATCCTCTATATATGTGATATGTATTATTGTGTTATTATGTTGAATTGAATTATATTTGAGCTTATGCTCTCATACCAAATGTGGGGACCAAGGGTTAGGATTTTATTTTATTTTTCTAACCGGTGAAAATTTATTTTGAGGAGATTATTATAAAGTGTAATCTTCTAGTATGAAAATATAGGAGATATTTTTTCAAAAGGGGTAAATTTTTTGAAAGGGGGAATATATTTCTATAGAGGATTTTTTTCAAAAAACTATAAAGGGTCATTATTATTGTATTTGGATTTATCATCGACGTAAATCGACATCCAAAGGTTTTTTCATCGAGGAGGGAAAATGTAAAGAAAAAGGAATATTCAACATCATCAACGACCCAAAAGACATCACCAACAAACAACGAGGGCAACGCTCGTGCAATTTCTCCAACATGCGACATTGTTTCCCATGTGCACAATAGGGGGAGGGGAGGAATGTTAGGAATAACTAGTGTGCACATTATATTGTGCTAGCTAATGTTTAGATTAGTAATATTATTATATTAGTGAATAATGTAAGTGAGTTGAGAAAACAACTCACATAGGATTTAGGAGAGTGTTTTTAGGAAGGTTGAGGAATAATAGGATGTGTGAGATTTAGGGAATAAAGGTGGTTGAACCACCCACCTAGTTTTAGTGGGAGAGGTTAGTGGAGTTGTTAGAGATCCTCTCCTATATATGTGATATGTATTATTGTATTATTATGTTGAATTGAATTATATTTGAGCTTATGCTCTTGTTGAATATGGGGTAGCCCCACATGAAATACATTCATATATACTCACAAGTATATGGCACTACAAATGCCCAAAATCATATACGCGGTAACGATAACAAAATCCATTGATTTCAAGCTTATATACATAATCAATCAATAGAATGAAAAATACTCGGGCATACTCTATTCAATAGGTTAATAGAGTGAGAAGGAGGAGTAAAATGTATAACAACTCTTTTCCTCATAAACACAAGTGCTTCCATGGATTCCTTGGATCCTCCCTTAGGCTCTTTCCTCCGATTTGGCTCCTTTGTTTAGTTGTTGTGAACTCTTTTATGCTAATATGGCTTGGAAAACCCTCCCCTATTTACATAAAAATACCATGGTACTATCAAGCCATATACCCAAGACAAACACCAAACTCTTGTTCCTCATAAGCAAAGGGAAAAAAGAAGCAAAAATTAGAGGCAATATAGTTTAATACGACCTTACTCTAGGCTTGAGATCCTACTTCCCTCTATGGTGGTCACCTCCTTCAACTTCCCCACTCCCGCATACGAATCCAAAAACCAAATAAGAAAACCCTAAGAACTAGAAATTGCACATGAAATGTGCAATGGAGATGTCGAAAGGGATGCGTCAAAGAAATTAAACCCGAGGGAGTGAAACATTGTAGGAGGAAGAAGGGAGATGAAAAAGGTTTGATGGAGGAGAAGTCCCCTACAATGAACCAATGTGAAACTCTTATTTCTTATGACAATGTACCATTTTTGTTAATCATTTAAAGGAGGAAGTTGGTACAATGTGCAAGTCGTATAGGAAATGTAATATGGGGATATCTCAAAATGCAAGGAGCAAATGTCGGTCGATTGACACATGTAAAGGTAAGGGGAATTTTCTTGCACATCTCACGAGATTCTTTAGAGACAAGGATATGTAGAGTGGACTTGACATCCTAAGGTGGTGATTTCATTCACATTTACGATTAGGGTTTATATACAATAGTAAGGCCATGATTAGTGTTCCCCTTACCAACAATCTTGATGACATATTTCGTCAACGACCACCAATATAAAATGGGATTTTTTTTTAATTTTATTTTCTTATGTGTAAGGTTCTCGATTAGACGACATTTTATTTGTTAGCTAAAACAAAGACATAAATGGAATGTTGGAAATAGAAATATGGGAATTAAATACCTTTATGTTCCACACCTAATCCATGACGTAGATTGTTCCTACCAAAATGATATGTTATATGTGCGCCATTTTATCATCTCAATCGCTCTCACATTATTCATGTGAGTGTAATTTGTGTTTCACAGAGCCAAATTTTTAAAAAAGGGAAATAAAATAGGTTATAGGCTTTAAACCCAACCATAATGCGTTCTTCGTGTGTCACTTTGAATCCCCCCTTTCATTTCTAAGCTTGCGTGATTATAGTAAACATGCGATGTGCGAATAATCATCAACAATTGAGCCCTTCTAGTAGTAGGAATTATGAGTGACCACTATATTTTATAATATATTAAAGATTAAAAAAGAGAGTTTTTCTTCAAATATTCATCAATAGTATCTTATCCAACAACAAAATATATTTCCATGGGGCGAAGGTACTTGCTTATTTTTTAATAGACTCAATAATTAAAACTTCATCGTATTATGTTGATGCGAGTTGATGTGAAAGATGAGATAAATGACACAATCAATAACAACTGAATTAAGTACTTACCAAAAAACAAGGGATGCGTGAACAATCATCGATGGTTGAGACATTCCAATAGTTGTTCATATGAGTGAAAGGTAGATTTTATTTGCCAATCGAGCATTGCTATTTTTATTTAATTTTTATGGAGTCATGTTTATCAATTAGACAAGGTTTACTTTGTTATAGAAGATGAAGACACAAATGAAATTTGTTGGAAATAAAAATGTGGGAATTAAATACCTATATGTCCCTCACCTATTCCACGACTCATATTTTTACCACCCAAATAATATTTACTATTTGTGATCCACTTTATTGTCTCGATCTCACTTGCATTATTCATGTGAGTGCAATTTGAGCTTAAATGGGCCAAAAATGGGGAAATCTAATAGATTATATGTTCAAAACCCAACCACATTGCTTACTTCTTGTAACACTTTATAGTCCCCCTTTTAGTTTCAAGATTGAGTAATTGCAAGAAAATATGAGCCCCTCCAATGGTTGGTCATATGAGTGATAAGTAGATTTTATCAGCCAATCAAACTTTATTATTTCTTAAAATTTATTTTTTACGGTGTCAAGGTTTTCATTAGATGGTGTTTAATTTGGTAGATAAGTTGAAGACACGAATAGAAATTTGGAAATAAAAAGGAGGGAATTAAATACTTGCATATCCCACACCTATTCCATGGCCTAGATTGTTCCTACCCAAAAATAATTTCTATATGTTCTCCACTTTATCATATGCATCTTGTTCACATCTTCCACACGAGCGCAATTTCCCATTAAAGAGGCCAAAATAAAAAATGGGAAAAATCCAATAGGTTTCAAGTTCAAAACCCAACAACAATGTTTGTTTCTTGTAACACTTTGTACTTCCCTTTTCAATTGTAAGGTCAAGTAATTGTAGGGAAAAAGGAAATGTGGGAACAATCATTGATAATTGAGCCCCTCAAGTAGTTGGTCATATGAGTGACAAGTATATTTTATCATCCAATCAAGCTTTGTTATCTTTTTATTTCATGACATCAAGGTTTTTGATTGGATGATGTTTAATTTGATACATAAGATGAACACATGAATGGAAAGTTGGAAATAAAATGGTGGGAATTAAATACCCACATGTCCCACACTTATTCCATGGATAAGATTATTCACATCTAAATAGTATCCCCTATCTACCCTCCACTTTATCATCTCAATATCACACACATTATTCACATGAGTGCAATTTGAGATTAAAGGGCCTAAATTAAAAAATGGTAAAAATTCAATGGGTTCAAAGTTTGAAATCCAACGACAGTGCTTGCTTCTTGTAGCACTTTTTAAGCCCTCTTTTTAGTTGTACGATCGATTAATTTCATAAAAATAGGTGATGCGGGAACAATCATTAATAATTGAGCCCCTCCACTAGATGGTCATATAAGCGGCATATAGATTTTATTCGCCAATCGAGCTTTGCTTAGTATATATTTTACTTTTTATGGCATCATGGTTTTGATTGGATGACATTTAATTTCTTAGAAAAGACAAAGATATGAATGGAAAGTTGGAAATAAAAATATGGGAATTAAAACCTTGCATGTCCAACACAAATTCACAACTCATATTGTTCCTACCCAAATAATATATGATATATGTGCTCGACTCTATCATCTTAATATATCATGCACTATTCACATGAGTGTAATTTACGCTTAAAGGGGTCAAAATAAAAAATGGAGAAAATTCAATAGGTTGCAGGTTCAAAACCCAACCGTAATGATTTTTTCTTGAAGTATTGCGTAGCCCATGTTATTCAGTTTTAAGCTCAAGTAATTACGGGAAAACAAGCGATACACAAAAAATATTTTACATTTGAGCTCCTCTAATTTAACCTCGAGTAATTGTGGGAAAATAGGTGATGCACGAATAATCATCGATAATTGAGCCCCTCTAATGAATGGTCATATAAGCAACATGTAGACTTTATCTACCAATCAAGCTTTGTTATGTTTATTTTATTTTTATGGTGTCGAGGTTTTTATTGGATTGACAAGACGAAGACATCAATCGAAAGTTGGAATTAAAAAAGTGAAAATTAGCCACCTTCATATATCGCACCTTTTCCATGGTTCAAATTATAACACCAAAATAATATCCACTCTAGATATGTTCCACTTTATAAAAAAATGCAGCATTTTGAGGAACAAGAAAATATGAATGTCCCTCAAAAACACCCACCGAATGTAAAAAAAAAAGAGGACCATAAAATAGAATTGTCTTAAACAAACATGAGAATTTAGAATACTCCCAAGTGGCATGTAAAATGTTGATGTGGAAGAAAATGAAGGAGGTACAATTGCATAGTGAAATACTAAACCACTATGATCAAGTCAAACTCTATCCTACACACTCCACACCGACCTCCATTGTGCTCCATACATCTTGCTCTTCCATGTTGAGTTGGTTTTGCTTCATATGTCAAGTTGCTCCTCCACCATGATCGTTAAATATTGGAAAATTAGTGTTGTATGATTTATAATTCAAGTGTTGGAATCGACTCTCACTCTTGCTTTATCATTAGGTAGACAATGAGATTCCAATGAGCTTGTATGATTATAATTAAACATTATTATTCATGGTGCACCATAATGGTTCAAGATTCTTCAATATTTTATAAGCCCCTCTTGAGCTGCTGACTATCTTAGCTTACACTTCATCACTTGCACCAACTGTAAACAATGAGTCTATGTGGAAATATTTGCTATAACAAACACCCGAGTTTTAAAAGTCGCGCTCATTTATAAAAAAGCTGGAACTGAATTACATAAAGTAGAAAATCGATAAAATAGAATATGATGTTGATACACATGAGTTAGCCTAATGGTGAAGAACTCGTGTTCTTGAAAAAGAGATCACATGTTCAAATCCTGTGAGGGGTAGGGTATGTATGCCTCATATTTGAAGCACAATTAGGTACCTCCTACATATTGGGATTATGAGGTAGTCCCATATGCTATAAGCTTCTTGTAGACCCAAAACAAGTCGCTCGACATTCGGATTATATTATATATCGTCCGAATGAAAAGCGAGGGAATGATCACCGTCGATTTGTGACATTGTGGACTATATTATATACTATTTGAATGAAAAGTGAGGGAATGATCACCGTCCAATTTGAAACCTTGTACGAGCATGTCAGAGTCAACAGATTTCCCTTCCTTAAATACGGTTTGGAGTATGCCTTGGACATAATAAAAATGACTCACTCTTATTTTACATGTTTTTATTTAATTTTATTGATTTGGTTTATTCATTTATTATTTTTCTTTATTTATCACAAAACAATGAGTTTCATCTCTCTTATCAAATCTCTTCCCATATGATTTGTGACCATGTCGATTCAAGTGATTGCCCTTCCCTAAATACGATTTGGAGTATGCCTTGGACGTAATAAAAGTGACTATACACACCCAATTTTGCATGTGCTACATTGTCGAAATGGTTCAAAATCCCCAATGATGATTAATATCTTTTCCAATGGTGTTCGATTCTAATTTCTCATTTGTAGTATATATTTGTAGCATAGAATGCTTCCCTTAACCATTTCCATGCTTTTCTTGCTTTCATTTATTTATTTCACAACTTTTCCTTAGATTTTGTACTTTAAGTTACAAAAATGCCCCGATGGTTTCATAACCATTGGTCTACCTTAGTGGTGGTTATACATTCACCGCGATGATTGCATGTCATCGCATCCACACATACCAGCGATTTCGGTGCACTTTTTCCCGAGACTCTTTCAACGTGTTATGAACATGTTTCAAATTCTTCAAATTTGATTTTTAGAGCGCTTGTTTCTTAACTAATTTGGCTATTCTTGAGCTCATTTGATGCGTACCAACTTATCCTTCCTTCTAGCTATTATTTGTCGAGTTAATTTCCCATTCTTTGAGAGAGATGGAATTTCTTAGCTACCAAATAGCTTAGACCATTTCTCTTCCTTTTTCTTATAAGAGCTAAACTTCTACCGGAGCATTGGTTAGAGAATATTGTTATGAATTGCATTGTTATGCTGCATAATCCTACCGAGAAATACATAAGCAAACTTAGTTATCTTGCCTTATTATTCTCTCGTATGCATTACCACCAATTGTTTGCAAGCCATTCCAGCTTTAACCTTTCTTCATCATTTATTCCACACAAGCCAACACAGTTCCTTGGATTCGTTTGAACACCAAGTTGGAAAGAAGGCGATGGGAAAAACAAACCAAAAATATTTTTTGCATTGTCACGATTCTACAATTCCAGGTTTGGGGATGTATTTGGATTCTTAAAGCTTTCTTTGATATTATTCCACATTTTGTTAGAGTATATTAGTTTCTGTATCTTTCCTTTATTCACACAAAGCTTCTATTGAAAGTTGTTTCCCTGCCTATCCCTGTGGGTTTGCACGGGAAGTTTTTCTGGAAGAAGATTCTTCTGCATTTATTTAGTGTTATTGTAATTTCCCTTCATTTTTGTAAGCTTCCATAGATCCTATTGTTTCTTCCAGGGAAGTTTCAGGGAATAATAGCTTTTGAGAAGCTTTTCTTTCTTCTCGTGACTCTAGGAAAGAATAGAGGAAGGAAATTGTAGATCCACAAGTACAAATTGGAAAAGTCTTGATTTATTAGAATATATTAGATCTTCTTTGCACAAGGAAATAGCCACATCTAGTTATTTGCTTGTTTAGTTCTATTAGCTTTTTAGCATATAAGCAATTTTAATTAATTAGAAGAAATTTAATTTGTCTGTGTGTATTTCCTCTGTTTTCCAGAAAGCATAAAAATACAAAAACATAGGTTAAAGTAATTAGTTTCCTTATTTGTTTATTTATTTCATTTAAATCATTGAAAATCACAAAAAAAATAGATTAGCCTTGCTTTGCTTGTTCAATTAGTTAGCTTTCATTTATTAATTAGTTGTTGGCAACACATAGATTTAATTAATTTAGAGGAAAAAATTGAATTGTTTTAATTTAAATTATATTAGTTTCATTTGTTAAATTAGGAATATATAAGTTAATTAGAAAGGAATTAATACATCTCCCCATGTATCCCTAGTTGGCTTAGGATTAACCTTTGCCCTCTTGTGGTTTCTTTGCAAGATTGTTTGTTTCTTTGCTTTAGTAATTTCACATCCCACATGACCATTCAAGGCCCTCAACAACCAAGAGACCAAGTGTATGATCCTCGAGTCCCATAGCCAAACACACCTTACCTATTTACAGAAATTGACACGAGCCTTAGAATCTTGGTTTTCCAGTCCACACACTTTCCACCTACCATCATCTCATAGTTGAAAACATTGAACACCAAAGTACACAATTCTTATGAGTTATTGTAAAACTAACTTGGATGAAACTAGTTCCCATAATCCACTCACTTGTCCTCTTCACATTTTGCTCTCATGCTCCATGACCTTGTCTGGAAAATTCTACGAGGAAAACATAGGACAGTTCCCATGCCTTCCACAACCCATTGCGAGCATTTTCTGTGAGCCAAATATTGACCACCATTTACACGTTACCATCATCTTAGACCATTCCATCTCACCCACACAAGTAAGACAAGATTTTGTTGCCTTAGACAAGAAGATTCCATTAGTGCCCGTATAGGACATTAGATTTCCTTGATCTTTCCTTATTCATATTTCACCCATTTGCCTTATATAGCTTCCACATAGCCATCTATCCATTCCACATCGGTTGTCCCAACATGACCTCGAGGTCGAGTGCGCCTGAAAGTCATGTGTTGATTTTCAATCGTACAAAATTGGTGAACCCGACATGAAGGACTAGTTCCTTTTCATTTCCATTGTTTCTACCTTCTTTCATCCATCCTTCTCCTCTCCCATTATTCTACGGGTATTTATATACCCCCCGAATATGTCGGGTCAAGAATACGGTAGGCCCATTTTGGGTCTTGAAGCATATTATTACCACATGGGTATGTAATAATCACCCTCATTATCTGGGTGGGCTGATAATTACTCATCCAATTTACCTTCCCCTCACACTCCTCCTCAAGGTGCCAACAACAGTTCATCATCCAGATCGAGGAGATTGATCAACCTACGTATAGCTCATACTTTGAGAGCTCTTCGGCTCAAACAACATGACATTCACAAGAGAACAAGGGTTCAATCCTCGAGTCTTTTTAGACCACAAATTAACATGCAATCTAGTTCTCTCTCTTCCTTATCTATTTCCAAATGATGAACTCTTGGCATGCTTCACCCAAAGTGATGAGCATCTTAACGTAATAGACCAATCCTTGGAATGGATGCAAGAGTACACTAATGTTCTTCTTCAGAAAAACTCTGCTACCCATCCTCCTACAACATAGAAATACATCTAAAGAGGGTGGCCTCTCATAGATCAATCCATAACAGGACATCATGTGCCTTTGCTTCCCAACTGGCTCAAATGCACCTAAAAAATGCAACACCATCTGTGGGCAATGTAATTTCAACATTGGTGGATAGAGTTAGGGAACTAGAGCTTTCCCAACCTTCTCGTGCTACACCTTTTTAGGGGAAAATAAGATCCCCACCATGTGCAAAACTTTGGTTATGTGCCCTTTGCACACCTTCACCTCCTCTTGGTTTACATGGGTGTTCCCAACCTTGGAGACCTTCTCACTGGATCGGGCACATTAGGTATGCCCTCTCACACTTTGTATAGGTATCCTCCATGCCACCAACTGAAGTGTATCTCTAAATGCCATTCCAACTGGAAATGTGATGCGTTCCTTGGTTTCACACCTTCTACTCCGTACCAAAATAATGTTCCCCATACCTCCACATGTATTCTAAATCACCATAGGGGGACATGTTTTCCTTTCCCAAATCATATGCTTAGCCTCGGGGATGCCTTATACCCCTACAAATGCTTATGTTGTGCCATATCAACCTCTTATTCCTCCCCCACCTCCCCATCAAGGGTCATCCATGGTAGAGTCTTATGCGTTGGGTACATATGTTGAATATCTTAAGGAACCCCTCAACTTTACCATATGAAGTGTAATAATTCTTCCATGACCACTTCCCAACTTGCCAAAGTTCAAAGGGGAGGGGGACCCAAATGCATATCAAAGCATACACGACTACCATCAGAGAGCTACTCCCATGGGATGTGTAGTTGTAGCTAATATTTTCCCAAGACCCTTGAGGGGATTGCTCTTGATTGGTACTACAGGATACCAAAAGCCTTGATTCATTCATTCAAGCAACTCATTTCCAAGTTTATAAAGGATTTTGATATGAAAAAATCTTGTGAACAAGAATCAGATAATTCCTCCATATCAAGCAAGAACATAATGAATCTACCACCCATTTCATTCAAGAGATGGCAACAAGTCCTCTACTCCTCGGCTAGCACTCCAAACATGGACCAAATGGAGCTTTGTGACTTGTTCCTTCATTCTCTCAATCGAGAAACTAAGGAGGAGTTCAAAATTTTCCTCTTAGAAGCTATGAGGAGGTTTTAGAGGGTGCTCTCCACATTGACCAAATGGCGATTGATAGTGGCCAAAATATGTATGACTCAAATGGGAGACTGGTCACTCCCTCTCAGGGTAATTCAAACTACCTAAATGGTTCAAAAAATAATAATCAAGGACCCAAAGTCCTCAATAAGAATGTGGTGCTACGATGATGGCAATGTAATAACTGACCAATCCAAGAAGCCAAATGTTGTTAACACCAACAATGCAAATAATGGTAACAATAATGCAAATACCAACAATCAAAGGAGTAATAACTTTACTCCTTCATTAATGTGGTGGAATTTAGTCATGTCCTCCCCCACCTCAACAAGTTTAGGCCCAAGGTCCGGTTCAATACTCGAACCAATATCCAAATCATATCCCAAAATCAATATCAAGAACCAAGGCCAAAGGCCACCAAACTTCAATTATAATAACCAAAAAAAAAAACAATAGAAACTATGGACCTGCAAAACCAAAATCAAAGACCTCATGACTATGATCCTTGATTTGTATTGTGGTTTCCATAGGGTTAGAGGAATGACACTCATACGTGCCATGATTACAACAGTTTATACAAAGAGACTTCGGAGGACCAAAGGTAGCTCTTTGTTGAGATGTTTTTGGCTAATCCTATGACACCAATGACAAAAATGCTCACATGGGACTCGTTTCCCCTCATAATTATACCCTTGGGGTTTATAGAGACCCCCTTCCAATGCACTAAGAATGGAAAGCTCAATCCTCATGGTACTAACAAGGGATGCCTGTTGGAAACAATGATCATGAAAGCATCTACATCATCAAACCCTTTAGTCACTCCCCCTTTAGATGGTCAAAATCAAACCAAGATTATGGGATTAGTGGAGCTAGAAACTGAACCCGAGGTTAACACAACAACCCATACCTGAGATTATTCCTCACAACCTCTTCTGGTCTACCCCTCAATGTCAAATGATACACCGATGGCTCCTAAACCAATAGGGGCCTATGATTTAATCATGGATTTGACCAAGACCTTTTCTCACATTTCCTTTTTGGATTTGTTGAAGAATTCACCTACACATCGAGTAGATTTATTAGAAGCATTAGGCCTTGGCCATTTAATTCATCACCCCTCCTCTAAAGGCCCAAGTTAATCACATAGACTTTGATGTCTATCCTCTAGGGCAGCTTGAGAGGGATGCATGGTTTGTATTTGACATTAGCAAGATGTCAACCGACACTGAGTTGGCATGAAGAGGTGACCTTGCATTGTACCTCCAGGTTTGGATCTACAACAACTATGTTAAGTGTGTGATGATAGATGATGGGGTTGTTATCAACATAGTTCCTTTCTTATTTCTTCAGAAGCTAGGCTATGGAGAAACCAATTGTTCTTCAACAAAAATACGATGAGAGGCTATGATAGTCTCAAAAAATGTCCATTAAGACTATAGTGCTTCAGTTACCCTTGGACCAAAGATTGTGTTGACTAAGTTTTACATTATAGATCAGGAAACCAACTATAATATGATCCTCGGTCAACCTTGGATACATAGAATGAAGGAAATCCCTTCCATACGTTGTTCCAAGAGGTCAGATTCTTGCACCTAGGTAAGGTTTTCATAGCTCAGGGTGACCAAAGCCATTTGACATCCATTTGGCCAATCTAAAGAAGAAACCGAGGGTTCATACTAAATTTGAAACTCCCAGCCAATTAGTTGAACAAGCCTCAAGATTCAAAACCTGAGTCCCAATTTGTTCCCTATGACTGAGTTGGAAGCCCCTAAGGTAATTGAAGGGGTAAATCTAACGGAAAGAAAGCCACCATATAGTAGAAATTGTATCAACAAAAACTACAACTGAGATAGTTAAGCTTTTGGAGAATGATTTTCCTATCATTCTTCCTTTTGATTCCTTGGGCATAGGCCATGCTCTTGGGATTGCTACTCTTCTAGATGGCTTTGAAGAGATTTGCATGGTTGAGGTTTCAAAAGTTAGAGAGAAAGATTCCATGAATGAATGATCAAACTTCTATCTTCCCCAATGACTATTGGATACTTAACTATGATGGTGTGAAGTGTTTGCTTTACGACACTAGGGGTAGGGGTGATCCTTACTTCTCTAGAAGGGAGGGTCATGCCTTTTTCTTTAGGTTAAACTTTTAATGTACAAAAATGTCACCAGTAGAGTATGAGGCTCTTCTTCTTGGTCTCATCATATCCAAGAGGATGGGTATCAACAATGTAAGAGTTTTAGGTGACTCCCAACTTGTTGCTAATCAAGTCTCAAAAGTTTATGAGACTAGAGTTGAGCACTTACAACTCTACAAGACCATTGTCCTTGAGAACTTAGTAAAGGTTTTGATTTATTTCTATCGAAGCCATACCTAGAGAGAAAAACCTCTTGGTGATTCAATGGCTACTTCTTCCTCTCACTTTTGTCCAAGTGAGGAGCTTTGAAAGAAATGAGTTTATGGTCTCGATTGATCCAACCCCTAGTTTTGAAAAGTGCCAACCAACATGATTTTGGCATATGTTGAGGCCGAGAATGAGCCTTCCACCATGGACTTTCATGGAGAATGATGAGGAATCCTAGGATTCCTCAATGCATACACTAATCTTCATCCCACACACATAAGAGAGGCTTTTCTCTTAAGCCTCACCCTTCCTCCTACTTTGAGATCACACGTTATATCCTTCCTCATCGGAGGGTCTTGAGATCTATGAGGTAGAGGAAGAAGAGTTGGAACTACCTCTGGCACCCCCCTAAGTTCGAAGAGGGTAATGCCTCTTTGATTAAAGGAACCATAGATATCAATATAGGGATGGAGGAGGATCCTAAGATCTTGAAACTTGATTCTTCTCTTACTCCAGATGAGATATAAGCACATACGAAGGTGCTCAAAGAACATTCAAAATCCTTCACCTTTAGTTACAAGGAAATGATGGGAATCGCTCCTAATGTGGTGGTTCACAACCTCATCATGAAGCCCAATGATGCCAAGCCCGTGAAGTAGAAGTCACGACCCATGAAGCCAAAGGTGGCTTTAATGGTTAAGGAAGAAGTAATGAAGCTCTTCTTTAGGTGGGTTTCATTAAACCAGTGGACTATTCCATGTGGGTGTCTAACATCATCCTAGTCCTTAAAAAGAATGGGAAGATACATATTTGTATCGACTTTAGAGACATCAACAAAGCCTATCCTAAGGATGAATTTCCATTTCCTTCCATTGATGTCATTGTAGATGTCAATGAATGAGCTATGAGTTATTATCACTTATGGATGGCTTCTCTGGCTACAATCAGATAAGGATCTCCGAGGAGGATCAAACCAAGACTACCTTTACTACTCCTTGGGGGACCTTTTTCTACAAGTGGTCATGTCATTTGGCTTGAAAAATGCTGAAGCCACCTACCAATGAGCATGACATATATCTTCCATGATCTTATTCATAAGATTGTGGAATCTTACGTCGATGACATTACTTGTTAAGGCTAAGGCCAAGCGTTGGATCACCCCGAGGTGCTTCACGTTATCCTCTCTCATCTTATCAATACGGTGTAACATTGAATCCAAAAAAGTGCGTATTTGGAGTGATGGGAGGAAAATTACTGGGGTATATCATTCTTCTCAAGGAATTGATGTAGATCTAAAAAATATTTGAGCGTTCGGAGATGACTCCACCTTCAGACAAATCAGGCATTAGGTATTTTAAGGTAAACTTGGGGCAATCCATAGGTTTATTCCCATCTAACTTGCAAGTCCATCCATCCCATTAACAACTTGTTAAAGAAGAGTGTAGTAAAGAGTGGACTTCTGAATGTCACAAAGCATTTGAGTCAGTCAAACATTTTCTCATGTCACCACCTACACTCATGCCACCCAAAGCTAACCATCCTCTGATCTTATACTCTCGAGCCACCAAGGTCTCGCTTAGCTTGCATGTTGGCACATAGAGGATGATGATAACTGTGAGTGTGTCATTTACTTCATTAGTCACACTCTTCTTGACTATGAGACATGTTATATGTAGGTAGAAAAATAATGTCTGGTGATAGTTTTTACAACAAAAAGGTTAAGACATTATATGCTTAAC
This sequence comes from Taxus wallichiana var. yunnanensis, assembly GCA_018340775.1. Classification (NCBI taxonomy): domain Eukaryota; kingdom Viridiplantae; phylum Streptophyta; class Pinopsida; order Cupressales; family Taxaceae; genus Taxus; species Taxus wallichiana. The sequence continues at coordinate 291,560,664 of CM031242.1, read as the reverse complement.
CAGGAAATGTGAGTGATTGTCATCAAGTCTGACTAGCTGCAAACCTTTTGACTCAAGGTGCCTTATCCAAAAAGGTTGGATGTTTTCTCACATTGATGGGTGAATTTGAACTCACCTTCATCAACCAAAAGTCTCAAAGGACAAATTATTGCTTGATTAGTTAGTGGATAACCCGATAGATTGTGGAGACCTAGTAGACCTAGATTTCCCTTGATGAGTGTGTATTTTATGTGGAAATAAAGCCTCCCATTGCATCGTGTCCATGGTATTATGATATCATTAATCATATTTTGGACCATATGTATCCTGAGGGATCAACCTCACAAAGGTGGCGGCTACATGTCATAGCTTCCAAGTATGTAATTGTAGAAGAAGTGCTCTATCGTAGAGCCTTTGACAACATGATTTTGAGGTGTGTAGATGATGAAGAAGAGTCGAAAATATTCTCTTTGAAGCCCACAATGGAGTCTATGGGGTCACTTTAAAGGGCATGCTACCGCTTGAAAATTCATCGGATGGGTTATTTTTGGCCCACCTTAGAGCATGATGTTGTAGAATATGTACGCAAGTGCCATAAATGTCAAGAATTATCACATGAGATACACATCCTTGCTCAGGCTCTACAACCCATTGTGACACCTTGGCCCTTTTCTACTTGGGGTCTAGATTTGATAGGGAATTTTTCTCCCTCATCAACAGATGGCCACAACTTTATCATTACGGCCACAAATATTTTACAAAGTGGGTTGAGGCCATGCCTCTCACTACTATGCCTAGGTTTGTGATCGCTAAGTTCATTTTGAATCAATGATCATCTGTAGGTATGGATTCCCATAGGTCATTATCTCGGATAATGGCACATCCTTTAAGAATGAAGAGGTGTGTGAGTTGTGTTCATAATTCAAAATCTCACATCACACAACCTCTTTATATTACCCTCAGGCTAATGGACAAGTTGAGGTGAAAAATAAAACATTGAAGTCCATTCTCCTTAAAACAGTCAAGGAGAACAAGTGTGACTGGCATTTAAAGTTATTTCAGCCTTATGGGCCTATAGGACGTCAGTGTGAACACCCATGGGGGAAACCCCATATTATTTAGTTTTATATCAAATATGAAGTCGGTTACTACCGCTCAAGGTAGAGTTTCCTAGCCTCCACATATCCTTGCAAGGCATCCTAGATGAAGATGGGTATTGAGAGGCACGACTAGTTCAACTAGAAACCCTTGATGAAACTTGACTCAAAGTTGAACAACGACATAGTGTTTATGCTTGATAACATGATGTGTCATGTCGTATAATAAAAAGTTTACGAGCATGAAATATAGGTAGGAGACCTAGTTTTGAGACTCGATAGTTGGATTGACAAGAAGACTGACGAAGGAAGAAATTTTAGGCCTAAGTGGTTAGGTCCATATCAAGTCATGGAGGACTATAAGAATGACACATATCATCTGTGTACTTTAGAAGGTGAGGAATTTGGTGAATCAGTCAATTCACTTCACCTTAAATGCTTCTACACATGATTCATTTGCATTTCCACATGTACATTACTACATCCACATTGCATATCATTTGCATAATCATATTGTAATATTGTGAAACAAGAAACTTATTTTTCAAGTGAATTTTAATTTTTTTGAGAATTGGCAAAACATTTAATCATACTTTTCAACATTAATTATATCATCTCTAAACTATTCAATCTCTTCATCATTCTACTTAGATGAAGTTTTGACATTGATCCTACTAGAATCTACACACTTAGTTCTATTCATGGCTACTTCTAGCTTAGGTGTTTTTCCCATAGTCTATACTAGAAGCTTCTTGGTGTCACATATTTCCTTAGAAATCTCTCTTTTGACAAATCAATCTAAAACATTTCACTTAGATTGCTTGTTCACCTGTCTTAACCCTTTGGTGGTGAGCCCTCATCCTACTAGTTACGTGGGGTTGAGGCTAGGGGAAATTTTCCCTCCCAAAATCACAAGTCAAAGTTTAAAAATAAATCAAATAAAAAAATAAAAAAAGATTAAAAAACAATAAAAGATAAAAACATTTCATTAAACAAATAATACTACACTTCTTTTCCCTACCGATCTTCGGTGATGAGCCCATGCTTCCTATAAGTAACATGAGGTTTGGAAATGAGGGAAGTACCCTTACTCACTTATGCCTTGTCCTTGGTGATGATCCCATGCTTCTTATTGGTAGTATGTGGCAAGACATAGGGGTCCTTTCAAATAAATCAATAAGTTGTAAGTCGGAAAATAAAAAGTGCTTTGAGTCCTTTGAAATCATCATAAAATGAGTTAGATGTATAAGTTATAAGAGAGTCAATCCATAAAACTAGATTTTTTCAATCAGGAGGCCATCTATGGGTCTAATTCTATTTAAACTTGCAAGCAAACTACATTTTAAACTTGGATAGTTAGCCTTGCCTAGAAGTTGAGTTGTAGTTTCCTAATCAAATCTTTGTCAAAATCTTATCTTCATATCATTACTATCATTCATTAAGTCATATCACTCACATCCTTCTTGAATCTCGGTGTTGAAATTTCCTAATTCTACTCTAAATTCCAAGGGACAAGGATAGAAAATGCATAAAAGGAAATAAAACTAATGCTAATAGGTGATGCACCAAAGGAGTGGTGAGCATTTCTCACTTCTATAGATTGACACAGTTCATAGAATGCAACAAAGACAACATGCACAAACTGATAGCTGTAATGAAGAACCAGAAATTAGTCAAACAACACTAGCAGAGGATGAAGGATTAATCACAGGGCCTGTATTGTTATTTTAACATCAAAATCACTTACATTACAACACCTGAGAGGAAAAATAAGTTGCAGTTCTTAGAAAAGGTCTTTTATTCCACCAAAATCACTACCAAGGTGAAAAAGGGGACCTGCAATACACCAAAAATGTTCAACCCTTTGAAAATGAGCCAAATCTGGCTTTTACAATGCAAGGGACGAGCCTAGGAGAGAGAAAACGGGAAAACATGGGAGAGGTTCAATCATTGACCAAAATGCATTCAAAACAACATGGGCATCCTTACAGACCCATTCCCTGACATTTTTAACCATGCTGGGAGAGAATGCGAGCCATTCTTCATTAAAAATGGTGGTTGAAATGTCATTTCTGCTCATCACCACGTGCCAGAGACGTTTTTCAATTTTATCTCTCCAAAATCCATCAAAATGCAAAATTGACCCCAGAATCTTGTAGAGAATTTCACCATATTTCCATTGATATAAAGAACGTGAAAAACCGAGCTCTGGATCGAAAGATATGGCGATTTGAAGTTTTAGGTCAAAACAGGGCCAAATCGGGTCGGCGGGCAAAAAATTTGAAAATTTTACCTTTTTGGTCATTTGGAAAATTTTCCAAAATTTCCCATGCTCCACCTTTCCAGGTGCCACGTGGCACATTTTATTGGGTGCGGGCCCATCCTGCTCTATTTTCTTCAATTTGCATTTTGGAAAATTTTCCAAAATTTCCCCGCGGGGCCGATGAGCTTGGGACACGTGGCACAGCCCCATTGGATTGGGTGTGGGTTTGCCTCTTCCTAAATTTTCCATGGGAATTTTGATATTTTTCACCATCTGACACGTGTCAAAACCCCATTGGCTCATGATGGGGGGCTTTCCTTCCAAAATTTCCTTTATTTTTCCTTGGTTTTTCCCAAAAGTCTCCACGTGGCGAGATTCTATTGGCACGTGGCAAGATATAAAGGGGCGGGCCCTCTCTAAATTTTCCTTTATTTTCTCCTTTTTGGGAAAATTTCCCAAATTCTCCTCCTCTCTCCGCCACCACACTCGGGCTCAGTGACACGTGGGAACATATAATCGGGTCATGGGCCCCGCAAGCATTTTAACCTCCTTTCAAAACACTTTGGGAAAAGATCCCACTTCAACTTATCCTCGCCTCCACAAACTCCCATGCCTTCAGCGACACGTGGCATATTTTTATTTTCCACGGGGGCCATCTCTCCAAAATTTCCATGCACCAACACTTTGTCAAATTTTCCAAATTTCACCCCTAGACACGTGGCAGCTTCTGATTCGTCGGCGGCCTACGGGGGAAATATTTCCTTTGAAAATTTTATTTTTTTTGCCAAAACACTTGGTAAAAAACCAAGTTCTCCTCCGACCCCGCCACCTCCCTGGACACGTGGCATCATCTCATTGGCTATGGGCCTTGAAGGGGAAAATTTCCCACAAAACTCCATGAGCCATAACTTCAAAAATACATGGAGTTAGGAGGAAAACTTTACCTTTCTAGAAAGATGAGAAAGAGCTCTATCTAATGGTGTCATTTCTAGAAGGTTTTGAGTGCCTAAAAAGCAAAAAATTATGACTGAGGCACAAGAGAGGGAAGAATGAGAGGAGTTAGCCACAAAAATGAGTAGGGGCACATTTTGGATAACAATTTTGGTGACTCAGAGGGGTCATCTGCCTATTGGATGAAGTTACCAGTTTCCTGAAGCAATCCATTGGGCATGGAGTCACCTGATTTTCTATTTTTGATACCCCAACTGACTAGAACATTGCAAGGAGGAAGATGGAATATCACCTGATGGAGCAAGGCCTGCAAACACATTCCCAGGAATAACAAGCTTGTGCCAAAGCACTTAGGGAAAGCAAAACTAACCTACAACAAAACAATGTGCACAAGCACTTGGAGGAATGAAAACCTAAGCTAATATTTACAAGGTGGAGAATTTCCCTTTAGTAACAATGCTTTAGATGGATCCATTGACTGAATCTGCAGTTCTTCACCATCCAATGAAGACAATTGGAAAGCATTGTTGTCCTTACACTTTGTGACCATGTATGGGCCACTCCAAATGGCATCAAATTTTGAATGCTTTCCCGGTTTTTCTCTATCTGCATCCCATTTTAACACTAGATCTCCAACTTGGAAGGATCTATTCTTGGCCTTTCTATCAAAGGTCTTCTTTATCAAAGCTTGATCCTTCTCCATTGCTTGGGATGCTTGATTTCTGATTTCTTAGAGCTCCATCAATTCTGCATATCTAACCTCCATGGGCTCAAACTCCAACAACTCCAACTGTTTCATGAGTTCCAATGTTGGCAACTCAAGTGACATGGGAAAAATTGCCTCTCTCCCATAAACAAGCTTGAATGGAGAGTTACCATAGATCTCTTGGGAGTTATCCTATCATCCCATAAAGCTGATTTCAATTTAGTATGCCAAGACCTCTGATTTTCATCAAGGGTCCTCCTAATGATCCTCAACAAGTTCTTGTTTGTAGACTCAGCCTGGCCATTACCTTGAGGGTAATAGTTTGATGAAGTACTTAGGTAGATCCCATTCTTGACAGCCCATTCAGTCACCTTAGACCCAATGAATGCCAATGCATTATCTGATATTATTGTAGCTGGTATGCCAAATCTGGTTGTTATTCCCTCATAGAAATCTAGGATGCTAGATTCATTTGCTTCCTTGAGTGCTACTGCTTCAGTCCACTTGGTGAAGTAATCTGTGGCTATTAAAATCCACTTGTGCCCTTGGCTTGAATTGGGATTAATAACTCCAATGAAGTCTAAGCCCCATTGCATGAATGGCTGGTCAACTGAAATTGGATGCAATGGAAGGGCAGCTAGCCTCTCTTTACCTGTGAAGAGTGCACAATTCTTGCACCTCTTGATCCATGCATAACAATCACTGAAAATCTTGGGCCAATAATAACCAGCCCTCATGATCTTTAGAGCTATCACTCTTGGTGCAAAATGACCACCAACTGGTCCACCATGGAACTCTTCCAACATCCTATGAATCTGATTTGTACCAATGCATCTCAGCAGTACTCCATTCACATCTCTTTTGAACAAGACACCATCAACAAGGGCATATGGGACAGCCTGCAATCTGAAGTGTCTTCTTTGGGTCTTGTTCATTTCTGGAGGGCATAGGCCTGTGCTTAGAAAGTGCATTATGTCTTGGGTCCAGCAAGGAATGGGGACACCATTATTTTCTTCTTGAGTGCTTTCTTGCTCATGGTGTCTTGCAATGCCAAAACAGTCTCTTTCTCATTGCATGCTTCCTTTTGCTTGCTCAAAATCAGCTGCTCACACAATCCTTTTCCTCTGACCAACTTGGTGACCTTGATCTCTATGTCATACTCCATGACACGAGTAATCCAACCTGCTCTCTTTTCATTCAAGTCTTTGTTGAGGAGGAAGTCTTTAACTCCCGCATGAGAAACCAACAATTGAACCTTATTGTTTGAAACTAGATGCTTGAATTTCTTCAAGCTTCTGATTACTGCAAGAACATGCTTCTCAATGAAAGAATATCTCACCTCATAGTCCTCCAAGCTTTGGCTGAAGAAAGCAATGGGCTGCTCATCATTGTCTTTGTTCTGTTGTACCAAAATTGCAGAGATAGTATCATCACCCCCAAATGCATAGAGGATGAAATCCTTGGAGAAATCCGGGTTGATGAGAGCTAGGGCTTGAGAGATGGCTTCTTTGATTGCTTCAAAACTCTCCTTGCCTTCTGCTGTCCATTTGAAAGCTATGCTTTTCTTTAACATCTTGGTGATGGGCTTGACAAGGGCTGCAAAATCTGGGACAAACCTCCGACAAAATTTATTCTCCCCAAGAAACTCTGGAGGGCCTTCTTATGGCTTGGCAATGGTAGTGCTCTTATGGCTTCAACTCTTTCTGGATCAATTGCTAATCCTTCTTTAGAGACAATGTGGCCAAGGAGCTTTCCTTCATGAGCTAAAAAAACACTTTTTAGGATTCAAGGAGACTCCAAATCTTCTGCACCTTTGGAACACTTGTCTCAAATGAGAGAGGTGGTTTGCTGTATTTTTTGAAAAAACAGTGATATCATCAAGGTATATCAGCACTATGTTGTTAATCAAACCTTTGAACGCCATGTCCATTACTCTTTGGAAGGTAGCTCCGGTGTTGGACAGCCCAAATGGCATTTTCCTGTATGCATAAGTTCCCCATTTGGTTGTAAAGGCTGTCTTGAACTGATCCTCTTCCTTCACCATAATCTGATTGTACCCTGAATAGCCATCAAGTAGTGAAAACCTTTCGAGCCAGCAACAACTTGCAAAATCTGCTCCATGGAAGGTAGTGGGTAATGATCCTTGAGAGATGCTCTATTCAAATCTCTGAAGTCAACACACAATCTGATTTCCCCACTCTTCTTTCTGACTGGAACCAAGTTGGCAACCCAACTAGAATGCTTGATAGGGAATATGATTCTTGATTCTATCAACTTATTCAATTCTTTTCTCATGAGGGGCTCCATGTGTGGATTGATTGGTCTTTGTTTTTACCTGATGGGCTTAGTATTTGGATCCAATTCAATGGTGTGTTGAGCTAACTCGGATTGAAACCTTTCAAATCTTCATAGCTCCAAGCAAACACATCAGGGAATTCTTGACAAAGTTGTATAAACTCATACCTTTCTTGCTCAGTTGTCATCTTGCCAACTTGGAGTGATTTTCCTTCTTCCACCGAGATGGACACTGAATCTTCTCTCTTCACTTGGATGTTTGCTTTCTCCTTCCTAAACTGATCATTAGGATTGAAAATGGACTCCAAAGTAATAAGCCCTTTGGTAGTTTATTGGTTCTCAGCTGTACCACTTGGTCACCATACTTGCTTGTTCCAACTTTTCCTATTTTTAGCTGAGAACTCAGCCTCTTCTTGCAAGAAATGGATGATTTGCTGATCATTTTCAAACACTTGCCAACTTACATTGTTGTCCGGCACTGAAGGCCTTACAATCACATGGATGTTTGGTTGTACCTTGTCCTTTTGAATGCTCTCCACAACGTCAAAGGCTGCCCCAACTGCTGCAAGCCTGTCAGCAGCTTGGTTCTCTTTCCTAGGAATGGATTTGATGCCAAAACCCTCAAAATCTTCAATGAGGTCCCACACCCTATTCTTGTAGCACTTGAGTAGATCATTCTTGACAGCATGCTGCCCCTTGACTTGGTTGACAATCAACTCACTGTCACCAAAGACTTGCAAGTTCTTTATTCCCCTTTTGGTTGACCAATGCAATCCTTGTATCAAGGCTTCATATTCAACAGTGTTATTAGAGCATGCAAACTGAAATCTAAAAGTTGAATAATACTTAACTCCTTGAGGTGAAACCAGCATGGCTCCCCCTCCTACACCTTGTCTACTCCTTGATCCATCAAAAAACAACTGCCATACCTCATTGTCATCCTTGTGGTCTGGCTTGGTGATGCTAGGGATAGGCTGATTTTCTTCATGCATGCAATAGACTCCTAACTCAAATTCTTCTATTTCTTGATAAGGATCAAAAGCATGCACCTTGTTTGCCCATTCATCAAGAGTTAGATCTGGGATACTTCCAACCTTGGTGTCAGCTTCATCAGTGCTTGGGTGATCTTCTTGGTCAAATGCTAAACAATTGGCATTTATCTGACTTGGGGTGTAAGGCTCAATGTGAAAGTTTGCAATAGGTTCAGACCTGATTGTGGCTTTGGTTCCATATCTTGTTCTGAACAACATGTGTGACCAATCAGCAGACAAGTAACCTCCAATCTTGGCTATGAAATCCCTTGACAAACATAGGGCAAAGAGTGGTGGAAGGTCTATTACTGAGACATCTTGCAAAACAACCACGTTGGGACAGGCATGCAAAGTAAGACTCAAGTTTTTAATCACTCCAACTATTGTTACTGCTGTCCCATCCAATTGTACCACCCCTTTGGATATGGTTTCATACTGAATTCCCAACTGATCAGCTATTTGCTTGGGCATTACTGAACTACTTGCCCTGGAATCAATCATGCAATTGTGTACTAATTGGTTCCCAATGATCAATGAAACATAGAATGGAGGGGGCTTCAACATCTTACCTTGTTGTCCTCCATGATTCCCCTCAGGCTGGGCAGCATTTGTGAGCACCTTCTCTTGCATTTGGACTTGCTGATTTGAAGTTGACTAGTCCTTCATAGCAGCTTGTAGCAAATCTCTTTGGCCTGGGATAGATAGTGATTCCCACATTGATATGTTTACATTTGTCTTCTTCATCTGATCAATGATATTGAATGGGGATGAAGTATCCTTTTTCTGTCCCTTGGCCTGCACATTCATCCCTTGTACATGGGCAGCAACAACTGACCGCATTTGAGTTGGTCTAGGAACTGTTTTAGGCAGTCCTTGTGTGCTTGGGATTGATTTTGCTTGCCAATAGTTTGTGGAGTGACAGAAGGTTGTGGATTTCCTGGAGCTAATGGTTGTTCTTCACCTAAATTTCTCCTCTTTGACCTTGTGTTGGCTGCAACACTTTGGGAAACCATTTGATTCATGCCACAAAAATCTTCTGCCTGCTAGTTTACAAGTGTGGTGTCATTTGGAGCTGATTGCTGCTGGAATGTTTCTTGTTGCTGGCCATTTCTTGACTACCTTCACCCTCCACACCAGTTGTTGTCACCATTAATGCTTGATTCAAGGCACCATTGAAGCACATGGACTGGTTATGAGGTTCATTGCATGGGAAACACCAATCATACTCTTGAGCCATATTGTTTTGTACTGGCACTAATGCTTTAGATGCAGATGTAGCATTGGGATTATAGGGCTGAAATGGTCTGTTGGCAGGAGGCCTTGCTTGATTTAGATTTGCAGCTGGATTGGGTGGTCTTTGGGGTTGATATGGCTGCCTGTTAGGCTGAGCTTGGGGCTGGAAAGAAGGTCTAAAACCTTGAGCTTGCTGCCTTTTGAGTGTAACCAGCTCATTACCTAGATTTTGCAATTGCTTCATGACTTCTTGAAGTTCATTTGAGGCACTAGAAGATGAAGTGGAAGCTTCACTTGAATTCTGATTTCTAGGAGTGGGAATAGAAGCTAAATTAGGCACTTGGCTAGTACTTTGCTCTCTAAACTTGGAAATAATGGCATTGGAGGCCTAGGAGCTAGCTTGCCAGCTTGAATCAAACAATTTTCAGCTCTAATGGCAATGCTATAAGCAATGGGGATAGTTGTGCCTCCCATGGACTGAATTAACATAGAAATATCAGAATTTAAAGCTTTAAGGTAATAAAGAAAAGCACCTTCTGCTGTTGGCCTGACTGCCACTAGAATTCTCTCCCAAGTCCTTTGAAATCTGAAATTAAAATCAGTCAGCTGCTCATTGGGAGCTCTTTTGATAGTTGTCAGCTGCTCCAAAAGGGACAAGTTGTCTCCCTTTTCCCCAAACTGCTCATGGAGGGCTATACATAGCTGATTCCAATTTTGAATAGAACCTGAGGCAAGGCTCCTAAACCATTGTAAAGCTTTCCCTTTGAATGAAGATGCCAACAATTTGACAGCAACTTGCATCTCATTGATCTCATGGATTGCACAAATGTTAGCAATATCCTTGACATGATCACCAGGAGTGGTCTGATTTTCTCCAGTGAAGTATGGAATGTTCTTCAATGCTACAACTAGGATTGGATTTTGTGCATTGAGGGCAAGTGGGATCTACTGCCAGTGAAATTGACATAGGGGTTGTTTTGTGCCATTCTAATTGGCCTTAGAACCCTTGTTGATTGAATGAAAGGCCTACTAGGTGGAGGAGTTGAGAGAGTTTTGTTTGGTGGAGATGGAGACCTTTGGATTCTCCTCCCACTTTACCTTCTTCTTGGAGATAATTGTAGATATTCAAACAACACCTCTTCTTCTCCAGCTCTTGACCTTGTAGTGATTCTTCTCATGAGTTTTCAGGTCTGCACTGCTAAAACCAGCTGATTCTTCTTCCTTGGAGTCGCCAGATGTGTAATTTATAGCTCTTTTAAAGCAAGAAACTTGCAACAAATGCACATCAATTTTGTTGCAATGAAGATGAAGACTTCTAGGTCCCACCGGCATGCCAAAAATGTTGTTGCAAATCAGCAGCACCCCTGGATGTTGATCAGATTTCTAGTTTGATACTCAAGACATCCATGTGATTGCACAACATTGAATCCTCTTCCCAAGCATGGGACTTGTCAAATGGAAGAGAAATATCCAGTTGAGAGGCTGGTTCCTCAACTCCTCTGATCAGTTATATCACTTGCACAATTGCAGAGGTTTGAAATTTCCTAATTCTACTCTAAATTCCAAAGGGACAAGGATAGAAAATGCATAAAAGGAAATAAAACTAATGCTAATAGGTGATGCACCAAAGGAGTGGTGAGCATTTCTCACTTCTACAGATTGACACAGTTCATAGAATGCAACAAAGACAACATGCACAAACTGATAGCTGTAATGAAGAACCAGAAATTAGTCAAACAACACTAGCAGAGGATGAAGGATTAATCACAGGGCTTGTATTGTTATTTTAACATCAAAATCACTTACATTACAACACCTGAGAGGAAAAATAAGTTGCAGTTCTTAGAAAAGGTCTGTTATTCCACCAAAATCACTACCAAGGTGAAAAAGGGGACCTGCAATACACCAAAAATGTTCAACCTTTGAAAATGAGCCAAATCTGGCTTTTACAGTGCAAGGGACGAGCCCAGGAGAGAGAAACGTGGGAAAACATGTGAGAGGTTCAATCATTGACCAAAATGCATTCAAAATAGCATGGGCATCCTTACAGACCCATTCCCTAACATTTTTAACCATGCTGGGAGAGAATGCGAGCCATTCTTCATTAAAAACGGTGGTTGAAATGTCATTTCTGCTCATCACCACGTGCCAGAGACGTTTTTCTATTTTCTCTCTCCAAAATCCATCAAAATGCAAAATTGACCCTAATCTTGTAGAGAATTTCACCAATTTCCATTGATATAAAGAACATGAAAAATGAGCTCTGGATCGAAAGATATGGCGATTTGAAGTTTTAGGTCAAAACAGGGCCAAATCGGGTCGGCGGGCAAAAATTTGAAAATTTTACCTTTTTGGTCATTTGGAAAATTTTCCAAAATTTTCCCACATGCTCCACCTTTCTAGGTGCCACGTGGCACATTTTTATTGGGTGTGGGCCCATCCTGCTCTATTTTCCTTCAATTTGCACTTTGGAAAATTTTCCAAAATTTTCCCGTGGGGCCGATGAGCTTGGGACACGTGGCACAACCCCATTGGGTGCGGGTTTGCCTCTTCTAATTTTCTTTACGGACATTTCCTTGATTTTAGTGCCATCTAGACACGTGGCAAGATTCTATTGGCTTGTAATAAAGGGGGCGGGCTTTCCTCTCAAAATTTTCCTTTATTTTTCCTTGGGAAAATTTCCCAAACTCTCCCCTTGCTCCGCCACTCCAGGACACGTGGCAAGATATAATTGGCCGCGGGCCCTCCGCAAGCATTTTCACCTTTGTGCCAACACTTTGTGAAAATTTTCCAATCTCCTCCCACACTTTGCCAAACACTCAGAGGCTCTGTGACACGTGGCTGATTTGATTCGTCGGGCTCCCTGGCCAACACCTCCTTTGAAACACTTTGAAAAGACTTTTTCCAAAACTCAACTTCTCCTCGCCTCTCGAAACTCCCACGCCATAGGACACGTGGGCATGTTTTTATTTGCGTAGGCCCATCTCTTTAAAATTTTCCATGCACCAACACTTTGTGAAATTTTCCAATTGCTCCCTGGACACATGGCATGTTTTCATTCGTCACGGGGGCCTATGGGGGAAATATTTCCTTTTTGAAAAACTTTTTTTGCCAAAACACTTGGTAAAAAACCAAGTTCTCCTCCGACCCCCACCACCTCCCTGGACACGTGGCGGCATCTCATTGACTGCGGGCCTTAAAGGGAAAATTTCCCACAAAAACTCCGCCGAGCCATAACTTCAAAAATACATGGAGTTAGGAGGAAAAATTTACCTTTCTGGAAAGCTGAGAAAGAGCTCTATCCAATGGTGCCATTTCCAGAAGGTTTTGAGTGCCTAAAAAGCAAAAAATTATGACTAAGGCACAAGAGAGGGAAGAATGAGAGGAGTTAGCCACAAAATGAGCAGGGCACATTTTCATCCCGTGGTGTGTCAATCATGATCCTAAGTCTAACAATGATCCACTTAAGCTTTCCCTTCGGGGCAGCTCTAGCCTCTCTAATCCCCTTGTATATGATTAAAACTGCTGTGAGGGCATCAATGTAAAGTACTACTAGGGAACCTTGTGAACTGGATGGATCTCCACTTGGCTGGTCCTATCCACTAACTATGTGGTAGTGATGTATGCCACCATAATAATGACATCCTAACCCCATAGGATGGCCATGTCTTGTTATGGCCATGTAACCATATCATCTGTAGTAAGTGTCATAACAGGCTGATGACGCCCCTTCAATGGGGCCATGATTGTCCATCTCACTGCTCTAATAACCCTTGGATCTACTATCCCAACACCCCTTTGATAAGGGATGATGCACTCATAAACCCAGCTTGTCCCTAGTGTTAGATGACTAAGGGCCTTTCCCTTCATTGAACAACTCGGTATAAATCATGATAGGTGGCACCAAGTATGTCAACACCCCATGCATAGATACAACCATTCTGCTCTATACTCACGAATGATTAGTGCTCTATAGTAAAGAAGCTTATCCTGCCCTTATCCCCTACCAAACGTGAAGCCAAGATGCCAATAATGGCCTTGCGCAAGGTAGGGATAGGTGTGGAGGCAACTGATAACAATATCATCCCATGCTTGCACTGTGTCAGTGCCGTGCAGTGCATCTCCTATATAACTAGCCCATTGATGGGATACAACCACTGAACTTGCACTCTCTAGAGTCAGCTTCTTGTCAGTGACAAGAACTCCAAGAATCCTGTAAACATCCTCAAGAGTGATGGTCCACTCTCCTCTAACTCCAGGAAACCGAAAGTATTCTAGTTCCGCATCCCAATAACTCAGTAGATCAACTAGTAGATAACTAGGTGGTTCAACTAAATAAGTCTAGGATATCCTCCATATCCTAGCTCTATGCAATAAATCCCTATCAGCCTGAGATAAGGAATCTAAGATGGGTGATAACTAATCACACTCTTGAGCCCTACTCCATCTGATGTATGGCCCCTGCATTCACAAACATCAAGAAAAGAGAAAGTTAGAACCTTTCTATGCATAATAAGCTCATCAAAAACATCATAAAACATTCAAAATTAAAAAGTTCCACCATACTTAGTCAATTCTTGAATCTACCTTGGAAATTATGTAACTACCCCTCTATGTAGAGTGGCAGTTGCATAACCACCCCTCTATGTAGAGAGGTTGTTGCATAACCTGCAGCGGAAATTCCACCTAAGATTTTAAACCTTGATGGTTACGTAACCATCACGATGGTTGTACAACCACCTCTCTGCATAGAGAGGTAGTTGCATCTCAGGAAAGCGGGCCATACCCTAGGCCCCAAAAAATTCAAAAAAGGACAAGGATAGACCATTTTTGACAAAACAAATTACAAATACCCCTAGGCGCCCCTCTTATGAACAAATTAACTACAAAATTACTAAAAATCTCCCCCTAGGTTGAATTTTTCACATTTTACACATTATGGGGTTAAAATAAATAAATACAAATAACTCACTAGTTCCTTACCTACTCTTGCTCCTCCTCATTTGGTTGGGCGCCATCACGTCTCCGAATGCTATTTGATTTGACTATATTTGTACATGAAACCATCGCAAGTGATTTAGAGATCAAAATATCTCTAAGTGGGTGAGTGAAAATGATTTCTATAAATAACAATTTTGGTTATATATAAAATGTTTTAACTCTATTTGTGAGTATGTGTGTTTTGCAGAAATTTGGAGTGTTGGCGCATGTATATTTCTATCCCCGAGATATGGTAAGTCCTCTTGTCATTTTGATTTTAGTATGTTTTGTCGATTTTGTATTTATCTGCACTTGATTCTCTTTTACTTCTTGTAGGTGGCGGAAGCTTGGATTGGTGTCACTTCAACACACGGGTGTGTTAGGTATAATTTCTAACTCCCCATTTGGGAACGCCATACTCGGACTCTACGTTTTATGCCTCTTCATGGCTAAAACATTTCTCCGAGATGAAATATGTATGCAGCCAATTTCACACATGTTACATTCTTGGAATGGTTCAAATCCCCAATGATGATTAATATATTTTCGATGTTCGAGTCTAATTTCTCATTTGCAGTATATAGTTGTAGCCTAGAGTACTTCCCTTAACCATTTCCGTGCTTTTCTTGCTTTCCATTATCTCTTTCTTAGCTTTTCCTTAGCTTTCATGCTTTACGTTATGGAACCGCTATTGGCGATGGTTACAAGCACCCGGTCTACCTTGAGCGGTGGTTATGTCATCACCGTGATTGTTGCATAACATCCGGTCTGCAACTGACCAACGGTTATGTGTGATTTTTCTTGAGACTCTTTCAAAGATGTTCTCGTACGTATGTCAACTTATTCAAACTTGATTATAACACTCATTTCTTAACTAATTTGGTTGTTCTTGAGCTCATTTGATGCCTACCAAATTCTCCTTCCTTTCCCGCTTGTTAATTGTGAGTTAACCGCCCCTTCTTTAAGAGAGGTGGAATTTCTTGGCTGTCAAATGGGTTAGACCATTTCTCTGCCTTTTTCCTATAAGAGAAAAACTTCTATTCGGAGCATTGGTTGGAGATTATTATTTTGAATTGCATTGTTATGCTTCCCATAATCCTATCGATAAATACATAAGCAATCTCAATTCTCTTGCCTTATTATTCTCTAGCTTGTGTTTCCACTAGATTGCTTGTAAACCATTCTAGCTCCAACATTTCTTCATCATTTCTTCCACATAATCCCACACAGCTTCCTCGATTCATTTGAAAACCAATCAAAAGAAGTTGAGGGAAAACAAACCAAAACCAGTTATGGAATTGTCACAGTTCTACAATTTTCAGGTTGGGGATGTATTTGGATTCTTAAAGCTTTCTTTGTTTTAGTAGATATTATTCCACATTTTGTTAGAGTATATTAGTTTATGTAGCTTTCCTTTATTCACACAAAGATTCTACTGAAAGCTTCTTCCTTGCCTATCCCTGTGGGTTTACATGGGAAGTTTTTCTGAAGAAGCTTTTGCATATGTTTAGTGTTATTGTAATTTCCCTTCATTTTTGTAAGCTTCCATAGATCCTACTTTGTTTCTTACGGGGAAGTTTCAAGGGAAGGATAGCTTCTAAGAAGGTTTGCTTTCTTCCCGCGACTGACGAGGAAAGAATAGAGGAAATTGTAGATCCACAAGTATAAATTGGAAAATTCTTGATTTATTAGAATAAATTAGATCTTCTCAGCACAAGGAAATAGCCACATTCAGTTGTTTGCTTGTTTAGTTATGTTAGTTTTTTTAGCATAGAAGTAATTTTAATTAATTAGAAGAAATTTAATTTGTCTGTGTGTATTTCCTCTTTTTCCAGAAAACATCAAAAATATAAAAAAACATAGGTTAAAGTAACTAGTTTCTTATTTGTTTATTTCTTTCATTTAAATCGTTGAAAATCACAAAAATATTATATTAGACTTGCTTTGCATGTTCAATTAGTTAGCTTTAATTTATTAATTAGTTGCTAGCAACACATAGATTTAATTAATTTCGAGGAAAGTAATTGAATCGTTTTAATTTAAATCTGTTTGTTTCCATTTGTTAAATTAGGAACATAGAAGTAATTAGAAATGAATTAATACATCTCCTCATGTATGCATAGTTGGATTAGGATTAACCTTTCCCTCCTGTGGTTTCTTTTGAGAGATTGTTTGTGTTCTTTTCTTTAGTAATTTGCACATCCTATATGACCATTCAAGGTCCTCAACAACCAAGAGACCAAGTGTATGATCTCTAAGTCCCACAACTAAACACACCTTACCTATTTACAGAAATTGACATGGGCCTTAGAATCTTGGTTTTCTAGTCCACCAACCATCATCTCATAGTTGATAAATGCTTTGAACACCGAAGCAAAAATTCTTATGAGTTCTAGCAAAACCAACTCCGGAGGAATCTAGTTCTGTGATCCACTCACTTGTCCTATTCACACGTTTCACTCCCGTGCTTCCATGACCTTCTCTGAAACTTCTATGAGGTAAATGCAAGACGCTTCCCATGCCTTCCACAACCCGTTGCAATCATTTTCCGTGAGCCAGATATTGACCGCCATTTACGCATTACCATCATCTTAGACCATTCCATCTCACCCATGTAGGTAAGACAATATTTTGTTGCCTTAGACGAGTAGATTCCATTAGTGCCCGTACATGACATTAGATTGCCTTGATCTTTCCTTATTCACATTTCACCCATTTGCCTTATATGGCTTCCAAATAGCCATCTATCCATTCCACACTGGCTATCTTGACATGACCTCGGGAGGTCGAGTGCACTTGAAAGTCACATGTTGATTTTCAATGTATGACGACTCTCTTATTTTATTTGTTTTTACTTAATTTTATTGATTTGGTTTATTCATTTATTGTTTATGTATTTATTTATTGTGAAAAATGAGTTTCATCTCTCTTATCAAATCTCTTCCCGTTTGATTTGTGACCATGTACGGGCATTCCAAAGTCAACTAAGTGCCCTTCCATAAATACAAGTTTGAGTACGCCTTGGATGTAATAAAAATAACTCACTCTTATTTTATTTGTTTTTATTTAATTTTATTGATTTGATTTATTCATTTATTGTTTATGTATTTATTTATCGTGAAATAATGAGTTTCATCTCTCTTATCAAATCTCTTCTTTTCATAAAGCACACCCATTTATTATTTTATTTTATTTTGTTATTATTATTATTATAATAATTATAATTATTTGTATTTATGCTCTTTTTTAATTTAAAAAAAAGGAAAACTATTAAAAATACAAACATAATCAATGTCCTAAATCTCATAAGGTGGCCCTCACAAATATCAAACCAAAGGTCAAAGAAATGGACATACAAATAATGACCAAGAAACATGTTTAAGTAAAGGTTTGGGTTGGCTTGGAAATAACACGACATTTTACCAACGAAAACAACCACAAGCTAAAAAAATCACAATCATAACCTACTAAATCTAAACCTTCCCTTTTTCATACTTAATTACTTGTTATGCATGTCTTTTATATTATTAATATTATTATATTTATATATAGAAATTTGAATATGATCAATTAAATCATGGAAAAAGGATGACATCCATGAAAACCTAAGTGCTCAAAGAGGTATGAAAAAAATTTATTTACAATTAATAATACTACAATAATTTTTATTTATATACATTAATTGTGATCTTTACCGCAATGTAGCACGATACCAAAGCACTAAACTAGTTCTTTGTGAGGCATTGTTAGACAAAATTACAAATGAAGTAAAAGCTACCGGTGGCACAAACATGCCATTTAGAAGAGATTTGAGCTTGGTTTTACTAGTTCTCACTATAAATCTAGTAATGATTGCTAGTCAAGGTACTCCCAAAGAAGCCAAGGAAGGAGAAACATTGAACTCGTAGAAGGCCGTAGAGAAAAATGAATATTGATTGAAATCAAAACTACCTAAAATCCCCCATGAAGTGATCAAGATAGCTATAATTTTTGAGACACACACACACACACACACACACACACACACACACACACACACACACACACACACACACACACACACACACACATGCGCACACGCACGCATGCACACACACACACACACGCACACACACACACACGCACACACACAAATAGATAGATAGATAGATAGAGAGAGATTATTCAAACCTTAGAGATTTAGGGTCCAAAAGTGATATTGATAGTTATATTTGTTTGTTGTTGATGTTTATCATTATTACTATTATTATTATTTTTATTATTATTATTATTATCATCATCATTTTTTACCATTTTATTGTTATTTAAACTATCACATGTTAACTCTTGATTGACATAAACATGGATATCCCATTTGGATTCACTCCCGGTCAAAAACAATCTTCTTAACACACGTCAACACCAAAAAGTTAAATTGTTGCTCATAAATGAGTTTGGTAGGATGATGAGAAGGAGGTCATTATGTCTCCATCACACATGCATAAAGGATAAAAAAATGATGAAAGTCACTAGAAAAATGTTCCCTAGTTTTGAGGCCTATGCCACTCTTAGTGAAAATAAGAATTTGTAATCTTCTCCAAATATTCTTGTTCTATGAAGATCGAAGTTCTCATTGGCTTCATGAATTCAATTTTTTTAAAAAATTCTACCCAAATAAAACTAACTTAGTAATTATTTTCTTAAGAGCAACTCAAAGATAACCATTTTCTCATTATGTGAGTTTTTTTCTTTAAAAATTTCCTATTACAAATTTTAGTTCTATTGCTTTCATGAGTTGTCCATACAACACATGATGTATCAACATCACATATATTTCATCAACACAATTATAATGATGACCACAAAAGCATATTTTTACCACAATTGACACAATGACTACTCAACCCAAGGAAACCATACATAAAGGAAGATTAAAGACACTTAAAATCACATCACTAAGGATAAACCACACTTTCAAACATATTGGTTTATAGATGACACACACACACACACACACACACACACACACACACACACACACACACACACACACACACACATTTATAACGCCAAAACAACATAGAATCATACTAAAAGGTATACAACTAGGCTCACATGGTCCACAAGTATAGTCATCCTCTAAAGTAAACCGCCTCTAAATCAAGCTCGATACAAGAAGGTAGCCAACTCATTTAAAATTAACATCATATCTGCACCAACAAGAACTATCACCAAATTTTTAGAGTACCTATAATATCTAAGTGTCACAACACTTCACCGAAAGTATCTAAGATAACCAACATAAGAAAATTATTTTTACTTGGTATGCATGGTATATGAATGAAGTCAACACCGATAGATATATCAATTTCTAACATTTCCCTCACATGGGTCATATAATCAATTGACATATTATCCCAAGTTAGTCATTATTGTTTGTTTAAAACACATTACTTGAGAATCCATAAGGAGAATCTAGGTTGTAAATGCATCAACACATAAATTTGGGGTAGCACAAGATTCAAATGTAAGTACACATTCATCCAAAATAGTAAGAAGAGGTAAGGTCGAGTATATAGTCATGGAGAAGTATGATCAATAATTCAATAAATACATGTACAAGCTCTAAGTTTCAAGGTTGCAAAAGTATTAGTATCATGATATAAGTTCATCATCATACAATAATGAAATATGATGCAAGGTGAGGAAAGATCATTAATCGGTCAAGTGTCCCAACAAAGAAATCTATCTCTTAAGTGCCAAGTAATATTCCCTACCAAAGCCATGCTTTGGGGAGTTAGGCTTTAATCGTGACATAAGATTAAAAAATATTATTATTGAGGGTGACTCGGCGTGTGTCATTAATGCTCTTAAGATAACAGAAAGTGTGGCTGGAAACTTAATAATTTTATTATGGAGACACGTACCATCCTTGCTTCATTTGATCAAGTGGTCATTCAACACTCTTATCGTGCGGGGAACAAACCGGCGGATGCGTTGGTAGATAAAGGTACAACCATGATGGATTTGGAGATGTGGATTGGGACACATACTCCTTGGAGTTAGGTGAATAAGCTCATTAATGATGATGTAATGTAGGAAGAAGGGTTTTGATGACAACCCTGGTTTCGCACGCTCGGGATTATGAAAGGACTTTCCTTTTTGGAAAACCAACCTTGTCAATTTCACTTGTTTCTTGGATCAGTGTATCTCTCGGCTCTACGAAGGTGTTTTTTTAGGTTTCATGGGGGTGATAGGGTGAGAATGGATCCCACCACTTTTCTCCATCTCAAAAATGACATGGGTCTGTGGAAAGTGCTACATAAAGGGGTTTTACTAAATTCATTCAAAGGCTCAAAGGTAATGACCCTATCCTGTCTGTTGAATTTGTTTGCTTCTGGAAGGATGGTAGTTTTGATTTTCATGGGGTTCATATTGATGTCTCGAAGGAAGCAATTTCTGAAGTTATTGGGTTAAAAATGGAGGGCCTCAAAATTTTTAAAGACAAAACTAGGAAGAAGCACAAAATTGTGACTTTCTTTGAGGTTGGGGAAAAAATCATTTCTTACGATGATGGGATTGCCCACACTTGCTTTTCAGATAGGTGGGCTGATGTTTGCATGGTTATCATGAAGTATTTGACCCTTGAAGGGAAATTTCAAATTTTTTACCTATCATCTATCTATTCTCAATATTTTCCATCGGGATCAGTCTATGAGCCTTGCTTATTTTCTTTATCGATTGTTGCTCTCGATCATCAAGGATTTTAAGAAGGAAAAGATAGATATCCCCCTCCACTAGGGTCTCATCCTCCTCATGGTTCAAAGAGGTAAAATGGACATCCTTGCCGTTAATGATCACAATTCAGATCAGGAAACCCTAGCCTCCCACATTAACAAAATTAAGAAACAAAAAGTGATTGACCCGATAAGGGCATTGTTGATGCCTTGTGCAATCTCAAAAAGGGTATCAAGAATCTGGATGATAATTCCACCAAAAGGGCCGGAACTTGCTAATTAGGAGGCCATACTTATGAGGGCTGAGACCACCAATGACACCATTCTCATCGTCAACAAAAACCTCATTCAAGAGTTGAAATATTTCCATCAATGTATTGATTCCCGAACAAAACCATCAGGGGTATCCAAGCTAATTTCGTTATGCAAGAGTAACACATTTATATTTTACAAGATCGGGTTGCAATTGAGAGGAGGAAAAAACAAGATGAAGTTGATGTTGAACTCGTTTGAAAATGAAGAATCGGGCAATCTTGGAGATAGCTTAGGTATGGTTCTTGACTCCATTAAAGTAAGGAACAAAGGGATGAGAAGGTTGAGACCCATACGGAGAACGAGGCTGTCAACCAACCAAAAGGGTCATTATCAAGGTGGCTGACAGGAGGGATGGAGGTCTAAGCACTAGATCCCGTAGCAAGGCCACTTTGAACTAATTGTGTTCCTTTTGCTGCCCTTTTCTATTTGGTTTGTTTTTTGTTTATGCCCCTTTGGGGTCCAAAAAACTCTGTTAAATTTGCAAACTCTTGTAGTTTGGCTTTGTCATGTGGGGGCCTATTGTCAAGTAATTTTGACTCTACCTTCATGGCCTTGTTTATGTTTTTTGTCTTTGAAAACTTGTTCCTTTATGTATGGGTTTTTTTGGTTTCCGTTTAAAACAATTTTTTTTATCTTCTTTAAAAAAATATTCCCTACCAAAAGTAGCTATCACCAACACTAAATAAAACAACTTATAGAAACAACACACTAATCTATGGAACCTCCTAAAACATACATTACAACATAATATTTGCTTGAGGTATGTCACCCCTACATTCCACCGATAATAGAGCTATGTAACCTCCACATCACATATTGTATGCAATCAAGGTAATCCATCACGAGTCCCTATATCCATCCCTCTTATAAGGAGATGAAACACATGCATACATATACATAATCTCCACACATGTCCAACCTCGCAAGTCCCCTACATTTGTACCTATGTTTTAAGGGTTATGAATACTACCAAAAATCTAAAAACACCATTGACATGCATAACATAATCAAATACCATATATGTCATCATGATTCCCTACATCCGCCCCTCATGAGGAATGGAATAATCCATGATCTAAGAGAAATATCCACACTTGTCCAACATCGTGAGGTCCCTACTATTGTATATGTGTTTCAAGGGTTAGGAATACCATCACTAAATCTAAACATGTAAGCTATCCAATAGCTCCCCCATATTTACACAAGGACCAAAAAAATAGGTAGGGTACAAGTTTAATAATTATGTACAACACCTCATGCCATAATTATTTATCAAAGCATATTAAAAATACCACGTCAACAAATGTGAAAACATATAGCCACGTGGCCACAATCTATAGATTTGAGTTCAAGAAAACAAAGGAAATCCATATAACTTAACAACTAAAAGAAATGGCTAAATATCCTCATTCAATCCAAGATAATAAAATTGCATCAACCAAATAAAATTTTAAAGCTCAAATAAAAACTAAAGTAAATAATGTTTGTTTTGTACACTATTCAAAATTTAAAATAAGAAAAGGAAAATTTTTCCACATCACATACTATGAGTAGCCTTGGTGGCCACATGAGGGAGGAACCTTGCACAATCATTGAGTACATGCCTCGACATCCATATGGGCATCAAGTCTCATCTAGTATTGAATGTAGCTAAGAATACAACAATATCATGCCAATATGAACACTTTTGTTGACCCGGTTTCCATCATAATCATCCCCTCAAGGTCTCTTCAAGGCCTAATGTAATAAAGGTTCCACAGACACAAGACCATATCACGAAATAAGGTTTTACCATACATCTCTACAAGGCATTATACATAAATATAGAATATGACTTGGTGGTACAACAACACATTACATTGATGATTCACATGGGAAATATTCCCTCAAACAATGCATTGACACACCCGACGCAACACCCATTACAACCATACAAATCACAAATCACACACATTTAGTCATATATCTTGAACCTCTACTCGATACCACATGTCATGCCCACATTTTAAACCCAAAAATTACAACCAAATCAAGGAATGTTTTAAAAACATCTTAGTATTACTAGTAAAATGACAATAATTAGTTGTTTCTATGACATTAATTGATTATGTTTAATAACATCCAAAAGATTATTGTAGATTTTTCCTATTAAGTTATGTCTCTAATTATCAAATGGTGATAAAACAAGATTGCTCTCCTAAGAGGTTTAGGGTTTTCACTAGCAACTTATGATTACACCAAGGAAAAATAACATCACGATAGCCATAGAGAACCATGTACTTTCAATCATTTTTTTGTTTACATTCCATTCAATACATTAGTTATTTTCTATATTAGACTACACAATAAAATAATGGAAACCAATTATTGGAATAAACGATTCATTTAGGTACACCATACTTGCATATACATAATGATTTATAATTTTCCCATATGATATTAACATTTTAACCTCTTTTCAATTGATTCCATATGTATGACTATCAAAATTCAACAATAACAATCCCAATCCTATTTCAAGAATAAGGATATAAATTAAAACTAATTACAAATGAAATAAAAATGGTGATAAAACAAGATTTCTCTCCTAAGAGGTTTAGGGTTTTCACTAAAGCAACTTATGATTCCACCAAGGAAAAATAACATCATGATAGCCATAGAGAACCATGCACTTTCAATCATTTTTTGTTTACATTCCATTCAATACATTAGTTATTTTCTATATTAGACTACACAATAAAATAATGGAAACCAATTATTGGAATAAATGATTCATTTAGGTACACCATACTTGCATATACATAATGATTTATAATTTTCCCATATGATATTAACATTTTAACCTCTTTTCAATTGATTCCAAATGTATGACTATCAAAATTCAACAATAACAATCCCAATCCTATTTCAAGAGAATGGATATAAATTAAAACTAATTACAAATGAAATAATTGAGTATCACCAATAATTTTCTTTTTTATTATTGCAGTGTTTTCCACCCGTACAAAGGCGGCACTACACAATATAACCCATTTATTTTAATGTTGTTGAGAGATAGATCCAAGGAACTTCAACATCTAAGTTTACAAAACCATTTCTTTAAGTTTAAAACCATTGTTCCATTTAAAATAGAGATGAAGTCATATCTTATATTAAACTTAGAGCCTATAATGAAATAAAGAACTGTAATAAAGGAGGATATATCAATATATTTTCCATTCACAATTCAT
This sequence comes from Taxus wallichiana var. yunnanensis, assembly GCA_018340775.1. Classification (NCBI taxonomy): domain Eukaryota; kingdom Viridiplantae; phylum Streptophyta; class Pinopsida; order Cupressales; family Taxaceae; genus Taxus; species Taxus wallichiana. The sequence continues at coordinate 291,535,868 of CM031242.1, read as the reverse complement.
AATGAGTTCACATAAGTTTGGATACAAGAACATATATGATTTTTCGTTACTATGTCGCTTACTCAAAAATATTATTACATGACACCATTGTCTGAAGACTTCCCCTAAGTAAATGGAATCAAATTGCTTTCTTTTTCTATACAGAATGGACACAAAACAACCCACAAAGGGATGTTACTAGTGAATTTCAAATAGGCTTCACAACCACATTATATTAATACAATAATACGAGTCTTTCTATTTTAAGAACAATGTCTTCAATTATTTGTGATTTATGCACTTTTCTCCTATTACAACTCTTTCTATCCTCCTAAAGTGTCCTCATGAACATAAACACTCAAAGTGAATCTATCACCTACAATGTGTGAAAGTATGAATCAACAATATTGTTGGCATGTTACCTTCTCTCACCCATACAATCTATCCAAATTTGTATGAGCACACCATCTAGACACCAATTAGAGTATAATCTACAATTAAGTATAATACACCCACAAAATCATGCTTATGTGTGCAAGTGATATATGCCCTTAAGAACAAGGTAATCATGTGCACCAACACATGTCTGCACGCATATACCACCATATAAGAGCCTTCATGCCCTCATGCTTAAGCATCACCCCAACATATACATCTCAATGAATATATCCATGCATGCCACAAGTGGGACAACCCTCCACAAGGCCTGAAAAGTCATCTTTAACACACACACATAGAGAGATAGATCATTCAATAGAAAGGAAAGGAGTAAATATATCTTGCCAAAATAATGTAGTCAACTCAAGTAAAAACTAATCCGCATTCAAGAGTAAATAAATTCCATGTAATGTCTAAGTAACCATTTTCAACGGCAAGTAGACAAGATGTAATTAACTACATTTTTTTCAGTGGAAAGAGAGCGTACATTTAATACAATATTTCTCCACTTTCAAACAGAAGGAAGAGAACTGAACTAGAATGCCATAAAGTTATTTCAAATAGTAAAAGAGAACCCAAAAGAGGTAAGGTTTGATTATTTTCAACCGTAATCAGAACTCAATTAGATATAAGAAGAACCACTGCTAGAGGTATCAATACATATAATGACTCATTTTAGCTTCAATAAAATTTGGCCAGTGTAAAGATAAATCCACTTATAAAAAAGTGTTGATAATAAATGCAATATAACAATTTTCATCAGTAGGTAAAAATATTTTAATTCAAACATCACACTTTTAGTTATAAGAAAGAGAGCTAGAAATGATCACATTATAACTAATTTCAGCAGTGAACAATAATAAATGAGATCAACAAGAATTCCCACCAACCAGGCCAAATAAGAACACATGTTAACTAAATTTCAGGTAGAAATAATGTAATAGAAACACCATGTTTATTCATATAATACATATGCAAACTGTAAATTCCCAACAAACGAATTACAAGAAGAAATACATATGTATACTCGTAATACATATTCAAACATGAATTCCCAACAAACTAATTCCAAGAAACAATACCTGTGTATAATATGCAAATGTGAATGCCCAAAAAAATAATTATGGGAAATAATACTTTCGTGTACTCACGTAAAACATATACAAATGTGACAAGAAACTAAAATTTGCAGCAATAATAGAATAGAACACTGTAAATTCATATGATGCAAATGCAAATATAAAAAAACTGGTTTCGAGCAGCAAGAATGAAATAGAAATACTTGTTTATATATGCATCATTCATATGTAAATACAAATACCCAAAAGTTAAATTTGAGCAGCAAGACTGCAGTATAATTACTTGTGTATATATGCATCATACATATGATATACAAGTACCCTACAAGCTGAATTTGGGCAGCTAGAATGAGATTACTTGGGCGTGTATATACGCACCACATACCAAAGAAAATTCCTACAAAAGACATGAATTAATTATCTTTTGAAGGAACAAAATTCATATACCAATATGAATTCCCACAACCTAAATTAGGGCAGCAACATGGGATTAAAATATATTCATATATACTCACAAGTATATGCCACCATAAATGCCCGAAATCATATACCAAGATAACAATAACAAAATCCATTGATTTCAAGCTTACACACACAACCAATAGATAGAAGGAAAAATACCTAGGGCATACTTGATTCAATAGGTTATGAGAGTGAGAGGGAGGAATAACATTCCTTGAATTTCTTTTCCTTGCAAATATGGTGCATCCATGGATATTGGTTTCCCATTAGCCCCCTTTGGCTATTTCCTCGATATGGCACCTTTGTTTAGCTATTAAGCCCTCTTTCATGGCACTATGACTTGGAAAACCCTTTTCAATTTGATTTAAAAATACCAGGGTACTAAAATGTCATTTTCTCACCCATATACCCAAGCCGATGCCAAATTCTTATTCCTCACGAGAAATGGAAAAAAATAAAAAACCAAAGGCCCACTCCAACATATGACCCCAAAAACCAAATAAGAAAATCCTAAGAATAAAAATGAATCACTCTTGTTTTATTTATTTATATTTAATTTTGCTGATTTAGTTTTTTTTAAATACTATTGATACCTGGGGATAAGGCCCTAACCCGCTAAAAAAGATACATTAAGTTCTAGTCATATATAACATCGCACATCATAGGACTCTCAAAATATAAGCACCTTATCGTGCTGAAAATGAGAGAACAAAACTACACCACATCTCTTTACAAACCTATAACTATAACCATAAAAATTGCCATACATGCTACATCCCATAAACCATTCTAATCAAAATTCATGTCTACAAAGACCTAAGACAAACCAGTTCCATACTCCTCCAACATCACCATGTGGCACCGACAGTCCACCACCTTCTTTCCTTTCTTGTCGCCCAAGGAAACTTCAGCAATGATCTCCACATTCGAGTTGTCGGCACCACTCCGAGTCAAAGAAGAGGGAGAAGCACAACACTGGGGCAATTCAACCATAGCTTCCATTGGAAGAAGGAAACCCAAGATCGAGGTCGAGGATTCCAATCTCTTTGACATACGACGCATACAAATTTTGCAAAAGCATGCACATGAAACTAAAGGCTCATCATCCTACCTTTTAAATCTGCATGGTCTCGGTGAAGGAGAAATTGTTCAGAGGAATTGGACAGAATGTGGGCGGAGCTAAGACATTGGGCCACCTCAAACACATTACGCCTACCCACCGACTGCTTTGGATCCAACATCAAATTCTTCATATGCTCACAAATATCTGCCTTGTCTACCTCATTGAGGTCTTGACCACTGACCGGGAATTTTACAACCACTCCCGCATGACATCATTTTTAATCTTCCCATTCATCCAAATGGAAAAGGATTCCCTCGCATCTTCACCTGTAAAATCCCTCTTATGATTCTTACTCAACCCTACCTCCATGCCGACCTAATTCTTCATCGCGAATGTACTATAAAAACTCTCACAAACTTTCTTAAAAAGTACGACTCACCCTATAAAAAGACTAATTGTAAGGAATGAGAGCGCACGTTGAAATCACTAGTAAATACACCACGATCACAATTCACACGAGTAAAAGCCGGTGTCCCTGTACTTGGAAATCAAATTAAATGTTTTCACATGTCGCACCATTATCCTTTTTACCATTGACAATTATCACCAATTTTTTATTGATTTAGTTTATTCATTTATTTGTGTATGTATTTAATTATCACAAAAATATTGAGTTTCATCTCTCTCTCTCTCTCTGCAAATCTCTCTTTTCATAGTACACCCATTTCTCCTTATATTTTTATTTATTATCCTTATTATTATAATAATTATAATTATTCACATTTACACTCCTTTTTATTTAAAAAATATGGAAAAATAAAAATAAAATACGATCAAAGTATCAAATCTCATAACATGGCCTTCAAAAGCATCAAACTGGTGCAAAGATATGAACATACACATTATGAAAAAGAAACACACTTTAGTAAAGGTTAGGTTTGCCTTGACAATAACATGAAATATCACCAATATAACACAATCACAAGCCGAAAAACTACCTCTAAACTTTGCCTTTGTTAGACTCAATCACTCGCTAGGTGAGTCTTTTATATTATTATTATTCTTTTTATTTTTGTTATTTATATATAGAAATTTGAATATGATCGATTAACTTGTGGATGAAGGATGACATCCACTCTAACCTAAGTTCTTGACAAGGCATGCATAAATTGATTATTTACAATTAATAATACTAGAATAAATTTTATTTATATACATTAATAGTGATCTTTCCCCACAAAGATATCCCAATACCAAAACATTAAACCAAGGTCTTGGTGAGGCACTTGTTATCCAAAATTCACCCCCCTAGGGTAATTTTGATAACATGCATCAGAATATTCAAGTCCTAGGCAAGTAGGTTGATCCAGAAAAATCGTGAAAATTGGCTAAGTCCTGCTCAAGGACGCCTTTGGGACGTGTGGGACAAAGATATGCAAACCGGCCGGTTTGGCCGAAAATGAGAACAAACGGGGCGATCCAAAGCGCATTGGGGCGTCGGGGCGCGTGGGGCGCGGAAAGCGGTTTGGCCGAAGGAAAGGAAAATCAAACTGTTTCTAGGACAGTTGGAACAAATAGACCCGAACCGGCCGGATCAGGCCAAATGAGGAACTTCATCCAAAACAAAGTGGGACATCCGGGACAAAAAGGCGAACAACCGGCCGAATCGGGTGAAATGAGAACACAAGCGATCGGAGGCAATGGGACATCGGGCCGCGAGGACGCCTTGAACCGCCGCCTCGGCCAAATCAAAGCACAAGGAGCACAAGGAAAAATGGGACATAGGGACGCGCGGGACGCGGATCGCCGAAAGGGCCGAGGACCAATCAACGCATGACACGTGTCACAAGGGGAAAGGTCCAGAAAAGTCAAAGGGGCGAGTTTTCGAGCACTGATCCGAACCAATGAAATAGCGCCACGTGTCCCAGCAGGGGCCCACAAGGAAATTTCAAAAGAAAGCCCACCGAAAGGCAGAGGAGAGAGAATCACGCGACCAATCAATGCGTGCCACGTGTCATCCAGGTGGCGAAGCGCGGGAAATATTTCAAAATCCGTCTTGGTCTGTTCTGTGCCCTAAATCTTCAGATCGTCATATCTTTTGATCCAGAGCTCGGATTTGCACGTTCCTTATATCAACGGAAAGCTTGTGAGATTCTCTACACGATTCCAGGGTCAATCTTACATTTTGGTTCAGTTTGGAGAGAGAAAATCAAGAAACGCCTCTGGCGTGAAATAACAAGCAGAAGTAATGCTTCAACTAACAACTTTAATGCAGCAGACAGTTCACCGCTTCTGTTAGGCAGCCCGCCGTTTTGCCAGGATCCGCCGCTTCTGCCATGATGAGATGAATTGAATGCAACCTGGAGGTGGTTGGGGTAGATTTGGTTTTCCCTTCTCTCTTTCCTCTCTCATTCTTTCTATATATTGTAAAGAGGAGCTTCTTTTCAAGGTGGAACATTTTTTTTGTTTTGCCTCTCCCTTCTTCTCCTCAGGCGAATTTGTAGAGTTAAAACCTCTCATTTGAACTGTAATACTATTCTGCCTCATGGCATTCTGTAGCGTATTGTATCAATCTTTGGAGCAAGTAATGCATGTCATGGATGATTCTCGGCCCTCTCTGTGTTCATCTTGCGTCCTCTGGTCTTTTCACTACAAGTTTTGTTATCATGCATGATCTTATATCACATTTGAATGGTCTGTGTTCACTGGAAAAATAGGTGTTCTTCATTCCTCGGTGCATCACCTCTATTAGCTTAGATTTATTTTATGCATCTTCTTACCTTGTCTCCTTGGCAGATTAGATTAGGTTTTGAGAAAACCCTCTGCATATTTCGTGTGCATCGAGCAGGAGGAATAGGAACCAACCTTCTCTGGAGAATCCTCTCTCATTTTTCAAGTCCCACACTTGGAGAAAGGATTCAATGTTATGCAATCACACTGGATGCCAAGTGATCAACCTAGAAACTTGATCTGCATCCAGGGGTGCTGTGATTTTGCACTAACAGTTTTGGCACGCCCGGTGGGACCTAGAGGTCTCATTTTTATTGCAGCAAAGTTGATATGAATCTGCTGCAATTTTCTTGCTTGAAAAAAGCTATTATTCACATATCTGGTGACTCCAAAAGGAAGATCAACTGGTTTCAGCAGCGCAGGCCTGAAAGCTTATGAGAAGAATCACAAGGTCAAGAGTTGGAGAAGAGGAAGTGCTGTTTGAATACCTGCAATTATCTCCAAGAAGAAGGCAAAGAGGAAGAAGGATTCAAAGGTCTCCATCTCCACCAAACAGAACTCTCTCAACTCCTCCACCTGCTCGGCCTTTCATTCAGTATTCAAGAGTCCTTCGACCAATCAGAATGGCACAACCAACAAATCCCTTTGTCAATTTCACTGGCAGCAACCCACTTGCCCTCAATGCACAGAATCCAGTTCCAATTGCAGCGTTGAAGAACATTCCATTTTTTACTGGAGAAAATCATACCACTCCTGGTGATCATGTCAAAGACATTGCTAACATCTGTGCAATCCATGAGATAAATGAAATGGATGTGGCTGTCAAACTGCTGGCATCATCATTCAAAGGGAAGGCATTGCAATGGTTCAGAAGCCTTGAAGCTGGTTCTATCACAAACTGGAATCAGCTGTGTATTGCACTTCATGATCAATTTGGAGAGAAGGGAGACAACTTGTCTCTTTTGGAGCAGCTGACAACTATCAAGAGAGCCCCCAACGAGCAGCTGACTGATTTCAACTTCAGATTTCAAAGGTCTTGGGATAGGATTCCGATGCGATCAGAATGTGCAATGACAAAGGTGCTTTTCTATATTACCTTAAAGCTTTAAATTCTGATATTTCTATGTTGGTTCAATCTATGGGAGGCACAACTATCCTTGCTGCTTATAGTATTGCCATTAGAGCTGAAAATTGTCTGATTCAAGCTGGCAAGCTAGCTCCTAGGCCTCCAATGCCATTATATCCAAGTTTAGAGAGCCCAAGTGCTAGTCAAGCACCTGTCTTAGCTCCTATTCCCACTCCTAGAAATCAGAGTTCAAATGAAGCCTCCACTTCATCTCCAAGTGCCCCAAATGAGCTTCAAGAGGTCATGAAGCAATTGCAAAATCTAGGCAATGAGCTGGTCACTCTCAAAAGACAGCAAGCTCAAGGTTTTAGACCTTCATATCAGCCTCAAGCTCAACCTAATAGGCAGCCATATCAGCCTCAAAGGCCACCCAATCCAGCTGCAAATCTGAATCAAACAAGGCCTCCTGCCAATAGACCATTCCAGCCCTATAATCCAAATGCCATATCTGCCTCTAAGGCATTAGTACCAGCACAAAACAACATTGCCCAGGAGTATGATTGGTGTTTTCCATGTAATGAACCTCATAATCAATCCATGTGCTACAATGGTGCTTTGACTCAAGCTTTAATGATAACAACTACTGGTGTGGAGGGTGAGAACAGTCAAGAAAACAGCCAACAACAAGAAACATTCCAACAGCAATCAGCCCCAAATGACACCACATTGGTAAATTGGCAAGCAGAGGATTTTTGTGGCATGAACCAGGCAGTTTCTCAAGGTGTTGCAGCAAACACAAGGTCAAAAAGGAGAAATTTGGGTGAAGAGCAGCCATTAGCCCCAGCCAATCCACAACCTTCCATGGCTCCACAAATGATTGGCAGGCAAAGTCCCGTTTCAAATGCACAAGGGCAGCCAAGAACAGCCCCTAGGCCAACTCAAATGCCAGCTGTTGCTGCCCACATACAAGGAGTAAATGTGCAAACCAAGGGACAGCAGAGAGATCCTTCATCACCATTCAGTATCATTGATCAGATGAAGAAGACAAACGTCAATATATCTATGTGGGAATCCCTATCCATCCCAGGCCAAAGAGATCTGCTGCAAGCTGCCATGAAGGACTGGCCAGCTTCGAATCAGCAGATGCAAGACAAAGTGCTCACAAATGCTGCCCAGCCTGAAGGAAATCATGGAGCACAACAAGGTAGAATGTTGAAGCCTCCCCCTTTTTATGTTTCGTTAATCATTGGAAATCAGCTAGTGCATAATTGCATGATAGATTCCGGGGCAAGTAGCTCAGTAATGCCTAAACAGATAGCTGATCAGTTAGGGCTCCAGTATGAAATAACATCTAAGGGAGTAGTGCAGCTGGATGGGACAGCAATAGCAATAGTTGGAGTGATTAGAAATTTGAGTCTTACCTTGCATGCATGTCCAAATGTTGTTGTCTTACAAGATATATCAGTCATAGACCTTCCACCACTCTTTGCCCTATGTTTGTCAAGGGACTTCACTGCCAAAATTGGGGGATATTTGTCCGCTGATTGGTCTCACATGCTATTCAGAACAAGGTATGGAACTAAGGCTACAATTAGGTCAGAACCTATTGCAAACTTCCACATTGAGCCCTATACTCCAAGTCAGATTAATGCCAATTGCTCAGCATTTGATCAAGAAGATCACCCAAACACGGATGAAACTGACACTAAAGTTGGAAACATCCCAGATCTAACTCTTGATGAATGGGAAAACAAGGTACATGCTTTTGATCCTTATCAAGGAATAGAAGAATCTGAGCTGGGAGTCTATTGTATACACGAAGAAAGTCAGCCTATTCCTAGCATCACCAAGCCAAGCCACAAGGATGACAATGAGGTATGGCAGCTTTTTTGTGATGGATCAAGGAGTAGACAAGGCGCAGGAGGTGGAGCCATGCTTATTTCACCTCAAGGAGTAAAGTATTATTCAGCTTTTAGATTTCAATTTGCATGCTCCAATAACACTGCTGAATATGAAGCCTTGGTGCAAGGGATGCATTGGGCAATCAAAAAAAAATAAAGAACTTGCAAGTTTTGGGGACAGTGAATTGATTGTAAATCAAGTCAAGGGACAACATGCTGCCAAAAATGATCTACTCAGGTGCTACAAGAACAGGGTGTGGGACCTCATGGAAGATTTTGAGGGTTTCGGCATCAAAGCCATCCCTAGGAAAGAGAATCAAGCTGCTGACAGGCTTGCAGCAGTAGGGGCAGCCTTTGACATTGTAGAAAACATTCAACAAGACAAGGTACAACCAAACATCCACGTGATTGTGAGGCCTTCAGTGCCGGATAACGATGTCAGTTGGCAAGTATTTGAGAATGACCAGCAAATCATCCATTTCTTGCAAGAAGAAGCTGAGTTCTCAGCTAAGAATCAAGAAAAGTTGGAACAACAATATGGTGACCAGTGATACGGTGAGAAGCCCGACAAGCTGCCCAAGGACTTATCACTTTGGAGTCCATTTTCAACCCCAATGATCGGTTTAGAAAGGAGAAAGCAAACATTCAGGTCAAGAGAGAAGATTCGGTATCCATCTTGGTAGAAGAGAACAAGCCATTGCAAATTGGAAGGATGACAACTGAGCAAGAAAGGTGTGAGTTCATACAGCTATGTCAAGAATTCCCTGACGTGTTTGCTTGGAGCTATGAAGACTTGAAAGGTTTCAATCCCAACTTAGCTCAGCATACCATCGAATTGGATCCAAATACTAAGCCTGTCAGGTAGAAACAGAGACCAGTCAATCCACACATGGAGCCTCTCATGAGGAAAGAATTGGACAAGCTGATTGAATCAAGAATCATATTCCCAATCAAGCATTCTAGTTGGGTTGCCAACTTAGTTCTAGTCAGGAAGAAGAGTGGAGAGATCAGGCTATGTGTTGACTTCAGAGATTTGAATAGAGCCTCTCTCAAGGACCATTATCCACTCCCTTCCATGGAACAAATATTGCAGGTCATAGCTGGTTCAGAAAGGTTTTCACTACTTGATGGTTACTCAGGCTTCAATCAAATTATGGTAAAGGAGGAAGACCAGTTCAAGACAGCCTTCACAACCAAATGGGGCACATATGCTTACAAGAAGATGCCATTTGGACTGTCAAACGCCGGAGCAACATTCCAGTGAGCTATGGATATGGCATTCAAAGGCTTGATCAACAAGATAGTGCTGATATACCTAGATGATATTACTGTCTTCTCAAAGAATCTTTGCAGACCATCTCTTTCACCTCGAGCAAGTGTTTCGAGGTGTAGAAAGTTTGGAGTGTCCTTAAATCCTAAAAGTGCATCTTTCTTGCACATGAAGGGAAGCTCCTTGGCCATATTGTCTCCAAGGAAGGATTAGCAATTGATCTAGAGAGGGTTGAAGCCATAAGAGCTCTACCATTGCCAAGCCACAAGAAAGCCCTTCAGAGTTTCTTGGGAAGGATAAACTTTGTTCGGAGGTTTGTCCAAGATTTTGCAGCCCTTGTCAATCCCATCACCAAAATGTTAAGGAAAAGCATGGCTTTCAAGTGGACGGCAGAAGGCAAAGAGAGTTTTGAAGTAATCAAGGAAGCCATCTCCCAAGCACCCACTCTCATCAACCTAGACTTTTCCAAGGATTTCATCCTCTATGCATTTGGAGGTGATGACACTATTTCTGCCATTCTGGTACAACAGAACAAAGATAATGATGAACAGCCGATTGCCTTCTTGACCCGAGCCTAGATGATGCGAAGTGAGGTACTCTTTTATTGAAAAGCATGTGCTTGCGATGTCGAAGCTTTGAAGAAATTCAAGCATTTAATCTCAAACAACAAGGTCCAGTTATTGGTCTCACATGCTGGGGTTAAGGACTTCCTCCTCAACAAGGATTTGAATGAAAAAAGGGCAGGTTGGATCACCCGTGTCATGGAGTATGACATTGAGATCAAGATCACCAAGCTGGTAAGAGGGAAAGGATTGTGTGAGCAGCTGGTTTTGGGGAAGCAAAAAGATGTTTGCAACGAAGAAGAGGCTGTTTTGACAGTGCAAGACAGCCATGAGCCGAGTGGCAGGCAAGAAGAAGACAATGCTGCCCCGACTCCTTGCTGGACCCAAGGCATTATGCACTTCCTACAAACAGGCCTATGCCCTCCAGAAATGAGCAAAGCGAAGAGGAGATACTTCAGGTTGCAGGCTGTTCCATATACCATCATTGATGGAGTTTTGTTCAAGAAGGATGTGAATGGAGTGCTGCTGAGATGCATTAACACAGGTCAGATCCAAAGGGTATTAAAAGAGTTTCATGATGGACCAGCTGGTGGCCATTTTGCACCAAGAGTGATAGCTCTGAAAATCATGAAGGCTGGTTATTATTGGCCTAAAATCTTTAGTGATTGCTATGCATGGATCAAGAGATGTAAGAATTGTGCATTCTTCATAGGAAAAGAAAGACTCGCTGCCCTTCCATTACATCCAATCTCAGTTGACCAGCCATTCATGCAATGGGGTTTAGACTTCATTGGAGCCATCAATCCCAATTCAAGCCAAGGGCACAAATGGATTTTGACAACCACAGACTACTTCACCAGATGGACAGAAGCAGTAGCACTCAAAGAGGCGAATGAGTCTAGCATCTTGGACTTTTACGAGGGGATAACTACCAGATTTGGTGTACCTACTACAATAGTCTCTGATAATGCATTGGCATTCATTGGATCTAAAGTGATTGAGTGGGCTGTCAAGAACGGAATCTACCCGAGCACTTCATCAAACTATTACCCTCAAGGTAATGGCCGGTGAGTCTACAAAATAAGAACTTCTTTGAGGATCATTAGGAGGACTCTTGATGAGAATCAGAGGGCTTGGCATACCAAACTGAAATCAGCCTTATGGGCTGATAGGATCACTCCCAAAAGATCCACAGGTAATTCTCCATTTAAGCTTGTCTATGGAAGAGAGGCAATCTTGCCCATGTCACTTGAGTTGCCAACATTGGAACTCATGAAGTAGCTGGAGTTGCTTGAATTTGAGCCTATGGAGGTGAGATATGCAGAGCTGATGGAGCTGCAAGAGATCAGAAATCAGGCATCCCAAGCAATGGAAAAGGATCAAGCTTTGATCAAGAAGACCTTTGACAGAAAGGCCAAGGATAGATCTTTTCAAGTTGGAGATCTAGTGTTGAAATGGGATGCAGATCGGGCAAAACCAGGAAGGCATTTCAAATTTGATGCCATTTGGAGTGGCCCATACATGGTCACGAAGCGCAAGAGCAGCAATGCTTTCCAATTGGCCTCATTGGATGGTGAAGAACTGCAGATTCCAGTGAATGGAATCTACCTCAAGCGTTGCCTCTAGAGGGAAGTTCACTACCTTGTAAATATTAATTAGATTTTCATTCCTCCAAGTGCTTGTGCACATTGTCCTGTTGTAGTTAGGTTCAGTTTTCCTAAGTGCTTCGGCACAGGTTTTGCTGCTCTCAGGTTGTTTTTTACAGTTCAGAGTGTTGTTGGAAAGGAAGTTGCAGTATCAGGCTCGGGATTAGATATCAGGCTCGTTTCAGGTTATTGCTTATGACTCCATGCCCAATGGATTGCTTCAGGCAACTGGTCTTTTCATCTAGCAGGCAGATGACCCCGCTGAGTCGCCAAATTGTTATCCAAAATTCACCCCCCCAGGGTAATTTTGATAACATGCATCAGAATATTCAAGTCCCAGGCAAGTAGGTTGATCCAGGAAAAATCATGAAAATTGGCTAAGTCCTGCTCAAGGACGCCTTTGGGACGTGTGGGACAAAGATACGTGAACCGGCCGGTTCGGCCGAAATGAGAACAAACAGTCCGAAAGCAGTTGGGACGTCGGGACGCGTGGGACGCGGAAAGGCGGTTCGGCCGAAGGAAAGGAAAATCAAACTGTTTCTGGGACAGTTGGAACAAATAGACCCGAACCGGCCGGATCGGCCGAAATGAGGAACTTCAGTCCGAAACAAAGTGGGACATCTGGGACAAAAAGGCACGAACCGGCCGAACCGGGCGAAATGGGAACAAACAGTCCGGAGGCAATTGGGACATCTGGGCCGTGAGGACGCGAACCGGCCGGTTCGGCCAAATCAGCACAAGGAGCACAAGGAAAAATGGGACATAGGGACGCGGGATGTGGATCGCTGAAAGGGCCGAGGACCAATCAACGCATGACACGTGTCACAAGGGGAAAGGTCCAGAAAAGTCAAAGGGGTGAGTTTTCGAGCACTGATCCGAACCAATGAAATAGTGCCACGTGTCCCAGCAGGGGCCCACAAGGAAATTTCAAAAGAAATCCCGCCGAAAGGCAGAGGAGAGAGAATCACGCGACCAATCAATGCGTGCCACGTGTCATCCAGGTGGCAAAGCGCGGGAAATATTTCAAAATCCGTCTTGGTCTGTTCCGTGCCCTAAATCTTCAGATCGTCATATCTTTTGATCCAGAGCTCGGATTTGCATGTTCCTTATATCAACGGAAAGCTTGTGAGATTCTCTACATGATTCCAGGGTCAATCTTACATTTTGGTTTAGTTTAGAGAGAAAATCAAGAAATTCCTCTGGCACGAAATAACAAGCAGAAGTAATGCTTCAACTAACAACTTTAATGCAGCAGATAGTTCGCCGCTTCTGTTAGGTAGCCCGCCGTTTTGCCAGGATCCGCCGCTTCTGCCATGATGAGATGAATTGAATGCAACCTGGAGGTGGTTGGGGTAGATTTGGTTTTCCCTTCTCTCTTTCCTCTCTCATTCTTTCTATATATTGTAAAGAGGAGCTTCTTTTCAAGGTGGAACATTTTTCTGTTTTGCCTCTCCCTTCTTCTCCTCAGGTGAATTTGTGGAGTTCGAACCTCTCATTTGAACTGTAATACTATTCTGCCTCATGGCATTCTGTAGCGTATTGTATCAATCTTTGGAGCAAGTAATGCATGTCTGTGGATGATTCTCAGCCCTCTCTGTGTTCATCTTGCATCCTCCTGGTCTTTTCACTACAAGTTTTGTTATCTGTGCATGATCTTATATCACATTTGAATGGTCTGTGTTCACTGGAAAAATAGGTGTTCTTCATTCCTCGGTGCATCACCTCTATTAGCTTAGATTTATTTTATGCATCTTCTTACCTTGTCTCCTTGGCAGATTAGATTAGGTTTTGAGAAAACCCTCTGCATATTTCGTGTGCATCTGAACAGAGGAATAGGAACCAGCCTTCTCTGGAGAATCCTCTCTCATTTTTCAAGTCCCACACTTGGAGAAAGGATTCAATGTTATGCAATCACACTTTGGATGCCAAGTGATCAACCTAGAAAATTGATCTCGCATCCGTGGGTCTTTGTGATTTTACACTAACAAAGCACTACCGGACTAGCTTACAAACGAAGTAAAACATGCTCGAATGAACATGCCATTTGGAAGAGAAATGAGGTTGGTTCAACTAGTTGTAACTATAACTTTACTAATGACTTCTAGTCAAGGTTCTCTTGAGAAGCAAGGAAGGAGAAATAGTGGACTTGCAAAAGGCGAGCATGAAGAATATTGATTTGCATTCAAACTACACGAAATCCCCCATAAAGTGGTTAAGATAGCTATAATATTTTAGATACCCATTGAGAGAGATAGGGATTTAAGTTCTTTATACAAACATTATTCAAACCTTAGATATTTAGGGTCTAAAAGGGATATTAATAATTTTCTTCATTCTTTTTTGATGTTTATCATTGTTACTATTATTAGGATAAATTTTAGTGGTGAATTTTTTCTAATTCACGAATATTTACAATTTTAAAATTTACATTTGGTGATTTTGAGGAGTCATATGGAGCAGTATTTTGCCTAAAATTTTGGGATGTAAGTTGCTTTTGTTGGTCAAATCACCTAGTATTTAAAATAAATTTCATACTTATGCATGTATATCGTTGTTGCATTGAAACAAAAATCAGGCAAATTCTCCAATATATACTAATAAAAAATCTAAGCATCTACCAAATTTAAATGCCATCGATCCAATTGCATAAAAGACACCCGAAATTCAACCACATAGTCCGGACACATGACTTCATAGTCCAAATGCATGATTGTGTTTCATGACACCCCCACATGATCTAGATGCCTAACAAAATATTGGAAAGTAATGTTGTTATTGATGTCAACAGGTGTCATTAATGTAAAAAGGGGTATGATGTCATGTGACGGTTGATTGGTAGTGTCATTGATGTCATGTGTTGTGTTGCTTGGTTAGTGGAGTTGTTTGGTCTCATTGATGATGCAATATGGTGTCTTTAGTAAGTGTGATGGCTTATATGAGTGATATAGAGGTATTGCAGTGTTGTGGTGATGTTGTGATGATGCCATGAAGTGTGTTGAAGACTTTTGTAGGTTGGAAAGAGTGGTAAAGTCATGAGGTGGTTAACATGAGTGGTGAAAACGTGGTTAAGATGATTAGTTAGGAGGTCTTGTTAATAGGATGAAATATGTCATTGTGGTTCTCTAGTATGTAGCAGCTAGTTATAAATTTTGAGAGCATGGGGAATATGATGATGAAGTGTAGAGACATTCACAACCGTCTCGAGTGCATATATAGGGTTTGGAAATGTTTTATAGGTCTACACTAGACCTTGTATTTTTCCCTAGGTGTCCAAATGAGATGAGAAGAACAATTTTCAGCATGGATATGGAAAGGTGAGCATTGTAAAAGGTGTAGCAGGTTGTTCTTGAGGTGTGGTCCAATATTCGGGTGGTGGTTTCTAGGTATGTGCAAGAAATTGTGTTTTTCCCCTTACTAAGTTCTTAGAAGTGAGAAAAAGGGCTCGAAATAGACTATTTGATACTTTTTGGCACATGTAAAGTATGAATGGGAGGATTAGCTATCTAGGGAAGTTTATGAAGGTTCCTAAGAAGGATTTCCAAGGATTAGTTCAGAGATTAAGGCCCTAGGCTTTATGAACCATTATTAATAAGGTAAGGAGGTCATAAACCCTTCCTAAACCCTAGTTAGGTAGCGATGGAGAATAAATTGATCATAATGGACCATAATTGATTTTTGACCTTTTTAGTGATTATAGGTTGTAGAGGACTCCTCCATATTTCTCTAGGTGGTAGTTAGGTGTTTTGACAGTGAGTGGACCCCACAATAATTTTTAAATTTATGAAGTTGTGTTTTCTCTCGGGTTTTACATTAGAGTAGTTAAATAATATGATGTTTGAGGAATATGGGAAGTAATTATACATTTCTATGGTGGTTTTATATCATGGTTCAACCCTTTTGAGCTATGTGGAAGTCAATTTAGGAAAACTGGTTTTGGGGTAGTTTTTAACAGTTTTGGTGGTCCTAGTTCCAGAGGTGTCTTGATGGTGTTTCAATCTAATTTGTGGTGACTCATGCATTTGATGATGACCCTGAGGTCATGATATTTCCATCCATGTGTCATATTTTCATGGTTGATGTGTTTTATTATTAGTTTGAGCTTCATCTTTGAGGATTGGATATATAGGTCACAAACTTAGTGAGGATGGTTTTTCTTATTGGTAGCTTCATTACATGAGATAATGGTGAAAAGCTAAAAAATATTATAGGAGGCATGGAGTAGACTTAGACAACATGTCTAAGTGGTCTTTAAAATTTTGTAAAGGTCATGTTAGCCCAAGTGGTCTTGGTTTTGGTGAGAGGGCAGTTTGGGTGTATTAGGCCTCTATGAGTCCTAATGAAGGAGTTGAGTTTTTAGATGCTATTTTCAACCTAAGTGGTATTTTGTATGGTATTTTTCATGATGTGTTTAACTTTTCTTAAGTGTATATTCCCTATTATGGACAACCTAGATGTGTTATGATCTTATGTCATGTATAAAAGCAAGTTGTTAGGCCTATCTGTTGTGGTTGGATGTGTATGAGAAAGTGTGAGTAAGAGGGTAGTTTGAAGAGGTGAAGCAAGTATTTTTGACCATCAGGAGAGGAAGAGAATGTGTCATGATGTTCTAGAGGGTTTTCTACTATTAGAGAACTAGGTCATATGACTTAATTAGCTTAGTGAAGAAGATCTTGAGAAAGTTAGCAAGGAAGGCATATTTGGAGAAGATAGAAGAAAGGAGAGATAAATAGAGTCATCATTATTTGTTGTGGAAACATTCCAAAGTTAAAAAAATTTATGTGGTTGAGTTGGTAATGAGTCATCTAGGGTGTTGGTACCTATATGTAGGGTTGGTGCCTCACTAAACCTAGGGGTTGGTGCTCTTTGTTGGGTTGGTGCTCAACTAAATTTGAATCATTGCTATAATAAATATTTGTTTTAGTGGGTTTTCTTCCCTTCTAGGGTTTCCCACTTATATTTGGTGTTCTTGTGTTCTTGTGTTCTCATTGCTCATGTTTGGTTATGATTCTTGGTGAATGCATGGTTAATGGTTAATGGTTAATGGTTAAGTTGATGAATGATTAATGAATGGATAAAGTTTAAGTGAATGAAAGTTTTATCATCCACTGATTCACCCCCCTTAGCATTTGTGATTCCAACAATAGGTATTAGAACAAGGCCTTTGAAGCAAATTTAACAAGCTTGAGGTGATCCTTTGAAATACAGATATGGCTAGCTAGCAAAGTGGTTCCTCTACTAGCAAAGTCCTATGTTTGATGGGACAAATTATGATTTTTGGAGCATGAGGATGAAGACTCATATTTTGTCCTTGGAATGTAATATTTGGTAGTTAGTTATAGATGGGTACACTATTCCTCAAAATTATCCAACATATGCAGTAGGTAAGAAGGAAAGTAATGACAATTCTAAAGAAATGAATGCCATTTTGTGTGGTTCGGCAGAATAAGATTTTACGAAGGTAATGCAATGTGATACAACCAAGGCTATATGGGATAAGCTACAAGTCATTTATGAAGGTGACACTAAGATGAATTTGGAAAATCTACAGACCTATAGGAGTCATTTTGAAAGTCTGAAGATGAAGGAAGAAAAAAACATTGTTGCATATCTTCTCAAAGTAGATCAAGTGGTTAATAACATTAGAGGATTACAGAAGAAGTGAATAAGCTTTGGTAGTGCAGAAGGTACTGAGATATCTCACTCCTAAATTTTATCCTAAAGTCTTAACTATAAAGAAAGCCATAGATTTGAGTACTATCTTTGATGGATGAACTCCATGGTATCTTGATAGCTTATGAGATGAGGACATGTGTTGATAAACCTCCCAAGAAGGAAGTAACCTTCAAAGCTGAAAGGAAGTCAAAAGGTAAGAATATATTGAATGATGATGATGAATTGATTTCTATGTTTTCTAAGAAGTTGAAGACATGTTCAAGTAAGTATAAGGGTAAGTTTTCCCTTTCAAGTGCTTCAATTGTGGTGAGATAGGGCATTTTGCAAACAAGTTTCCTCACAAGCATAAGGGTGAAGATAATAAAGATCATGATGATGATTAGAGGTCCCATAATTCTGATAAAAGAAATAAGAAGTTCAGAAAATCTGAGGGTAAGAAGAAGCCCAAGAGAATCTTATAATCCGAAGAGGATTGTAGCTCATCGATGTAAGTAATGAAGATTGTAATTTCGATGTTGATAATGATGATGTTGGAAATGAAACTCTATTCATGGCCAAAGGAGATGGGATCTCTAAAAATTAATGTTTCATATATGGAGGTTCATGTGTGGATTTAGATGAAGAAGAGGTTGAAGCTGACCTTGAAACTGAGTTGATGTGTGTCCTAGAAGAGTTGAAGCATGAAAAGAAGAAGAAAAAATAAATTGAAGGCACAAGTTAAGGACTATGAAGAAAAGATTCATCTTCTTGAAGAGAGACATTGGATTGACACCCATGAGTATGATGAGAATCTCAAATAGTTAGAAACTCAGTGGATAATGTAATATCAAGCCTAAAGTCTAAGAAGGAGAGTGCATCAGGTATGAGAGAGAAATTTAGTCCTTAAAGGTAGAAGTGACTTAAGAAGCTAGCAAGGTAAGATCATTTCAAAAGTTTTAGAAGAGTTTCAAAGATCTATATGATCTCTTATATAGTCAAAATATTTTAGGCGATAAGAAAGGTCTAGGATTTAAGGAAGACCTAAATAGTGAAATGGTGACTCAAGAAGACATTATTTAGAACAAGGAGGATGTTAGTATGGTCAATAAGAGATCAAACCAAATCAGACAACCTAATACAATGAGGTATAAAAATTATTTCAATGGTTATTGTTGTGCTTGTAATGAATTTGGTCATAAATCAAGGGAATGTGTTAGAAGGTCCTCCAAGAATGAGGATTTATGGAACCATTGAAGAAGATTCAGTTCACACCATCCAAGAGGTAAGAGTGAATTTTTGCTATAATTGTCATCATGTTGGTCATATTGCAAAATTTTCTTTTCATGGTCCCTCAAGGAAACAAAGAAGTTTCAGGCTCTAGAGTACATGAGAGAAATAAAAATAAAGCATCGGAACCAAGAGTGAATTAAGAAAATGTATCTAAGCATAAATGAGATGAAGATGCAAGTCATGAATGAACACATGTTGCTAATCAGAAGAAGGTTGAAGAAGACAAGTCATAGGTGCTAAGGAGGTCTTGGAATCTCCTTAAGTTGATGTTTTAATATCCCTATGGTTTGGGATGTCTCTACTAATATTATTAGAGGCATTCATCAATTAGAAGAAGCATATAGTTAGGGGGTCTTGATAGAAGATAATGCAATCAAGAAAGTGTATGGAGTCCTAATGAATCTATTTGAGTCTTGAGGTCATGATCAAGACATGGATATGTGTATGGAGATGTGTTTTAAGGCATGTTTATTTGATTAGTATAGTTGCATTCATGAAGATATGATGTACTTGAAAGTTTCAAGAAGGTGAATAAACACTTGTGGCACTTGAGAAAGACAAAGTGTGAAGATGATCCAAGGTATGTATCTATGTGTTGTTTTAGATTTGTAGCTACACTCATGATGAGAACCTAGAAGGTTTATGAAGGATTTGTAGGGAGATATATAGTTTTAAGAAGTGCTTGAAACATCACAATGGTGTATTACAAGAATGTTGAAGTCTTGAAGTAGATGTGAGAAGGTAGATTGACTATTTGGAGTGTGTGGGTGGTGACCTGATATAGGTATGATATTCTTACAAAAGGAATTTACATGTAGAGGTGAAGGTTCTATATGCTTCAAGAAGACTCAGAAGGTAAGAAGAAAACTTGGAAGGAAAAGGTATGCTTGTTTGTACATACTTTTTTAAAGGCCTAGAGTGTGTATTGACACTTGAAGATTTGATGATTGGTCTGTAAAGACCAATATGTTCTTGTGGTTATAGCCTATAACATTATAAAGGACTTGAAGATCCTAATGGATCCATTGAAGTAATTGTGAATTCATGATCATGTAGCTATAAGGAAAGTATTTTGAGTTTGAAGGTCAAATTTGGATATGTTCAGTAGAATCATGAGAAATTAGGTACATAGTTGCTCATTAATATGAAGAGGTAAGTATGATTGGTCTATGATGGTTCAAGGGATAATTTTTAGTGTCTCATCTTGAGGAAGACATGTATGGAAAAGGTATTAAATGTTTTTTCCTATCTAGCATTTCATGAAGAAGTAACATATGATAGTGAAGTAAGAAGCATGACCTGGTTGATAGTATGTAGGTGTTTGAGAAACATGAATCAAGTCTAAATTAATACATTTGAAACTTGTTGTCATTTCTATGGCTCATTGAAGTATATGTACTTAGGGGAGCTAGTTATCACATTGATTTGACGGAAAAGTTTGTTTGTTGACTCTGTGTTGGTAATTAAGTTATGAATGTTCATTTCTTTGTATATAGGTCCGAGTTCATCTAGTGAGTACATGATTTAAAGTAAAAGAAGGGGTCATATTTCTAGTTTGAGAAGATCTATATTAGTTGAGGGAAAGTTAGTGTGGTATCCACCAGTTAGCAAAGGTGTATAGAAGTAAGAGGGATATGACTAGTTGGAATTCTAGTTTCATGAGCAGGTAGGATCATACAAGAAGGTTTGAAGCATCAAGAAGGGTATGTGAAGATTTACAGGTGTGTTTGGTGGATCTATTCATATTGCATCAAGTCTTGAATATGTCAATGATTCAGTGGGGAGTCATTACGGTATGTCCTCGGCTCGGTAAGTTTCAAAGAAGGAATGTATGAGGTTAAAGCAAGAATCAAGATAATCATAAGATGTATGATGAGTCCAATTTGTCTACATACACAATGTATGAGCAAAAAGTGTGTTATTTATTTATTGGTATCAATTATGTGTTGATAAGTGCTTGAAAAAGGAATAAGTCAAATTTGAAGGCATGCATCTCGTTAAGGAGGAGAGCTATGTTGCTCAAATGAGTTAAAATAAAATATGAAGAAGTTAATGGACCTTGTATGATTTGGTTGATCTTTCCAACCAAAATGTGAGCCTAATATGATGATAAAAGGAGGACTAAGTTGTTGCAGGTATGGCTCTTTTTCATTAATGTCAAAAGGGGGAGAATGAGATGATGGCTTGAAAAAGTGAGCTATATGTGTTTACCATCAATTATAAAAGGGGATATTGTTGGCAAGTAGTGTTGTCATTGATGTTAATAGGTGTCATTGATGTCAAAAGGATTATGATGTCATGTGAAGGTTGATTGGTAGTGTCATTGATGTCATGTGTTGTGTTGTTTGGTTAGTTGAGTTGATTGGTATCGATGATGATGTAACATGGTATCTTGAGTAAGTGTGATGGCTTGTAGGAGTGATGTAGAGGTATTGATGTGTTGTGGTGATGTTGTGATGATTTCATGAAGTGTTTTTAAAGATCTTGTAGGTGGGAAAGTGTGGAAAAGTAATGAGGTGGTCAACATGGATGGTGCAAACATAATTAAGATGTTTGGTTAGGAGGTCTAGTCAACAAGATGAGATATGTCATGGTGGTTCTCTAGTATGTAACATATAGTAATGTATTATGAGATCATAGTGAGCATGAGGATGAAGTGTAGAGACATTCACAAGTGTCTTAGAGTGCAAGTATAAGGTTTGCATGTTTTATAGGTCTACACTAGACCTTTTATTTTACCCTAGGCAGCCAAATGAGATGAGAAAAGAATTTTTCAACATGGATATGGAAATGTGAGCATTAGAAAAGGTTTATCAGGTTTTCCTTAAGGCACACCCAAGTTTCAAGTGTTAGTTTGTAGGTATGTGCAAGAAATTTTGTTTTTTTCCGTTATCAAATTCTTAGAAGTGAGAAATAGAGCTAGAAATGGACAATTTGATACTCGTTGACATGTGTGAAGTATGCGTGGGAGGATGATCTCTTTAGGTATGTTGAGGAAGGGTCATAAGAAGAATATCAAAGCATTAGTTCGAGGATTAAGGCCCCAGGATTTATGAACCATTTTTAAGAAGGTAAGGAGGTCATAAACCATTCTTAAACCCTAGTTAGGTAACAATAGAGAAGAACTTGATCATAATGGCCAAAAATGGAATTTTTGACCTTGGTTAGTGATTGGAGGTTGTAGAGGACTCCTCCAAATTTCTCTAGGTGGCATTTAGGTGTCTTGAAAGTGAGTGGACCCCACAATAATTTGTATGTTTCTAAAGTTGTGTTTTATCTTAGGTTTTGATTTGGAGAAGTTAAATAAATTGATGTTTGAGGAAGATGTGAATTCATTATTCATGTATATGGTGGTTTTAGATCATGGTTCATCCCTTTGGAGATCCGTGGGAATTCAATTTAGGAAGATTGGTTTTGGAGAAATTTTTGACAGTTTTGGTGGTCCTGGTTGTAGAGGTGTTTTGATGATGTTTCAGTATGAGTTATGGTGTCTCATGCATTTGGTGATGACCATGAGGTCATGATATTTCCATCCATGTGTCATACTTTCATGGTTGAGGTGTTTGATGACTGGTTTGAGCTTCATCTTTGAGGACTGGTTTTGTAGGTCACGGACCTAGTGAGGATAGTTGTTCTTATTGGCTTCATTGCATGATATAATGGAGTAGAGCTCAAAAATCTTATAGGAGGCATGAATTATACTTATAAAACATGTATAAGTGGTCCTTGAAGTTTGGTGTAGGTCATGTTATCCCAAGTGGTCTTGGTTTTGAAGAGAGGGCGTTTGGGTGTATTAGGCCTCCAGGAGTCCTACTTTGTTGTGTTTTTAGATGCTATTTCTGACTTTGAGTAGTATTTTGTACGGTGTTTTCATGGTGTTTTAAGTTTTATTTAGTGTATATTTTATATGATGGCTGAACTAGATGTGTTATGATCATAAGTCATGTATAAAAGCAAGTTGTTAGGCCTATTTGTTGTGGTTGGGTGACTATGAGAAAGTGCAAGTAAGAGGGAAGTTTGAAGAGGTGAAGTAGGTATTTGTGACCACCAAGAGATGAAAAAGATTGTTTCATGATGTTATAAAGGGTGTGATGTTGTTGGAGAGATATGTAAGATGACCTAATCAACTTGGTGAAGAAGATCTTGAACAAGTTAACAAATAGGTATATTTGGAGATGGTAGAAGAAAGGGGAACTAAATAGAGTCATCATTAGAAATAGAGTCATCATCAACATTTGTGGCAATATTCTAGAGGTGAAAAATAAATTTATGTGGTTGAGTTGATGCTTTGAGTCATCTAGGGGTTGGTGCCTCTATGTAGGGTTGGTGCTCTACTAACCTTGGGGTTGGTGCCTCACTAAACCTAGGGGTTTGTGCTCAACTAAATTTGATTCATTTTTGTAATAAAGATTTGTTTTAGTGGGTTTTACTCCCCTCAAGGGTTTCCCACTTATATATGGTGTTCATGTGTTCTTGTGTTCTCATTTATCGTGTTTAGTTATGCTTCTTGGTAAATGTATGGTTAATGGTTAATGGTTAAGTTGACAAATGATTAATGAATGGATAAATTTTAATTGAATGAAATTTTTATTTTCTAGTGATTCACCCACCATTAGTGGTTTTTATTCCAACATAACATACTTGACGCCTTCATCAAAGTTTCCTGTGTTCCCGACAACATATCCCAGACACTGACATTGTAGAGTCTAGACACCCGACCATATAATCCTAACACTCGATTGTATATTCTAGACACCCTCCCGAACATTACGAGACATCTTCCTAACAATTGAAATGACTATCATCACCTCACCCGAGTTCAACGTAGAATTGAAATGTTGGCCTTAGTGAGCCAATCATACAAAAATGAATCTTTTATCAAATTTTAGTACTGTCCACAAAAGGGGTCATGCAGATGCAACTAACATCCACACCAAATACAAGTACTATGTATTAACTAAATAATTAAGCCTTCTTATTTATTTTCAAATTACAAATTGTAATAATATACTTAATAATACAAATTTCAAAAAACTCTTTTTATGTAGAACCCACTGATAGTGATATTCCACATGAAAGAATTAATCACAATAACTTATCACCACCTCATAATATTATTGATGATGACATGCCTCCACTTGAGAAAATCCTTATTATGTGCCTACATTGGATGAAATTCATGATTACGATATGAAACAAGCATAAGACATGCCTCCACTTGAGGAAAATCCTTATTATGTGCCTACATTGGATGACAATCACATTCATGATTACGATATGTAACAAGTAGAAGACATTTCCTATCATCAAACACCAACTTTAGCTGGAAATTATACTATCAATTATTTGAAAAGGAAGAGAATAAATAACATTCCTGATGATGAGATCCACTAAAAAAAGATATTTCTACACATAGTGATCAAACACCTATTTCAGTTGATAATACAACACAAAAATTTGTGCGAAGAAAGAGAAGTAGATGGACTATTGGAAGGTCTTTTAAGTTTGACTAGGAAGCTAAGTATCCATTCATTGAACCAATAGAGCTATAAAAAGGTAATGATACTCCAATAGAATGTAAATGTACAATTTGTAGCTAGAAACTTGGAAAGGAACACAAAATGCAACTCAAGTTGGACACAATTGAGAAACATTGTGGTAAAATATATGTATCGGTTAAGCAAAAAGATGGTCAAATAAAATGAAAAACAGATATGGAAAAATGTAAAAGAATGCATGCATGTAAGATATGCAACAAAGTATGAAAATGAACAGAAATGACTAGAAAATCTTGTTGAGAAAGGAGGAACAATTACAACTCAATTAGGAAAATTTGTTCAGTCTAATCTATGTGCCAAAAATATACAATTCTCAACTATTTACCACATTCTAAAAAAGGGTAGACCTATTTATGATTTTCTAGATTATAAAATTTTATTTCAACATAATGGATTCCCTAATATTCCACAATCACATTGGTCAGACAATAGTGCTTGGGAAATGGAAAAATGTCTAGCGATGATTGAGAAGGATGATTTGAAAGAAAAAGTAAAAATTGATGATTTATCTCACTATCTATTGATGAGGTCACAACAGTTGACAACACATCATGGGTTTACATTCATGTTTATAATTTTGAGAACCATCTAAGGCAACCTCATTTATTAGTAGTCCATAAAATGATAGAAAATTGCAATGTCAAGAACCTTTACAAGTTGGTTATTTCAAGTTTGAGGGATATAGCTGGGATGGATGATTATACTATCGCTACTAAGTTGGTGTGTGTTGGTATAAATGGTGCATTAGTAATGCAAGGGCACATAAATGGTATTTTTATTTGACTAAAAACCACTATTTCCCCATATATGATTCCAATCCATTACATGGCTCATAGAATGAATCTTGCATACAAAATAGTTAGCACATTTGAGAGTGTTGCGAAAGTTGAAGAGCTTATCCGTGACTTACATGCATATATGTCCAACAGTCCCAAAAGATTTCTAGAGTTCCAAAAATTTGCAATTAGAGTGACTGATGGTAAAAATATTCTAAAATATGTTGATACAAGGTGGATTTCCATGTATGAACCTGCATGCAAAGTTTTTGAAGAATATCCATCATTGGTAGGTTTTATGTATAAAGTAGAGAAGTTGACAAGGAAAAAGATTTGTTATACCATTTAATGATTTGGAAACATTACTTACATTAAGTGGTATTCTTCCCATGTTGAAGGAAATAAATTGTTTGAGTAAACATGCTCAAGAGAGGTCCATATATATTGTTGATTTCATACGGTTGAGAAAATATGTATGTCAAACTTTAGATATTTTATACCTATCCCAAGACAATTTTAAAGGGCATGTATTTGAGAATTGACAAATATTAACAGATATTAAGGATCCTAATTTCTATTTGAAATTCAATATTAAGGATTATATTTGTATCATTATTAATGAGAAGGAGATACCAATGCATACTTTTCAAAAAAGAGTTGATTTGATGGGAGCAAAAATTGAAGTTCATGTAACACATGTTTTATATGACACTGTTATTTCTGATACACAGATGAAATTGAGAAAGATTTCACAAATATTATCCACATAAATTCAAGATCATTTTAAAAGGGATGACCTTCTTGAGGCCATGGGAGTAGTGAATCCCATATTTTGGAACATTATTGATGGTCATAGTGAATAATTAGTAAGTAATCTATTTCTCAAATATATGAGTGCTCTGATTAAGCATTTCAACAAGTCCATATAGATAAATGGAGTTGAAATTAAAGGCATTTTGTAAAAATATTTACTGACATCTTAGTCAACACATTTTGGACTTACAATGATTGATCAATATCGATATCTAAATGAACCAACGAGAAAATGGAGCTATCACAAGGCTATGGAAAAAACTATATCCTAGTAGCGTCTTGCAAGAAAATATTAGTGAATATTTTCGATTATATGAACTTTTCCAAATGATGATTTTGGGATTAGTGGAAGATGAACGAGTCTTTAGTGCATTATCTTTTGTTAAATCAAAACTTTGAAATAGATTGGATAAAATTTAGAGACATGTTTGAGATTGTATGTTTTGTGTTATCCCGTGGATGCATTTCCTTATGAAAGGGAACTTTCCATTTGGAATTCACTTACTGAAAGAAGAGGAGTCACTAATATAGTGAGCAACAAAGATGATCTTAATATTGACCCAAGAAGTGGATGCTCTGCTAACACGTAGATACACATGTCTCTAAATAAAAGGGCTTGCTCAAGATGAGTTTTAGGCTTTTAGCTTTGCAAGAGGTATGTATTATAAATATTTATTCCTATATAAAAAATTCATATGAAATTTTTACAGTTATGTATGTATGTTTTTGATAAACGATTTCAATATCCTTATTTCTTATAATTTTTATACAATACAAGATATGAAAACAATAATTACAAATAGAACTCGATATTATACTTTACATTGTTATGAAAACAAAACACCAGAGATGCTATGAAAATAATATATATTAATAAAGTGTCGATTGTTTCAAAACAATTTACAAAAGTGTAAAATATCTCAATTGAAATTTGAGATTTACATTTCAATTCTTCTCAGTATTACAATTATACAATATAAGGAATCACAATCAACTCTCATTCTAAGATGCTCCCTCTAGTCTTGTATCTTCTATCACTAGTGCTCTTGATTTAATTAGATTGTCTGTTGTGACATTGATACTAGCGAGATTTTCCCTATCTTGATTGGTCGTATCACCTACTGAAAAACTAGGATCTGCATCTGATTTATACTTGAAAAATATCTTTAGATCCATGTCATGCTCCTTAATTATTTTCTTTAATGTGTTGTTTATTTATTTAGGAGCACAAGTTTTTCCTTCAATGAAATAACAACATTTAAACTTTTATGTGCATTCTTGAGATGAAGATCCAAGACCAATACTTCATTCTTAAATTTTTCATATTTTGACTTGCATTTGAACAAAGAAATATTATTAGTTAAAAAGTTAAAATATGTAAAACTAAAATTTAAATGCAAATAAAGAGTTAAACTTACAACAAATTTATATTTTTCAACATTTGCAATGACAACAAGGTTTTTGTCTCTAGCCCATTTGTTATAGTAAGCTTGGGCTTCACCATTTAAATTTTCCAACCTATTTAACATGACATCCAAAACATTATCATTGTAGTCATTGGCTATTATGACACACCGAGAGAGCTTGATTTAGTAATACATCTATCTTTGTTGGCTCATTTTGAACTAAAGAAAATAAATAATTTCTTTGGGAATGGTTGTGAAAACGAGCATTTATTTCCTTCATCAAATATTTAGCCCAAAATTCCCATGTTTTCAAAGTCTCTATATCTTACATAACAACATCATTAATAGTA
The DNA here is from genome assembly GCA_018340775.1 of Taxus wallichiana var. yunnanensis. Taxonomy (NCBI): domain Eukaryota; kingdom Viridiplantae; phylum Streptophyta; class Pinopsida; order Cupressales; family Taxaceae; genus Taxus; species Taxus wallichiana. The sequence goes on along the minus strand of CM031242.1, from coordinate 291,507,826 downwards.
GCATAACAGCTCTCTGCCAACAAATTATGTAATGAAAAAGTAGTTAATTGATCATCGATGGTGGTACTTGGTATTTGTGTTGGAGAGGGTGTATCGTATGGTGAAGTGGGTGTTTGTGCCTATAAAACATGATCTATTTGGGGAACTTGTGAGCCTTGAATCATATCATGTGGATTAAAAGTAGTTGGATCACTAGTACCACTCTTGATACCCAATAAATCATCATCAAGATCAATTTGTTGTAAAATGGTGGTGCCCATTACACTAGGGAGACCACCAAAAGAGAAATTTGGAAACTTTGTTGCTGTCAGATGAATCATGCCACCACTTTGAGCTGGAAAATATATTTTTTTCCCCCTTATATGAACTTTTCTAGGTGGTGGTGGTGGTGGCATCATTTTCTTTTTAGAAGAGGGAAGTGGAACTACAAAAATGTGAACAAAACACATAAATAAGAATTCAATGTTTAGTAAATTTAGCATAAAAGTTAAACTTTGAAGTGATACTAATAATGTACCTTGTAAAGTTGCTATGTAGAAAACACACAGATTCCGAGAGGGGGTGAATCAATATACTTATAAATTTTAGTTGTTAAACATTAAAATTCATAATGGAAGAAATCATATGAGATATAACAATTCGCACAACATAAGATTTATATGGAAGCCCTTTCAGGAGAAAACCACAGAGAAAAAATAGTTTGGAGCTATTTGTCAAATCCAACCACAACAATAATTATATTACAAATATTTGTAGGCACAAACCTACTGGAGACACTAATCCCTAATGTCGAGCACCAAATCATCTATGATTTGTGAGTACCAATGTATTGAGACACCAATGCCCAATCTTGAGCACCAACTTTGCATCCAAAAGATCTACCCATTGTAGTTGCTTCTTCAACCAATGATGGCGTATAGATAAATATTCACTTCTTCCTACTATTTTTTATACCCACACTTTACACTTTACTTATGCACCCCTCTCACTTCAATCTTCTTCAATAACTTGACATTGTGATTTGCTTGAATTTTCTCTTCCTCTTTCTTCTCCAAATCTCTTGATTAACCACTCATCTCTTATCACTCTCTTCCTTTGATCTTTAAAATGAAATCATCATACTATAAGCGCATATGTGAAATCACAATTGAATTCACTTATATACTATGTTTTTTTCATGAGTCGGAATCCTTTTTGAATATTCATCATGATTCAGCTTTAATATACATTGAATTGTGAATATTTGAATTTTTCAAGACTCCCGCATACTTCCACTATTTTCTCTTGGTCCCGTGACATTACAGGACCATCATGAACAAATATGTACATTCTTAGACACTTCTCTTTGTTGTGCAATTATCCTCCTTTATATTATATCACTAGCTAACTTCTATGACTTTTTTATTACGCAACATTGCTTCAAAATAATCAACATAATTAAGTGTGGTCCTTCATATCATGAGGCACTATTACAACCCATTAAAAGAACTACAAACACCGTGGAATGCTTCACAACCTGCGAAGAACTACAAAAACATGTGGAACACTTCTCAATCATGTGAAGCACTAAAAACACCCGTGGAACACAACATAACCCACAAAATACTACAAAACTCGTAGAACCTTATAAAAACATTTTCTCTCGGTGTACGACATGCAAAATTCAAACTAAAACATATTTTTCATAATAGACATGCATTTGTAAGCATCAATGACAATATTTATAACTTAAGATATATTTATCAATATTCCTTTGAAATGAATGATAATATTTCTAACAATATCCCCCTTTTTCATTGATGAAAACCAACCATCTTGCAAAATCTTCCATCTTGATCTATTTCTCCTCTTGACTATATTACTTCTTCCTTTTCTCCCCCTAGATTTAACTCTCCTAATTCTTGCCCTTGATGTATGACTTATCCTATCTTTCAATTATTTTTAAAAGTCTCATGTTTCATCTAGAGAACTTGTGTGTAACATGTTGTCTCATACTGTAGATAGAGAAACATAAGCCTTTTTTTTTCTCAGCCAAGATACTAAATTATTTCCCAAAGAGAAAGCACCTCCACATGTACTTTTTCCATCATCTATAAAACTAGCCCAATCTACATCTATATATGTTGTTACAGGAAAAAGTTCACCTTTTTGATACCCCAATCCATAATCCACCATACCTTTTAGATATTTAAGTATTCTTTTGATACCTTGCACATGAGTCTTGTAACACCCTTGTTATAATTACTCCAAATCAAGGGATTTTTAAAAACAAACCTATTAATCCAATTTATTACCTTCAATGATTTATAGCTAGTACCAATTATAATCAAACATAAAATAAAATTTACAATCCATTTGATATCAATATAACCATGTGTAGTTGTAAAGCTTAATTAGATCTACCCAATCCCCTTTAACATCACTCTAATTGAGTGTGTATAAGTTTTATACAATTGGATTATTTTTTTAAATAGGTCCGAAAACTAAGTGCGCTTTCTAAGTGTCTACTCTCGAAAAGTAGTCAATTGAGTTTCATTCGAAATCTCACACAATTAGTTAGGAAATTGGTGTACTAACATTGTAATCATCTAGTTACACTACTTAGGCCAAAGTTTTCTAGCAATACATTGCATGTTTAGTTTTTAACCGCATATAAGCCAAACAAAAACTTGTCCCATCATCGCATAACCATCCATACATAGTTGTCTGGATCACATTTCATTATATTAAAGATTAAATTCTCTTATTTCAAAGGCATATGATCTAGGACTTGCTTCTTGATTCGAGAGTACGTTATCAGTCCCATCTTAAGACCCTACAGAAAGATAATGACTATTTAATGACATTCATCATTAAATACTCATTACCCTTCCCATAGCCATCCTAAGTGGTATGGATATGATTTAGTAGAATGGATAGGCGAGACATAGAGCTCATAATTTCTTTACACATTACTATCTTAATACGAGGTGGTTTTTATCGTTTGATGTTAAGTCAAACTATTTGTTTACGATAATTATCTATGGTAGCTTAACTAATTACTAACTTATGAAGCATCTCAACTCATAGAATTAATTTTTTTGCTAGGAATAGGTTTAGTTTAACCACGTTCTATTTTGTAATGATCCAATCTCATCCTAATTGTATCATTTAGTCCCACTAGTTTGTTATCTAATGTGTATGTATCCCTTTAAGAAAGATATATAAAATACCTCGTATTATCATACCACGTAAATGTATTGATCACGTTATATATATTACTATCCAAATGTTAGAAGCACAATGTATTGAGAGGGGAAGTGAATCATTCCTACAAATTTCTTATTTCATTAACCATTAATTTCAGAAACCATTAACATTCATCCATTCACATGCATTCAACCATTTCTTATTTAGTGTGCACAATACATTCAAATAACCATAACACATGAGAAGAAGTACATAGAAAAAATATATAATTGGGAAACCCTCATGGGAAAAAAACACACCTAAATTTTTCTTATATTACACAAAGCAAAGGGATTTAGTGAAGTATAAACTTCACAAGGAGCACCAACCCCTAGTTTAGTAGAGAACCAACCCCTAATTTAGTGAAGTACCCACTCCATAAGGAGGCTACAACCCCCTAGGATGACTAAGCACCAACTCAACCACCTAATGATAATGGTATATAATTTTTTTCTGCCACAACTAAGGGGGATTTCTAATTTAGCTCATGCACACGCCTTCAAACCCTCATTCACATAACTCACTCTTTCCTCTTTTCTTCAACTTGTCTTGTATCTAGAATCTTGCACACATAACCTCAAACCTTGCTCAACCTAAAAAAATATGATTAACCTTCAAACCTGCAAAACACTCACATTGGGGTCCAAATTTTCCCTCCAAGAGCACGAGGCCACAAATGGACTCAAAACAATAGATTTATATGTTTTTCTTCATCCAAACATGAGATAGGCTGGTATCTCATGACTAATTAAACCATCGACTTTAAAAATTCCATTAAATCCATAACGATTGTCACATATGACCCATATAGATCGGCCATGCCAAAAACCACTCATCAAACACCAAAATGCCTCAAAACCCCATCACTAGGATAAGAAAAATCCACTCATGCCAAAATCATGATTATTCAAAACTCCAAAATTCACCAAGCATGAGTAATATAACATATAAACATCATAAATAGTTGTATATTTTCTTTAACCAATCAAATATTTTATTAAATGGGCCCACTCGCTCATATCCTTCACCAAACAACTGTTTACAACACCCTAATTTTATCTTTGGGCCTAAAGAACCCTCAATATGAACTAAAATATGGAATGTGACAACTACATGGAATTCCCAAACTTGTAAAATACTTATATTCATTCTAGAAATCTTGAAACATCCACTAGTTTAAACCACAACAAATTTCCTCTTCACCAAAATAAGCTTCCCAAAAACACGTTTTACAAACTAAAATAGTTTGCACCTTTATCTCACTTTAAAGACCTAAAATTCATTCAATAGGAAAAATATTCATCTCTATTAACTCTCCAGGTGATAGAAAACATTAAATCATTCATCTCATGCCTCAACCAACTCAATCTTTCAGCTTGAGCAAACTTGTCCTGAAAATGCAACTACCTTCTTCTTCACAAATTGACCTAGAAAAAAAATCAAATAAAATCATCATGAGACCAAAATTATACCATTGGAAATATATATGAATCGTGTTTCTTGAAAATATTATAAATCCTTCCAAATCTAAGTGGAAGGCCTTCAACCAAGCCAATCTTTGTAAATTGATTTTTATGCCTTCTTAGACTCAAGATATGTGTATGATCCCAACTTGCTCCATCATAATAAAAAACAATTCCAAATTCAACCAAAGCATGCAACACACTTAGACATGATGTATAAGAAATCAGAAACCTTATCCAAGCATGAACAACTCGAAACCATCACTTACGTCATGAATCTACTTGGCACCCTGCTAAAACAAGCATCCTTCAAACTTGGCCCTCAAAGAATAGTTCATATATTTTCATACCTTATCCAATCATCAAGTTTGATATACCAATAGAATAGTATCTGAACCAACTTAAAAATACACCATGAAATAGCTCCTAAATCTTCTTATAGCTCATGCAATTCCACTTTTACTAAAAGTTGCTCCAAACTACCCCAAAAATAGTCTTCACAAATAGGGAACACTTTGAAATTTTTCACCTCAACCATGATTTTAAAATATAATAGAAATCTAAAAAAATCCATGATTAACATAAATGAAAATTTATACTTTACCTTCTTTGGAGAACTTTGCCTTAAACTAGAACTCTTCAAAAATAAGAAAATTCAGGTGGGGCCCACATATCACCACATGATCTAATATACCTTTCTAGAAATATGTAAGAGTCTTATACATCATCAAATCATCAATTTTTCATAACCAATCAAAACAAGCTCTATATACTCACTTTTCTCCAAGCTTCTCTTAGTTAGGGTTTAGCTAGGGTTTCAAACCACTTTACCTTCTTAACGATCGTTCATAAAAATGTGACGATAAAACCACCTCATTATTTTTGTGAAAGATTCATAAATTAACTAATAATATATTCCAAATATATCAGGTCCCCATGCAAATCATACAATTCACAATGAGCATTAGAAGGTCCATATTTGCTTTAAAAACACATTACAACTTACTTGGTTTTTCCAAAACTTGCATATCTTTCAAAATATTCTTTAGAATGACTTGAAACTTGTCATGAAGCATCATGAAAACATCCTCTAACTTTCCATATTAACCATATATCTCAAATATTCTTGAAACTCTCCATCCACAAAGTGACTTACCAATGTCAACATGTTTCTTTCTCACCGTTTGCTTCATAAGGACCCCAAACACCTCTAAACAACTAAATACTAACCTAAAACTCACCATAAACCTTAGGTACACTATCAACGTGATGATAAAATTATCAAACATGATTTTTGGGTCTAAATCTCACATATCCTTCTCATTCTCGCATGCTCTAGGGCTAGAGACAAGCCCAAATGACTTGAATCAACAATGACTTCACATGAAATGACCATGCTAGCACAATGTAGATTCATGTACACCTAAAACACACCTCATGGAAAATAAATGACCTCATAAATTTTTTTAACTCAATTGGGTGGAATGAAATAATGATTCAACACACTAGATCATGCATCGGACCTCACCGAACTCACCAAAACTTAACACTACCAATCAAACTTCATGTTTGACCATTGAATATCATCAAATGGAGACACATACTTCAATATGAAACCCTTTTCCATCAATGAGGTTTACATCAATGACAACACAAACAAACTATGGTGTATAGAATAAATCTTACCTCTTCAACCTAACCTAATAAGCAAGAGAATAAAACTTACCTAACCTCAGTATGACGGGGTTTAGAGGTACTCACAGATGTGGATAAATGATGTATAAATTGCACTCGTATATAAAAGAGATATATGCTACTTTTATGCGAGAATACTTGCCTATCATAACCACTAAGCAAGATATGATTAAAAGATATTAGGCAGATTGCCCGACAAAGGCCAGATCCACCCCGGAAATCAAATGACTTCCTGACAAGGGTGTCAATCCACTTTTAAAATCAAGTGGATACAAAAATAATAATTGACACATGATAAATGATAATAAAAATGTCTCAAAAAAATGTTTCGTTATTACAAATATAAAGTTGATAAATGATATGTTATGATAGATAAGAACTATGCTTAGAAATTAGAATCCAAATCAGTATCTAAATTCTCAGAGGATGGAGAAATCTCTTCTCTAGTGGATTCCAAATCTTCTTCTCTAGAGTAATCTGAACTCTTGTCTTCAATGTACTCTTCCTTAAAGAAGTTTGAAATGTATTATGGTTCTTCTTCTTCTGTGTTAGAATCAGAATCAAAATCTGAGTGTTCAAAATTAGTTTGATCTTTAGATTCAATCTCAGAGCTCAATTCTTCTAATTCAACTTCATATTGATACTCAAACCAGGCCAAATCTGCTTGGATACGTAGAACCTCAAAGTAGGCTTCCCAAAATTTGTTTGTGGCTTCATGGATTCGTTGAGTGGATTCAAAGATGTTTTGTAAACTATCCAAAGGGGTGGAGTGGATGGCACACAACTCAAGGTCATGTAGAATATCATATTGATCCTAGTGTGACAGATGAAAACGATAGGAAATGAGTTGATGCTAGTTATTTCATGACCTTGACCCTCTATTGCCATCTAAACAAGCCATACTGGACAACATGTTAGTAGCAAAAGAGATACAATATAATTGATGAATGAAATCGAGGACTGCTACAGGGAAATAGAGAAGACAAGAATCGCAGGTGATTCTAGTAATCGCTAGCGATTATTGATGAATAATAAAAGTTGATAAAACAAAGGATTTAACCAATTAATTCGAGACTATGATGTTTCAAGATTTTAAATAATATTGATAATGTATGAATAGATAAAGATACCTAAATATAGAAATGAAATTATAAAACGATGTCTGACCTTGATAAAAGATTGATGTAGCTTGCAGAATCGAATAATGAAATATTGACTAACATTGGCTCCAAAATGGCTCCTAAGGTGTGTATACAACAATACTGGATGAAAATTTGATTACGTTGATGTAGTATAACAGTGATGAACTCTGTCAAAAAAATCAGGCTAAAAAAATGTGAGAAGATGATCCCTAAAAGAGATTGCAAAATGGGTTTAAATAATCGTTGGAGATTGGCCAAATCACTAGCGATTTCGGTCTATTTGGCTTAGGTTAGAAAATAGTTGGAACTTCTTGCTAATTTGAGATTTTTGTTTGTATTTTCGAGGGAGATGATGTGAGGTGGTTGGGAATGTGTCGGGAAGGGATGTAATTAGTTAGACATCATCTAATTTAGCTTAAGTTTGTTTAGGATAGTACAAATATAAGATTATTGTGATAATGATGATAAATAAATAAGATTTTGACAAGATAATGGTGAGTTTATAAATTCCTATGATAGGTGTGTCAGGATAAGGGAGTTAGAAGTGATTTTAAATAGATTTTATGAAAGAAACTTAGGTGGATTAGAATAATTTAGAAAACATGAAAATTGTACTTAAATGACATATATAATGAAACATTTAATTGATTAAATAAAAATGGGGGAGGTATGGGGTATTAATGTAATTAGTGATGTATTACGAATGTGAACGAGATAATTAAGTGAAGATAGGAAAGTGCAAATTTTTGGTGTCCATAAATGGCTAACAATCTCCCCTTTTTTGTCGATGTCAACCATCTTTAGAAACATTGATGGAAACCATATGAAAAACACCTACATGATCTCTTTTCCATATTTTTGATGCCTCTCTCCCCCTTTTCCATCTATGAAAAAGGATATACTTGACTACTAAGCATGGATAAATGACAACACATGATAAAACACAATAGAAGAAATGCAAACACCACTTACTTGAATAAGAAAGATCCCCTTGGGACTGGAATATCTCCTTTGATTCCAACAACAACATAATGAAGATCTACGGACTTGATAAGATCCTCAAAAAAACTCCCCTTGAGTTGATAACCTCTATTTTATCCTTCATTCATGCTAATCATCACTTCTAAGGATTGTACCAAGAAAAAAACTCATAAATATTCTTCCAAGCTTATCATACTACTCTTTAGGACCCTTGTCCCTAAACAACAACTTTAGTAAAAAAATGGCAACTTTCACATGGCTACAAGAAGCCACCATACCTCATGAACCTCCTCATTACTCCTCCCAAACTTAGGGCACCCAACTCTAGTGAAGAGACACAAAATTTAGATACTTACCTTGCTTACAAGTCATAAAATTAACTCGACACTTTGACCCTTCCGTGAAGCACTATCTCAGTGTTTTCAACCATATTTAAATGAGGTTATGCAAATTTTATTCGTACCTTGCTTCATCTTTAAGTAAACAATCATAACATACCTCACTTAAATTGTAGCCATCTTTCATACTTGATAGAGACCAAAATGGACTCCCTTGCCTTGAGTAATCCTTCACATACTTGAACCACATGGTTTTCTTCCTTTTCATCCTTTGTAGCAACAAGAATGTGCTTCCACTTACATCACTTTCTCTCGACACTCAAGCATTCAATACATCTTTTGACAATGGGTGTGTATTTAACTTATCAACTTGTTAGCCACATTGAGGTTACCTTGAGAGTATAAAACGAATTTCACAACCTCGGACACCCCTTCTCGACCTTCCTTACCCATAGGTATGAATTTTATACTTCTATTAAGTTACAATTACCTAGAACACAACTTCTTAGGACTTCACACTCGTATTTGTACCCTTGAAATGACATGTCAATGCAATCTTTTACTCGATCCTTAGAGCAAGCCTTGATTATATATGTGTAGAAATTTTTATGTTACCAAACAAAGTGACCCCTATTCATTGTCATCTTTTATGATGTCTCAACTCTTACAATTTAGTCAAGCTCTTTATTGCATCCTTAATCTTGTATTCTACTTCTTACTTCTATCACAAAACCTTAAGACATTCTTGACCAAGTCACCTTATCATTTTGTCTTCAAACCTTCAACTACAACTCTTACAGTCTTGTGTCCATCACTTTTCACTAATATCACAGTCAAAGTCATCTTGACTAGACACAATTTCCTTAGAAGTGCATAGTACAATGTTATACCCAAATTTTATAGAAAACTTGGACTTCAAGAAACAAACATGCCTTTTACGTACCTTTGACCCGTAGGTAACTATTTTGAGCTTTGAAATAGAGTTTACCATGTTCTTTGTTTTTAAAAAGCAACTTAAGCTATCACTAGAGTTTATGAGTTCAAACCATTTCTAACATCTTTCATCAATTCAAAATTAAAAACTCCATGAAGAGCATTCATAATATACAACTTCAGTTTAGAAACCAATTTGAGTGCATCTTATTAACAGAGACCAAACATTAACCATTTATGTCCTGGAGATTATCAACAATCAATACCTTCTAACTCATCACACTAAAACATATATGTAGATGACAATTTCTAAAGGACCTTCATGGCTTCATACAACTTGTAGAGATAATTTCACATCCCTAACACCTTTACATTATTCACATCCCACTTGTGTAGCACACTTCACACTTATGACCGAGACAATACTTACTCATAAGTTATACTTTGACATGGTATGATGGCTTCAACAAGTACTATAGTTACTAAATACCTGAATGCAACGTCACAAACTTTAAGAAAGTATCCTCATACCCATAGAGTCTCCCTTTCTTACTTCAAAAACATCAACTTCAATATTTTGAATTGGATATGACAAAATGACATGCCTCTTCTATCACGAGAAATTTAAATATCTTCAACAAAATTCTATATTCATGCATATCAAGGAAAGACACACCTTTCTTACCAAATTATAGCTCCCAAACTCTTGCAGACTTGTGAAACCCTAATTGTGACTATACACAACACTTTGAGACAAGTAATCATACATTAAAAGCGTCATCAATTGATTCATCAAATAAGACCTTATTAAATCCACCCGAGTCATGGATTTCTCTATAACTAGTAGCATGATAATCTTCAATATTGGATGAGACACAAATTTATCAGACAAAATTGTATACCATTGGCTCATATCACAATTAGCATTGTATAGAACGCTTATTGATATCTAAACCAAGCTGTAACATCATAGACTTTGTACCATGTCCTTAAAGCTATACCTTATCAACCTTGATGGTTTACTTCAAGTAAGTGATACATTCAATATCTAATGTTAGATTTTTCATGTTGAAATCCTTACCATCACAAACCGGAATCACCAATGTCATACAATGACCCCGAGCATGATCTTTAGTACTTGATGTAGAATTTATCCCTTTGAGATATGTATTACATGAGTGAGACATTTAGACATCATTTATTTGAGCCTCTATCCACTTTGTATTCATACTTTCTTGATGACTTAGATCAATAATATACTTTGAGACACAAAAGCACAATCCCTTATTTCTCCAAACTCAAATATTTATGACACATGAAGGAAAATTTATTATCTTCATGCCACATACATAGACAAGTCACTTGAACACATGACTTACTTACTCCATGACACACTCCAGGACCCCAAGACACTGCGACAAACTGTAACTCATAGGTCTTAATATACTAAGAATGAATGTAAAATTCAAGGAATGTAACCAAACTTCTTATGGGCCATATTCACTTATACTCTACCTCTTCATAATTTATATTATTTAGAAAACTCTTTCCTTCTTGCACAAAAAAACAAAATTTTGGAGATACAAATCAAGGCTTTCATGATTGAAGTTAGCACTAGGACCACCTTGATGAAGACACTTTGAACAAACTTTGAGACCAAAACAAGGATAGAGCATTTCACCATTTCACTCTCAATAGATCAGATGAAAACATGACCACAAATATTTGAAATCACACTTTGAAAATCTAACAGACTCAAGATATGAACCCACGAAGACTATAGACCTAGAGAACTTACACAAGCCCTAAGAGACATCTCTTCTATCTAAGAATGATGTGACATAATTTGAAATACATCATTATAATTTTTACACCATGAATCCAACTCAAATACCTTTGACATTAACATACATCTCAACTAGACATCACACATGATAAAACCTATATCTATTGACAAAGAATACTTGGGATTGACCACAAACCAATTGAAGCTACACAATGAGCACAAGCATAACTTAGACCAGAGATATGGACTATTTCAATGTCTTTATGGTGAATATATGAAATAATTATTTTTCCAACACTTTTGAGACCAAAAAAATACAATGCTCTTTAAGGACTTAAGAACTCAATACAGAGACCTAAACACGTTAGAAATCTATCAAAAATGACTCAAAGACTCATGAATATCTCACATACCCTTATGTGATTCAAAATCAGATGATGGCTCCATGAAGCCTAATGGAGGCACCAAAGAGTTTAGCATTCTACCTATTAAGGTAAAATATCCATGCTCTCATATGACTTGACACTAAGGTCTTCCATCAAATTTCTCACTATTCTACCTTATTTTCTCTCTTACTCTTCTTGGGGACTTCATGAGCAGACAACAACAATTCTTAAGGTTCAACAAGAGAAAACAAAAATTCATGAGTAATAGGACCATCTTTTATCTTTTTGAATTCTTCTTTCACTTTCTTAGCTTGTGTAGACTTGACATTATATTTGTTTTATAGGTATTCATTTTAACCTTACAATATCTTACAATGTGACCTAATTTGCTACACTTGAAGAAAAATGGAGCAATCTTACCTTTAGAAGAATCATTCCTTTGTTTAGAACCCTTTTGATGACAATACTTAGCTATATGCCAAAACTGATTACAACTATAACACACAACTCCATGCTTATTATCATTTTTCCAAATATTGTTAGGAGACTCATGATGATAAAATATTACAATATGACCCTTCTTATGAAAACTATCGAATGTAATATATCTTGAATGATAGGAATGATTGTGCCAACCATCACTCCATATAAATGCATTCTTAACTGACCTCCTACAGTCTCTATCTCTATGACCAAAATTATTGCAGGAGTAACACACATCATTGAACTTACTTGTAGATTTCATTGCATTAGGCTGCCTAATTACCTTTTTGAGATCTTTAGCATATTTCATAGCTTTGGTAACATCACTAGGTTCAAATTTTTTCACTTCATGCTTCTTTGAATGTTATTCTTTGTAACCAATATCGGATTTGTCATTTGTAGCTCTTTGGTTCTCCAACATTTCATTTAGGGATTATGAAATTTTCTCTAAATTTTCATAGGTATTCAACTTACTATGTGCCTGCTGCTCCAAATCTGATTTTAAGGATCTCAACTCATCTTCATACTCTACTGCAATCTTCTTCTTTGAACTTTAGGGTTTTAGAAAACTTCTCCATTTGTGACTCCAAAAACTGAATGAATTGACTATGCTCATCTTCCATGCACTTGATCTGATCTTCCAAGCTATCAATCACTAATTGAGATACTTCATTCCTCTTTTTGAGGGCTTCTTCAACATATGATGGTTTACCCATGGATTTGTGCTTCAAGAGAATATCCTTCAAGTGATTAAACTTGCTTCTTAAGGACATGATCTGATACCTATTTTTGGAAGCAAAATGGACTAAGAGGGGGTGGCTTAGTCCTACAAATTTATTATTTCATTAACCATTAATTGCAGTAACCATTAACATTCAACCATTGCTTATTTATTGTGCATAATACATTCAAATGACCATAACACATGAGAAAAAGCACATAGACACAATATATAATTGGGAAAACATCATGGATACTTAAACCCATTGAAACTATACTCACATTAAAAAAGAAAAGAGATTTAGTGAAGCACCAACTTCACAAGGAGCACCAACCCCTAGTTTAGTAGAGCACCAACCCTACAAGGAGCACCAACCCCTAATTTAGTGAAGTATCCACTCCAAAAGGAGGATACAACCCCATAAGATGACTAAGTACCAACTCAGCCACATAATGATGATGATATATGATTTTTTGTTGCCATAACTAATGGAGATCTCTAATTCAACTCATGCACACATCTTCAAACCCTCATTTACACAAATCAATCTTTGTTCTTCTTCTTCAACTTTTCTTGGCTCTAGACTCTTGAAAAATTCTCTCGAACCTTCCTCAACCTAAAAAATATGATCAAACTTCAAATCATGCCTTCAAACCTGCAAAACACTCACACTAGGGTCACACTTTTCCCTCTAAGAGCACTAGCCCACAAATGGACTCAAACACTAGATTTATATGCTTTTCTTCATCCAAACATGAGATAGGTCAGTCTCTCATGAATAATTAGACCCATAAAACTTAAATAAATTCCATTACATTCATTACAATGTAACCCATATAGGTCGGCCATGCCAAAAACCACTCATCAGACACCAAAATGCCTCAAAACCCCATCACTAGGATGAGAAAAATCCAGTCATGCCAAAAACATATTTAGCCAATATCCAAAATTCACAAAAAATGAGTAATATAACATATAAGAATCATACATGGTCATACATTTACTTTAACCAATCGAATATTTCATTAAATGTGCCCAATGACTCATATCCTTAACCAAACAACTGTTTCTAACACCCTGATTTTACCTTTGGGCCTAAATACCCCTCAAGATGAATTAAGCTATGACATGTGAAATATATATGGAATTACCATACTATTTAAAACACTTATATACATTCTATACCTCTTGAAATATCCACTGGTTCAAACCACAACAAATTTCCTTTTCACCAAAACAAGCTCTCCGAAAACCGCTTTGTAAACTTAGCTAGTTTTCAACCTTTATCTCACTTTAAAGTCCTAAAAATTCCTTAAATATGAACAAAATTCATCCCTATTCATGCTCTAGGTGATATAAATAATTCATCTCATGCCTCAACCAACTCAATCTTTCAGATTAAGAAAACTCGTCTCGAAAAATGCAAATATCTTCTTCTTCACAAATTTACCTAAAAACTACATCAAATAAAATCATCACGAGACAAAACTTATACCATTGGAAATATATATAAATCTTATTTCTATAACATATTGAAACTCCTTCCAACTCCAGTGGCCTTGAACCAAGATAATATTTGCAAACTACTTTTTATGCCTTCTTGGACTCAAGAACTAAGTATGAGCCCAAATTTCTCCATCATACCAAAACACATTTCCAAAGTCAACCAAAACATTTAACATGATTATAAATAATATATAAGCAATTAGAAACCTTCTCCAAACGTGAACAACTTAGATACCATCACTTACCTCATGAAGCTACTTGGTACCATGCTAGAATAAGTATCCTTCAAACTTTACCCTCAAAGAATATTTCATAATTTTTACATACATTATTTCATAATTAAGTTTGATATACCAATGGAATGGTATCTGAACTAGATTTTCAACAAAACTTGAATCAGCTCCTAATCAAGTTTCTTTATCTCTTGCAATTCCACTTTTATTGAAAGTTGCTCCAAGCTACACCAAAACCGGTCTTCATAAATAGGGAACACTTGTTACTTTTTCAGCTCAACCGTGATATTAAAATTTCATTTAATTCTAGAAAAAATCCATGGATAACATAAATTCAAATTTAGAATTTATATTCTCTCGGAGAACTTTTCCTTAAACTATAAATCATTAGAAACAAACAAATTTAGGTGGGGCCCACATATCACCACATGCTCTAATATACCTTTATGGAAATATAGAAGAGTCCTCTACATCATCAAGTAATTAATTTTACATAACTAATCAAAATAGGATTTTTACATACTCACTTTTCTCCAAGACACTCTTAGCTAGGGTTTAACTAGGGTTTCAAACCACTTTACCTTCTTAACGATTGTTCATAAAAACGTGATGATAAAACACCTCATTATTTTTGTGAAATATTCATAACTGACCTAATAATATATACTACAAATATCAGGTCCTCATGCAAACCATAAAATTCACAACAAGCATCGAAATTCCATATTTGCTTTAAAAACACACTACAACTTACCCGATTTTGCCAAAACTTGCATATCTTGCAAAATATTCTTTAGAATGACCTAAAATTTGTCATGAAGCATCATGAAAACATCATATAATTGTTCATATTCACCATATATCTCAAATATGCATAAAACTCTCCATCCACAATGACTTACCTATGCCAACATGCATGTTTCTCATTGTTTGCTTCCTAAGGACCCCAAAACACCACCAAACTACTAAATACCAACATAAAAATCACCATACACCTTAGCTACACTATCACCATGTTGATACCATTCTCTACCATGACTTATTGGGTCTAAATATCACATCTCCATCTCATTCTACATGCTCTAGGGCTAAATACAAGCTTGAACTGACCTAACTCAATAATGACTTCACATGAAATGACCATGTTGGCATAATGTAAACTCATGTACACCTAAAACACACCTCACGGACCATGAATTCCCTCATGAAAACTTGTAAACTTAGGTGGACTCCAATTATGACTCAACACACTAGACCATGCACTAGGACCTCACTAAAGTCACCAAAACTTAACACTACCAAACAACCATCATGTTTGACTATTGAATAACATCACATGGAGACACATACTTAACGATGACACCATTTTACATAAATGGAGTTGACATCAATGACAACATAACCATACTATGGCCAACACCTAGTTCATAGTTATGGAAATAGTACATACAGTATTAATACATCAATATGTCGTAAATAATGTGTTTGATGTTGTGAAGGTATGAATATGATTATAAAAACATGATAATATATAGTTATGCTATACATATTGATTAATTAATTAATTAATTAATCACATTACGACTAAAGTGAGAGATGAAATATCATAATTTCATAACTTCATACCACTTTCCATAACAACTTTGTTTAATTGTTCTCATTTATTTAAACATGATAATGATGTTGTCATGCATATTGTTGTAATAAATTCCATTCAATAATTAATGATAATGATTGTTTCGATGAGGTGGGAGTAGTGCGATCAAGTCACATGGATCGAGAGAATACTTGTTAGAGATCACACAAGAATTCTGCATGTAGGAGAGAAGGCCAGGATCAAGGGCGCGAGAGGGACAGGAAGAACCCGCATGTGGAGGGCAAGTTCAACATTCGGGACTTAGCCGATTTTGAGCATGAAGACCTATTTTTAGAAGATGGTGTGTGGAACACACCAATGATGCAGAGATGTGTGCCACACATTGTCTATCTTTAGAGGATCGGATCAAGAATTTTGCATGGAGACGAGATAAGAATAGGATTTTCACTTCAGTTAACTGTAAGAGGTCTATAGATAGCACACTTGCATGTGTGGCTATGCTTGTAAATGGTGCATGTGGCTATTAATAGCATGTGGCCTATTTCTAGAATAGATAAGCGGTGAAGGGAAAGTCCCCACCCTATATATATAATATGAAGAACATAGTAGAATATACACAGAGAGAGATGGATGTATGAAGGTATAGAGGTATGCACATATGATTGGATTACTTGTATCAGATCCATGCGTGCATCGGTATAGATTTCCATTATTGTAAGGAGTTTTGTTATTAATAGATGGAAGATATTGGCCGAACCTAAGTGTCATTCCTATGTGTAATTGAGTAGTGCATGTTCTTGATTCAATCATGATTATTGTTTAAACTTGTTCTTTCATAGATCTGAATGTAGCATGCATTATAGAATGATGGATTAGTTATGGATCTATATGTTTCTTCCTTCATCACACTAACATCCTGCTACAACAACCCTAAAGAGGGACCTGGTACCTTTGTGTGCTTTGGGTGAGTGCTCAGTCTAGGCTGAGTGATGTGCCAACATGACTAGGGTGTTATCTGGTAAATTCTAGGTTGCATCATTGGTTCCATTTCCGGGACCTCTTTTTCAGTTGTTTTCAGGATGGTTCACGATGAAGACATATCGGTTAACTCTAGCAAGTATTGAGGAATGGATACATGATCTAGAGGAAGAATATGCATGGCGGTTCAACAATGGATCTAAGTTTAATGCACACACTTGGGTAGAACAGAATCTGTATGACAACCTATACGAGAGATTTTTCACTATCTTTCCATAGTAGAACTATATGAGTGGCTTATTGCTTATGCATCTCAGCGGAATTGGAGGTATCACACACTTGTCTGGACACAAGAAGAATTTCAGGCCCTTTATGATGCTTGATTTGATCTGGACTCGCACTGGGATACATGGTTTCATGGTGTTCTAAATAGTTATATTATGGAATATTCAATTTTGATGTATTCTTTCCTAAAGGTAGCTGAATTCCAGTTTTTGCGTATCCAAGAGGAGTATATCTGCAAGGTATTCCACTGGCAATCAAGATCTTGATGGTAACTTTGAACTTGGAGAGTAAACCAATGGCTAACTAAACTTCACCATGCATGAGGGCAGGAACAAGTTTGGTGAAAGATGGTAGACCTAGCGGCAGAGAGGCAGAGAGAGGAGAGGTGGCTTAAGTATAATGAGGTGCATGAGAGGGAGATAGAGAAGCAATGTTCCATTGTAGAAAGTATGGCATTGAGGAGAGAGATGGCTCGTGAAGGATTTATAGCTCACGTAGAAGATGTGGAGCCAGAGCATCAAGAACTCCCCATCTTGGAAAACATGACAGAGATCCCCCTTGGCCTCACATAGAAGTGTGCTAGCAGAGACTACTTGGGCCATGGGGCATGCATCTTAATCCACCTGGTGACCTAGCCCTTGCGCTTGGTTTTCTAGTATCTAGTATGACAAGTAACCAACAAGCTAACTTGGGAAGTAGGAGAGTAGGAGTAAGTTAGGGAGCAAGTACATCAATGGTAGGACAGATGACTTCAATGATATTTGGAGGAACATTCTTAGGTGCATCATCCACACAAAACATGAGTGCATAGAATGTTGGATTCACCTCTGGAAGTGGAACTACCTCACAGACTGTAGGGGTTCAATATAGTACTACTTGTCAGAGCACATGGGAGTACATCTACAGGTCCTATTCCAGCTACAGGTGGAGGATCAGGAGGTATAGGTGGTTCTAGTTCTGGTGGATCTGGTGGTTCTAGAGGTAGAGGGAACACATGAGGTTCTGGATTAGGTGGTCAAGGTCCCATGTAACAACCACATAATATCTATATGGAGATGTCTCTTCATCTCTGGAATATAGAGGTATAGAGGATGCTTTTGAACATGTGCATATGTGTGAAATCTTGTGGTGCGCACTAAAGGGATCATGGCTTTTGAGTGAAAGGAAAGTCAATTTGCTACTACATTACAGGGACATGCACACAGCTGGTATAGGAAGTTTGACCTTGATCAAACTTGCGTGGATTATGCAACATTGAAGGATGATTTCTTGAAAGAGTTCCATATCCCTAAGTTTGAGCAGAAGAGTATAAGTGTGCTCAAGGATATCAAGCAAGGCACTACTGAGAGTGTATGTGAGTATGATGCCCATTTTAAGACACTTCTATCTAAGCTATCTTATGATATTCACGTAAGCCAACATGCATAATGGTTTGTTGGAGGATTGATTACACCATTTAGAAGAGCATTGTCACATAAGACATACACTGATCCATGTGAAGCATTGGAAGTAGCTTTGCGTGCTAAGGTAGTTAGGAGCATTGACATTGTGTTAGTCCATTCTTAGAGGCACAAATTGCAGCTATGACAAAGTAGTTAGAGAAGCTATCAGCAAATTCAGCCATGAAACGTGCTTAGGAATTTGGTGTACAGATTGTGAAGTGGAAGGTCACACCAAAGATAGTTTCCTCACAGATTTGTATGATCATTACTTTGTTGGATTGTGAGATTTGTCATTTGAATCATGATGCTAGTCATTGTCCTTTATTACAATGCATGATAAGGAAGAATGTATCCTACTTTTGCAAAATTTTCCACTCCATGACCCATGATACTGAAGATTGTTGGTTGATTGGTCAGATCTAGGATGTTATAGACATTGGGGTATGACAGACAAGTGTAACAGATAATTCTAAGGGTAAGAATGAGCACCAATTGGGATCATAATCAAAATGCGCTATGATAGGAATGAGGGGCATTTTGAAGGAGGTCGTGGAAGGGGACGTGGATATCATGGTGGATATGGAGGATGAGGCCGTGGTGGAGGAAGAGGTGAGTTCCCTCATGGAACATGTTATACGTGTGGATCTCCTGACCACTATAGGTGTGAATGTCCTCAAAATATTACATGTTCTTTTTGCGAGAAAGAACCATAGCTATGAAGAGTGCTCAGACTTATATGAGCATCTGAGTAAGCAACATAAGAAAGAAAACAAAGGTGTTGGGATGGTTAGAATCCAGTGTGTGGTAGAAGATCAGTGGATGCCCAAGATAGTAGAAGGACTAAGGCATTAACAGTGAAGATTACTACACGAGCTGAAGTGGTGCGCGCAAGAGAGGCATTGCACCAGAAGCCTATGATCACCAAGGAGGAGGTTTTACATGCAAGGTACCCAGATCCTGCTCATCAGAAGGAAGTTTACCAGGATACCATGGAAGTGCTAAGGAATCTTCAGGGTGAGATATAGTACTTAAAGGAGTAGAAGAAAGCATCAGAGACAATCCAAATTGATATCGATGATCTAAGAGAAGTGTGCAAAATGTTGCGCTAGGAGAACATCATTCCACTATTAGGAAGTTGGTTAAAAGGGAACACTCCACACACAAGTATTGAGACTAGATGATAGATTTTACATGTAAATATTCCCCTGATAGCATTGACTATGACAAGGAAATTACTTTGAATGCTATTGTGGATGGATGGTTGTTGAGCAACATATTGATTGATATAGGTGTGGAAGTAAATGTGCTTACATTAGATGCATGGGTACAAATGGGGAGGCCTCCATTGCAGCCATCATCTAATGTGTTGTTTATGGAAAACTAGACTAAGGCCACTCCCATAGGAGTTTTGAAGGATGCATCTATAACCATATAAGGGGCCAAGTTCACTGGGGATTTTGAGGTATTAGCACTTGCAGAAGTAGACAATTTTCTAGCCTTGCTTGGATGCCCTTGGTGTTATGCAAATAATGCTTGACTTGAGATTCAATAAGGGTATATCAGCTTTGAGAACAAGGAGGAAAGAGTTGTGATACCTCTAACAGATGGGAATTCTACACCATATGTTGAGCCTCTAAGTGAGGAGGACTTAAACAAAATTTATGTACGCGCTTATTCAGGACCCAGAGGTCAATGAGCCATCAAAAGAAGGCATCCTATAATGGGAGGATTCTCATTCTATTAGTGATACTATGAGTATTGCTTGTGACAATTGGGCTCATGGTACATATGAACTAGTAGGGCGTGAGGTGAAAAGTGTGGTTGTGTGCAAGAATGGACTTCATTTGGTTCATGGATAGGTAGCATAGTACCTTGGTATATAGGGGCAAAAGATCTTCCTATATTTTTGAAAGCCATGGAAACATAGTGGACAAATCAAATTAAGAGAAGAGATATGTTAGTATATACCTTGTGCGGGACAATAGCAATGCACTTGTGGTGGGTAGTCCACAGAGATAATCTTATAAAATGGGAAGAGATTGGAGTCACCTTATTTATTAGGTTTGTAAGGAAAATGCACCAACAAGATCTACACTTATCATGGTGATCAACTGTTCAACATCACATTTAGTAGTGTGAGAGACTCTGGACAATAGGATAGGAAGCATTACCACCTTCACTCTGGGTGCATAGATTGTACTCTACACTACAAGGATGCGCATGTGCCTGGTATATATACACAAAACTACATCGAGAGACTAGAGAACTAGAAAAATTTGACTACAAGAATGATCCAGACCTTTGACTACTTTTCTTCCCAACCTCTAATAGAAGAGGCATTAAAATTTTCAAGCGCTTAACTATGGGAGATAGTGCAAAATCCGAAGAAGAGCATATTCAAGAATTATTTGGTGAGGTAGAGTCTGGAGCGTATTTTGAAAGGGAAGAAGAAATGGACTCCATAATACTTGAACGCGCTTGCCTTGAGAAAGAGAAAGGAAAGATGGTTTACATCATGGATGATGAGGAAGTTGAGAACCTAGATATTGAACATTCACAAGGGGTGCATGAGGTCTTGGACAGTGCAGATAAGGATACACATGCACCTATCACAAACCCATGAAGAAAAAGAAGGTGAATATAGGTTCGGAGGCTGAGCCTAAGGAGGCCATCATTGGAGACTACTGGTTAGACTTGGAGGTAGAAAAGATCATTGAGTTACTTAGGGATTATCATGACTTATTCCCTCGAGGGTATCATGAACTTAAAGGTGTGCATAAATCACTTGGGAAATGAAGATAAAACTTAAGGATGGTGCACGACTAGTTAGGAAGTGACCTTATAGAATGAACCCCAATTTGCGCGAAAAGGTAAAAGAAGAAATTGATAAAATGTTGAAATCTGAATTATCAAGCCCCTTGATGAGTCAAAATGGGTTAGCCCAATGGTGATTAGTATCAAGAAGGATGGATGAATTAGAATATGTGTGGACTATAGGGAGCTGAATGTTACATGTGTCACAGATCCATTCCCTATGCCATTCACTGAGGAAATATTGGAAGGAGTGGCGGGCATGAAATATATTCTTTCACAGATGGGTTTTCGGGTATCATCAGGTTAGGATTGCTCAGGAGGATCAAGAAAAGACAACATTTACTACTGAATGGGGTAGTTTTTCCTATACTGTGATGCCTTTTGGATTGAAAAAATGCACCTGTTGTATTCTCACACATAGTTGTTCAGGCATTCAAAGATTTTATTCACAACTTCTTACAGGTCTACCTAGATGATTGGATAGTATATGGGCTTGTGAAAGATCATTGTGATAATCTGTGCTTAATGTTTGAATGGTGTAGACAATTGAGTATCTCTTTGAACATCAAGAAGTGCATATTTTCTACACCATTTGGAATACTGTTAGGACATATAATCTGCAAGGAAGGTTTGTTGGTTGATCTAGCTAAGGTTGCAGTCATTTTAGGCCTAGAAGTGCCTACCAATCAAAGTGAGGTGCACATGGATTTTTAGGTCATATAGGATATTATAGAAAATTCATCAAAGGGTATGCCAAAGTTGTTGCACCCTTGGAAGAGTTACTGAAGGGGAAAGGTACATTTTATTGGGAGAACCACAACAACGTGCGTTTGAAATATTAAAGGAGAAACTTACTACCACGCCCATTCTACATTTTCCCTCATGGGATAAACCATTTCATGTACATGTGGATGCTTCGGCATGGCCATTGGCATTGTGTTAGCTCAACTTGGAAAAGGTATTATAGATCATCCAATTTTTTTGCTAGTAGGAAATTGACTCCTGCTGAAAGGAATTATATAACTACAGAGCACGAAGCTTTTTCCATGATCTATGCATTACACAAGTTTTGATAGTACTTGTTAGCAACACCATTTGTGTTTTATACATATCACATGGCCTTGAAGTACTTGGTAAACAAGCCCATCTTACAGGGGCACATATGCAGATGGGTACTCCTATTTCAAGAGTTTGACTTCATAGTTGTGGTGAAGCCAAGGAAAAGTAACTTTGGACCAGACCACTTGTCTAGAATTCACTCTAGAGAGGAGGCACAAAAAATTGAAGAAACCATGCCAGATGCACAATTATATAGGTTACAACGTGTGCCATCAGAATTAGAAGACATTGTTGTCTTTTTATGGACTGGTGTGGCACCAGAAGGAATGAAGGCATTAGAAAAGAAACAACTTGCTATACGCGCGACACCATTTATGTTAATCAATGGTGACCTCTACAAGTTAGGCAGAGATGAAGTATTATGCCATTGTGTATTAGAGCATGAGCGTCAAGGATATTATGGAAGAATCCCATGGTGGTATTGCGGAGGCCATTATGTAGGTGATGTGACTACCTGAAAGATCCTACTTGTTGGATTATGGTGGGAGACATTGTATAAAGACTATAAAGAATATTGTAAGGTGTGTGATCATTGTCAGTGCCTAGGAAAACTAGGGAAAAGAGATGAGATGCCTTTGAGACCAATTACTAGTGTTGAACCATTTGAGAAATGGGCCATTGACTTTGTAGGACCTATTTCACCAGCCGTGCGTAGGACTGGGTCATGCTATATCATTACTTGCATAGATTATCTCACACGGTGGGAAAAAGCAACACCTACGAAGGACTATACAACAACTACAAGCTAGGTTTCTATGGGAGAATGTTCTTACAAGATATGGATGTCCTTTAAGATTGACAAGTGATAGGGGTACACACTTTTTGAATGAGACAATCAGGATCCTATTAGATGAGTTTATGGTTGCACACCATAAAACTACACCCTATCATCCTCAGGAAAATGGAACTATTGAGGCTTTCAACAAGATTTTGAGCTAGAATTTGAAAAAAAATTGTGATGTTGGAAGAAAGGATTGGGATGAAAAAGTGTCAGCTATTCTTTGGGCATATAGAACAACTTATAAGAGGTTGAACAAAGCCACACCATTTCAGTTGGTGTTTGGCATAGAAGCCATTCTCCCTATAGAATTTATGTTACCTTCTTTGCGCATTGCATGCACTTTGGAGGTCTAGCTGATGAAAACTTTAGAAGAGTGTATCAAGAAGATGATTCAACTGGATGAGTGACGAGCCATAACACGATGGAGTCAGAAGTAGGAAAAAGCTAGGCAAAAAGCATGGCATGACATAAACATAAGGGATAAGAAGTTTGAGATTGGACAAATGGTACTTCTTTATGACTCAAAGTTCTTGCACCATCTAGGAAAAGCTCAAAGTACATTGGTTGGGGCCGTATGTCATCACTTACATACTTGAATCAGTGCTTTCCAGTTAGAAGCACTTGATGGAACATGACTACCCGGTTACTTTAACGGGAGTAGGTTGAAGCCCTACTATAAATAAGTCTTCTTGGTGTTTGTAATAAGGTAGTATTGCCATTTAGATTAGGTTTTCAATTATGTATTTCCTTAATGTATTTCCTTCATTGTCATTATGCTTTGTCAATTTAGTTGTTTTTTTGTAATAAGCGTGCTTGCATGCATGAAGCTAATTACTATATGAAGAATGTTTATGTGCAGAGGACTGCACATACCTTTAGTGTGGGGTGGTTGTAGTTATCCAAGTAAAAGACTGTGGGAATTGAAAGGTGAAAGGAATAAGATGCTACGGGTGTGCTTTAAGTCAAAAGAAGATTGCTTCTCAAAAGTGACCAAGGATGGAGATGAATGAAAGGATAGTATAACATGAGGTAAGCGAGGCCATGATAACTACCAGGAGAAGGTACAATGATGAGGTACTCGGGTGTAAGGGCGTGCTTGAAGATAATTCTATGACCAGAGGGTAGGAAGGTGCACTAGAAGGTTATAACTAGGGTGTGAAGATGTACCACACGGAACAAACAAATTTGGTCAATGAATGAGAGGATATTTGGTAGGTGAAGGAGCAATAAATGCATCAAAATTTGAAAAATCTATATAAGGATGGGATGTGAATTCATTTTTACCATTGCGATTAAGATTATTTGAAAGAAGCCAAGTGTGAAGAGCGAGTGATCATTTTTAAGGTGTGAGAGGTGTGTAACCAGTCATGACGAAGAGATCTGTGTGTAGAAGAAGCTTGTGTCCCGGTGGTGAAGGGTTTGAGAAAAGCAAGGTGATGAAGATGAGTTAGGGGCACATAATTTCACCTAGGGCACATTGAATCAAACTAGGTTTGCTTCACACATTGTAAAATTTGAATGACAAGGATCTATAAAGGATTGTAAGGTAAAAATGGCACCCAAGAAGGCAGTTGTAGCAACAACAAAAGGAAAGAAGAAGGTGGTCATCGAGGAGGAAGAAATGGCTCCAGAAAGTAATTTTTCAGAGATGCAATATCCAAAGGGGGTTATTTTCGGCAAGAGTGGGATTCTCACATAAGGAAAATAAAAGTGAGTGAGTACAATCACCGTACCATTGAGAACAAGAAGGAGCTTGACACGTTGTTGAACACGAAGACAAATAAATGCACGGTAGAAGATATGTTGGTGTATGACAATGCTGGTGAAAAGCTCTTGTAGAGGATAGGGGTTTACCAACTTTATGAGCTCCCTTATTTCAAGAAGTATGAGCCATTATACCAGTGGCTTATGAGCAGAGTGCATGAGGATTTTTTCTACTTTATAGGGTGCAGAGTCAAAATTTCAGCCACACTCATCTCCATAGTGATAGGGTTGAAAGGCATGGGAGATGATTTGTGAGATGATCTGACAAATAAAAATATAATATTAGAGACCAGGAAGGAGTTGGGATATACAAAGGGTCCACATGGTATGGACATCAAAAAACTAAAGAAGTATCTAGTTGTACAAGTGGCCACACATCTCATTACAAAGCTCAATGACTAGGAAAGGTGGTCACAAGTGAACACCATGTGGTTACACATTTCCAAAAAGATGTCTAAGGAGTATTCTACAACATTTCATGGTATATTGTAGAGACAATCATTGAAGAAGTGCATGCAAGAGGAGGAAAGATCAACTTTGGAGCTATTCTATTATCACTAGTGTTCATGGAGATCGGAGTACCTGATGGACCGAAGGAGAAGGTATGGGAGTATCTAATGGAACACAAATCACCTTCCGAACACTTCAAGAAGTACCTATGTGAGGGATCCATGACAAAAGAGTAGGTTAGGAAATGGGCTGAGAAGTGGTATGATAGGCTCCGTGTGGCTTTTGAGGAGGAATGGTGCATCCCCAAGGACTTGCCTTCAGTGGTTGGAAAGGTAGTTCAATTTTTGTATACCAACATTTTTGTATAGCGCAGTTTGTAATGAAAGATGGGGCATGGAGTCCTTGGTGCAAATTTCCATATGCATTCATAGCAAAGTACTTCTAGGCATCAGTACACAGGTTTACAGATGCGCACAACGACTGATGTTCAACATGGATAAGGTAGATTGCAACTACCACACACTAAGGAAGAAATATGTGTATCTAGGGTAGGGTGCATATGTTGAAAGACTCATTTATGATGTTTTAAGCATTAAACCAATAAGTTTGGTGGTGGGAGATATTGGAGCAATAGCTTGGTGTATCTCTAATTAAAGCCAAAGATGGAGAATAACAAGTATGTGGAAGGTGAGTTCACACTTCTAGCACCACTAAAGGGAAAGCATACAATGGAGAACATCCCAGTGCCTAAGCCCACAGAGCCAATTGAAGTGGAGGATGAGGAGGAGGAGAAAGATAGTGGTGGTTTGGAGCATAGAGGTAGGAGACATCCTAAAAATAAGGGTGAAGCTGAGTGCACCACTACACCACCTCAGCCACAAGAGGGGGATGATGAGGACTTGAATGCAGTCCAAGGGGAGCACAAATTTAAGAGGGTGTTTAAGAGAACAAGACCTAAGGTGCTACTTGTGTGCTACTCTAACAATGGTGCACAAATCACCCAGGACTCTCTCCATAGAAGGAGGAAACCATGCAAAGAAGGAGGAAACTGAAGTTAAATGAGGAGGTAGAAGAGTCAGAGGAAAGCATGCCTAATTCTCCTACACTTCCAGAGAACATAGAAGAATAGGGTGAGGAATCAAAGGAAAGAGGAGAGGATGAGAAGGGACCAGAGGAGATAGCTACAGAGAATGTTCAGGACATGGAGACACAAGTCCCAAATTTGGAAGCTAAGGTCCCCAAGCAACAATGGTCTAGAAGAATGAGTGGAGAGCACATTCCACCAGCCATGGGATATGCGGAGGACGCAGGTAAAATTATCTATGCCCGCTTCCAGAGCACGATAAAATAGAAGGATTTATTTGGCTGGGAGCTAATGGATGAGGATATGGTGATTGTGTGCACTCGAAAGCAACTATCATGGTCAATGCACACCCATATGGATGAGCCTGACTTTGATATATGAAAGAGTCATGTGTTTCAAGATGGCTGAAGAAGGCACCACAAGCTAGACATATGATAGTAAAGCCTACTATCATGTCAGATGAGCAGGTCAACAATGCATTGGTAAAGGTTTCTACTAAAGTTACAAGAAGAAACATGGATAAAGTCAGCAACAATCAAAGCGCTTGCACGAGGAGCTAAAGACAAAGGATGCTGAGATAGCACACATAACATAAGAGAGGGACTTGACACAAAAGAAGAATGAAGTATTTATCAGCTTCATAGAGGAGATTGGGGACAATGTCATAAGAGCTAGGCCACACTTGGAGACCAAGGTACCACAAATGTTTCCCTCAGTGATACATTATGTAGGAAAGTTGGTGGACCTGGTGCTTGAAGATGAACCTTTGTGCATGACAACGCCAAGGAAGTCAGAGTAAGAGGTAGAACGAGAAAGCCTCAGTGATGTGAAAGATTGCATCATATGAAGGGTTGTTACAAGCACTACAAGAAGTATTGAAGAAAGTAGACTAGGATTTGAATATATGCACAGCTCTAGAGGCACTTATCAACATAAAGACCCTAGAAGAAAACAATGAGGTCTAAAAAGCAATGAAGGATGAAACATTGGGCCACGTGAAAGATTGTCAATAGTTAAGTAGAAGTGCGAGGCCTTGACAGCAACACAAGAGCTGCATAAGACTCGGCTGGAAGAGCTTGGGAAGCAAATTGCGCAGAAGATGGATCTTTTAGAAGGAAGAATGACCTCAATGTCCAACATTGTGTTGGTTACTGAGAATGAAAAATGAGATATTGCGAGGGATGAGTTGGAATCCATTGTTGTGGACATTCTAGAGAAAGAAGAACAAACACTTGTTGAATGGCGGGACTTGGAGGCCAAATAAAGGAGGAGTATCCAGTTGATACTTCAAACGATGCATAGAGAGGCTGCCTCATAGCCTCATAAAACTTCTTTATTTATCTACATTATTTTGTTCTTATTCTTTCCATTATTCTATTCTTTACTTCAATTTTTGGAGATACCCATTGTTGGGATGAAAATGAGATTAATGTGGTGTAATGTTGATAAGATAATACTTGTTATAGATCACACAAGAACTCTGTGTGGGAGAGAAGGCTAGGATCAAGGATGCGAAGGGACAGAATGAACCTACGTGCGGAGGGCAAGTTCAACATTCAGGACTTAGCCAATTTTGAGCATGAAGACCTATTTTTATAAGATGGCGTGCGGAACACACCAACGATGTAGAGACGTGCACGCCATGCATTTTCTATCTTTAGAGGATCGGATCAAGTGTTTGCATGGAGACAAGCTAAGAATAGGATTATCACTTTAGTTAACTTGTAAGAGGATCTATAGATAACACACTTACATGTGTGGCTATGCAAAAATGGTGCATGGATATTAATAACATGCAGCCTATTTCTGGAATAGATAAGTGGTGAAGGGCAAGTCCCCACCCTATATATATGATATGAAGAACATAGTAGAATATACACAGAGAGAGATGGATGTATGAAGGTATAGAGGTATGCGCATATGATTGGATTACTTGTATCAGATCCATGTGTGCATCGGTATAGATTGCCATTATTGTAAGGAGCTTCGTGTTTATTAATAGATGGAAGATATTGGCTGAACCTAAGTGTCATTCCTGTGTGTAATTGAGTAGTGCATGTTCTTGATTCAATCATGATTACTTGTTTAAACTTGTTCTTTCATAGATCTGAATGTAGCATGCATTGTAGAATGATGGATTAGTTATGGATCTATATGTTTCTTCCTTCATCATGCTAACATCTTGATATAGCAACCCTAAAGAGGGACTTGACACCTTTGTGCACTTTGGGTGAGCGCTTAGTCTAGGTTGAGTGATGTGCCATCACGACTAGGGTGTTATCTAGTAAATTCTAGGCTGCATCATATGCTACAATTGCAACACTCAGAATTTTCTTCACTTGGGTTCCTTGTGATGGTTCCTTTATTATAACAAGGATGTGAGTCCTTATTAAAAAACCCTCAATTCACCCATAATCAAAAATTCATGATAGTTATTGGTGTAATGTACAATCATATTATTATTATTTTGATTAGAGGTAAAATAAGGGTTGAGGGGACCCTACCCCGTACATAAAGTTACTATTTCCATACAAAAGGCCAAGGGATAAACCATTGAAGCCCAACCACAAAACCAAAACAGTTTAAGACCGGTAATAAGGAAATACAAACATAAAGGAAAGATACCAAACAAAAAATAAAATAACAAACAAAAACATAACCAAGAGACTAACAACAAAACAACTTAGAACTAACGGAACAGAAAAACATCCTAGATAAAAGAATTTACTCTTTTATCAGGTACCCCATTGAATTCATGCATCCATTCCATTCTTTGACAAGGGATTCAATGGTGGCTTTCCACACCTTGTACTTTGGCATACGTACAATCATATTATTACAAAAGGTATAGCTTGGTACTTTTCTCATCAAGTTTAATCAATTTCAAGATTATATCTTGTTGTAAAAAAATAGTGTAAAAGTATTATTACAATTCGACAAATATTAAAAATTTAAAATGTATTTATTAAACTCAATAAGGAAGAATCCTTATTTATCTCAAATATTACAATAGTTTTCAGATTGTTACAAACATGAATTATGCCTTATAAAAATATGTGAAATAATTTTTTTGATTTTTAACAAATACAATGATTCGAATTCAGATTTCCAAACAATAATACATGATCAAATCACATGTATAATATCTAACAATCATGTCACTTATCTACTCCATCCTACATCTGAAGGAAAGAGAGAAGGTATACATGGTTAGTTCATCGAATTGGCATGAATTAACAACTCACATTCAAGTTGTATTATGATCTAAATGAGTATAATGAGGTTAAATTAATGGTCACCTTAACCACGATGGATCAAACCATTTCATTACCACATAATACATCAAGTAAGATTTATTGCTTAATCAACACATGAATCATACCAAGAAAATATTAATGAAGTATTTAATCAAGTTAAAAGGTATCTTGAAATCAATTTGATCAACCTATCAAATCATCAAGCAATCCTTTTAAGGATAAATAAACCCTTAATTTCTCTACATGGTTCTAGAACATTTCATTCTATTATTCAAAGATTAATAGAAAGGAAGAGAAACAAAAATTCATAACTTATCAAGTAACCATCTTTTTCCAAGTTGGTTCTTTGGCCTAATTTGATTCCATGATCAGTCTACATTCATTATACCCTTTTTTATTATCTAAACTTAGAAAGAAAACTTAAATGTCATGTTTGACTTCTAACCTTACTATTTCACAGATTATAATCTGGTTAACTATAAAAATAAATAAATAACAAATTTATTCATGAACTAACATCTTGAGGAAAATATTCAACTCATTAGATTTTGGTCCACTCAAATAAAAAATCATCAATAAGTGGAACCTTAAATCTTACAAATTAACTAAATCATTATCTAAGACTTCAAATACACAGAAAACGGTCAATGGAGAAGAACTTCTTTCATTCTCTTATAACTCACTAAGATGCTTATATCAAGTTGTTACATCTAACCCAATACTACCCACAAGAAGGAAGTTATTCATTATTCTCAACATAAAACCACAAGGTTTCAACAAGGGTTCAACCATGGCCAAGTTACCATAGAATACAATAGAGCCCATTATTCATATCAATAGTGAAAGATATTTACCAAAAATTCACAATAACCCGATCCTAAAAATATTCATCCCTTCGATTATTCCTCAAGAAGATAAGTACAACTACAATTTTTGTTGATAGTCTAACATGTAATGAACAACTAACCATTATCAACCAAAGGCTTTTCAAGACAAGGAGCAAGTTTATTCCGACACACCCTATACATTGTCCTTTGTTTTTCATAGTCCAAAGAACATAAAAAACACAACCTCACAATTACATTTATTACTTAATCTCAAGTTCGAAATCGACCTTAGAAATCGATATCTCCAAAAAAAAAAAGTCTATGCAACCAAACTAGATGCATAAAATATTGTCAAAACATATTTGTACAAACCTAGGTTCATATTGCAGCCAGAATCCTACTATATTTACTTTTCCAAAAACCCAACAAAGGAAAATGATTCCCATAGAAATATTAGAGGTCTCGAGGGGTTTAACCAAATAATAAATTTAATTATTGATTAACTTAACATATAACATTATAAATAAACATAAGATCAAATGCACATAAAATCAAATGACATAGACACAATATTAATGTGGAAAACCCCTGAGGGGTAAAAACCATGGAAAAGAGATATATCCATTATTTGGTAAACATTACAGTTCAACAAATTTCCTCCATCACTTCTCTCCACAAATTGACTGAGTGAATTAAATTTACAATGATCATGCCACATGATTTGAATATTTGACCCCACGGGTCATTTAAATATCAAGTGATGGGTTGTGACTTTTTACAAAGCACCCCAATTTAATAAAATTGATTTAATAAAATCAATTAAACATAAACAACCTAGTTTATATTAAATAATTAAGAATATAAATATTCCTAATTATTTAATTATAAACTAAGGTTTATAAAACACTTAATATTACGTTCTAACACTCCCCTCAATAA
The DNA here is from genome assembly GCA_018340775.1 of Taxus wallichiana var. yunnanensis. Classification (NCBI taxonomy): domain Eukaryota; kingdom Viridiplantae; phylum Streptophyta; class Pinopsida; order Cupressales; family Taxaceae; genus Taxus; species Taxus wallichiana. The sequence continues at coordinate 291,475,594 of CM031242.1, read as the reverse complement.
TAAGTGGGGAACATATGCCAACATTACCTGTTTATACAACGAGATTTACAAATCCATAAACCATAGTGAAGGTTTAGGCTAGCATATCAAATTTGAAGGATTTATACACTTTCATCATGCTCATCTTACCTTTTGGTACAAAAGGATTTGGAATCCATAAATTAGAATTTAATGATTTAGGCTAAGCATGATTTGTGAGTCTACATTTCATAGTTTCTCATGGAAAATATCTCAACCAACATCTCTAGGAGACTTTTATAACATAAGGACCTCCTTTACAATAGATGCAACACACTAGACTATACATCATAAACTTAGAGTTACAAGTTTACAAAGATCCTAAAAGGATCTTTTTACAATACTTTACAATGGGGAAGAAGTATAAAGGAGAAGGAGATATCACATAGTTAGCCATTAAGAAGTAGAATTTCCATGTGCACTTCCCTAAGTGATAAATATGAAAGGCCAAGCATTGCACACGAAACTTGCAGAAATTTACAACACACAATGGCTTTGTAAACATATTTGCAACTTGATCTTTAGTCGGGTAGTATTGGAGATCTATATCACCACAGAGAACCTTCTCTCGGATAAAATGCATATGAATCTCTATATGATTCATTCTCTAATGTTGAACTAGATTCTTAGCAAGAGCAATGTAACTCTGAATATCACATAGAAGAGGAGTACTTCCTTTAACTTCCATGTGTATCTCTTCCAACAATTGCTTAGCATGGATTCTTTCACTTCCATCACACTTCTATACTCTTCCTCAATAGAAGAGATGGAGACTGTTGGCTACTTTTTACTACTCCAAGTAATGGCACATGTACCAAACTTGAACACATATCTAGTTGTATATTTTCTATCTAACACAACACCAACATGGTTAGAATCATAATATCCATATAACATGCATAATATAAATCATTATTGATTTCAATTTTAACCATCTATAAATCTTACATTGATAGGTTAAAAAACAAGTTGTATAACAACTTAAATAACAATATGCTTAGCAACTAACCATGTTATATTACCAATATGTTGAACAATTTCAACATATTAATCTTGTAAAAATATATATTAGATGCAATCAATATTGGATGTCTCCAATACAAACACAAAGGTGTCCCCAAGTGTCATTTGATATGCATATAATAATATTTTTAGTAATCACATACTAATTTATAATTTAGAAATGTTTTATCAATAACATATATATCTTTATTATCTATTCTAAGCCTTTAAATTTGTAATAAGAAAAATAGATAATATTTATACAAAAATCACCAAATCATGCAAGAAAAAATCACAACATACATTAAACCAATTAGAGATGGAATTTTTAAAGGTCTTCTATTACTATGAAAAATTCCATGGATTATGTGGAGTTTTCTTCAAGATGACCGAGGAAGGGTTTTGGTGACAACTTACCATGTAAGCACCCTTCACACGTTTTATGAGAGAGGTGACATACCAAAAATAAGTTAAGTCAAGACATGACCTAGTCTTTCATGCCACAATTGAAAATACATTTTATTTAAGGAAGCAAAGAATTTAAACATGTATAATCTAATCTTTTGTATACCTTCAAAAACTAGTAAATTTTAACTCATTTTTCTTTTAACAAAACTATACTATAATTATTCTTGAGTTAAGTGAGACCAAGAAATAAAATTCATTTTTAATTTAAGAATATACAAAACATCATTTACTGAGATATTAAACAGACATTTGCTTTTCATTTACCCTAAATATTGAGAGTCGAATGATCACTTTGATATATAATATTAGATTTATACGACATGTGCCTAGATGCATCATTGTCTAATATCTATCCAATTTCGTGGTAACTACATTAGATTTATTTTTAATATAAACACTATTATACCATCATCCATTGACATTTTTCACAAGAACACAAAGGAGAGGTTTTGTTCACATAAGGTAATGGACACATGATCGGGAGCGGGGGTGCAGGGGTAGCAACCCCGGTGGGATCGAGGGACAAAGCACCCTTTGCGAGGTGCAGGGGCAATACCCTTGATGTGTTCCCTTATAATTTACTCCTTTGAAATCGACTAAAATCAAATATTCGTGAAAAAATATTACACTAATCATATTTTCCTTAATTATTGATGAATAAACATTATTTTTTTAGAAAAATAAGGTACACTTACACACAAGGTTGTGAATGTCGTGTTTACTTATACCTTGTCTCATATCGCTTATCTTTACCAATGGAGTTTTAGAAAGTCCCCCTGTTGATTTTTAAGTAAATATGTGGTCATATTTCGGTGTTTTCCCCATATTCATGTCGAAATTGACATGTCAAAAGAATACTTACACAAAATATAGTAATTTGAAAATAGATTTGACATATTCAGTTAAATGTAATTTTTTTATTTTTTAAAAGATACTGAATTATGTGTTATCAATACAAGAAAAAATACTTTTTATTTCAAAAAGAAACTAAAATAATTAATTATTAAAATAAAAAAATTCCTCGCTATGTCAAAAAATTGTTTGAATTTTAATACTAGATCAAAAACAATTCTAATCAACTTTAAAAAATATATAAAAAAATAATTTGGAGTAAAGCTCCTATATGTATATGTTTGCATATCATTCGAATTGAGGGGTCATTAGTGAAAATTCACAAGACCCCCAAAATGACTTGTGGATCTACTTTTCTAAGGCAATTTCATTTAGTTTGAATACACAACATTGAGCCTTCCCAAAGTGTGGGACCTTTGCAAATGGGGAAAGCTCTCCAGAGAAGGCCGGTTCCTCTTTCTAAACTACACCGCCACAAGCTATTTCAAAGTGCAGAAAGCTAATCTAATCCTAATCTAACTATGCTAAGGAGGCGGAGAGAGATAAAAGAGGGAAAAACATAGCCTACACTAAAACAAAGGATACACCGAGAAGGAAAATGTTGAACATCTATCAAAACGCCATGGAACAAGAAGAGGTGAGCAATGGGAAGGATGGACAAGTCCATCATAGGCCCAAGGATATATTTCACATAGAAATGTTCCAAGACTCCATGAACATAGCTCCAAACCTATGATGAACATTCAAACATGCACAACTACCTGTAATGAAGAGAGGCAAGAAGAAAACAAGCAAAAAAACGAGCAAGGATGGACAGATGCACCACAAAACACGTTTTTGTTGCTCAGTAAGCCTGAAACATCATTTTAATGGTAAAAGAAAAAAACACCGTTACAAAGCATGGGAGGAGGTTCTAACTCCATTTTCAACCCTGGGGAAGAAAAGAAGGGAGGGCAGAGCAGAAAAGATGAACAACCTTTACAAATGAGCCAAAACTGGCTTTTATCACGAAGTAGAATGAAGAAAAGTGCAAAAACGTGGGCAAATTTGATTTGCAACTCCAACCACTGACAAATTCTTCTAATTAGCCTACAAAATGATGGGTTCCCATAGAAAATCCCATACTTCAAAGTACATTGCTCTGCAGATCCAAAAGACCCATACTTCATTAAATTTGGTGGTTGGTAACCATTTCTATGTTTTTTACATGCCAGGGATGTTTCTCCATTTTCTCCCAAAATCTCCATCAAAATACAAAATTGAACCCTCCATCGTGTAGAGAATTTCACCAAATTTCTAATGACACCAAGAACGCAAAAATATGAGCTCTGGATCAAAAGTTATGCCCCTTTGAAGATTTAGGGAAAAAATAGGGCAAAAATGGATTGGTGGGCCGAAACTTTAAAATTTTCCTTTTTTTGAATTTGGGAAAATTTCCCCAAAAATCCCCGCACCCCACCACTCCGCTACCACATGGCACCTCCTATTCGCTGATGGAAATGCGAGCCCAAACCTCACTTCCATCCTTTGATTTTCATTGGGAAAATTTCCCAACTTTGCCCCCATGCTCTGCTTGTCTCGATGACACGTGTCACTTCCTCATTGGTTGGCGGGGATGCGCTTCAAATTTTTCCTTTTCCACCTTGGTGGGATTTTGGGTCAAATATTCCCTTTGCACCCTCTCGACTACTTTGTTAAAAATCCAAAGTTTACTCCACGCCTTCAACTTCCGCCTTTGGATGGACACGTGGCGGCCTCCTATTGGTCCGCGGCCCTTGCAAATTTCTTTTCCTCCTCCATAGGCTTTCGGGCCAAGATTTTCCTTTGCACCATTTTTGGAAATTTTTCAACTTACCCCCATCGGCTCGACCTCCATCGACGCCAGCGTTGAAGACTTTGATTTGGCACGGGCCTTAATCAATTTTCTTTTTTCGCAGGCCCGTGGGCAAAATTTTCCCTTTGTGCCCTCCGACTACTTTGGCAAAAAGCCAAAATTTACTCCTGCGCCTCGACTTCGCCTCTGGGCTGGACATGTGGCGGCCTCCTATTGGTCCACGGGCCTTTGGGAAAAAATTTCTCCTTCCACCTTGAGCCCTTTGGCAAAATTTTCAACTTACCCCCGTTGACCCACCATTCCGCCCTGCCACGTGGCACATTCCTATTGGTTGCGGGCCTTCCCAGGAAAATTTCCCTCAAAAACTCCGCCGAGCCATAACTTGAGAAATACAAGGAGTTAGGAGGAAAATTTTACCTTTCTGGAAAGGTGAGGAAAAATCCTATCTGATGGGATCATTTCCAGAATCTTTTGAGTACCTAAAGCATGCCAAAAATTCATTTAAGTGCCAGCAAAGGAGAAGAAGGAGGAGTTAGCCAAAAATAAGCATGGGGCTTATTTTGGATAACAATTTGGTGACTCAGAGGGGTCATCTGCCTACTAGATGAATGATCAGTAGCCTTTGAAGCATCCATTGGGCATGGAGTCATGAGTTGTAGCCTAAAAACTGATCTGAACTTTGAAAAATTCCTCTTTGAGCCACTTGGAAACCCACTGAACTGGAGTTGTTTTCACCAAAATGCCACTGAAATGGACTATGCAAGAGAAAAACCAGCAGCACCAAAAACTATGTACAAAACTAAAAATCATACATGCTCCAAATGGAACATGCAGAGTGTGCACAAGCACTTCTTCTATTGAAAGAAAACCTACCTACTCTACTCTAACTAGAAGCAAAGGTGGGCTAAACAAACCCTACAACTGGTTGTGCAAAATAGCTTCCTTTCTTCAAAATTGGTAGCCATGCAAATGATTTGGAGCTGAGTATGGCTGCTTGGATGAGTGGAAAATCAACAAGAAGCTGGTCTTCTACCCAAATTAGCAAGGTGTTAGCTGAAAGCAAATTGAATACCTCTTTTAGTTGCTCTACATTTGGATTGAAGAGGTATGACAGCTGATCCTTGGTACTTTATAGCTCATCCTCATGCTTAGAAGAAAGCATGACTGGTTGTGACTTCTCCTTTGGCTCCAATGAAGCCAAGTACCTTATTGGGCAAGGTTTGATCCATTTGATATGCCCATAGCTCTGATTTTCAACTCCAAAAATGGAGTCTTCTTGTAGACCTTCTTGAATGGATGGTGTGGAAGAAGTGATGGAGTTCTTCTACTGTTTTCCTTCCTTTTCTAGTGAAGAACATGGAAGATTAATATCTTCCAACATTGGTTCCAAAGAGCTGTCACAAAACACAGGCTGCTATTTTTCAATGTTCTCCTTTGTGGCAGCAGGCTCTTGATGTTGGAGAATGAATGGTGAAGAAGAAAATATTGTAGTTTCAGTTGCTCTTCATCCAAACATTCTTCTAAGTCTGATGGAAAATCAAACTCTTCAATGTCCTGCTGCTCTAAGGTCTCTCCCTCTTATATGGTGACCTCCAAGTCTACATTTTCTTCACCATGTGTAATTTCATTTTCAAACATGAAACTTGTCAATTCAAACTCATCCAAAAAATCATATTTTTGGAGAGATGAAGTGGGAGAGAAACATAAAATTTCTTGTGCCTCTTGCTCAAAATTTGGACCTGTTTTGTTCACCTCCATAATGGCTTCATCAATCAAATCAGCCCCTTCAAATGAAAGAAAAATTTATCAATAATGCTTCCTTCTTCTGCTGTTGCAAAAACTGACTTGATCTCATCCATTTGCTCCTCTTCAATGGGATTTGGAGCTGGTTGTTCTTCCTCCTCTACTTCTTGAAGACCATCTTGCTCTTGATTAAACTCTCCCTCTAGCATGAGGTTTGTCAAGTCAAACTCTTCAATCTACTGCTCTAGAGGACAAGTTGGGACTGCAAGATCTTCTTCTTCCATGGCTGATTGTGTAACTCGAATTGGATCAACATTTCCTTCAAATAAAGTGCCAACATGGACACTACATTCTGAGCAAACTGATTGCTGATCTACTTCTTCTTTTTTCTCTTCTTCTGCTGCAACAAAATCAGTCCTAACCACCACTTGTTCAACTTTCACCTCCTCTGAAGGCTTAACCATCAAGGGGATCTTTGTTATCCCAAATTTGAGAGCCAAGCTTACCAAACTTTTGATCTTTTCATCCTTGTTTGGCTCTTCTTCTTGTTGCTGTTTTCCTTGACTGGAATTCTAATTTTTATCTTCCCAACATGGATTTGGGAATGCAAGAGGAGGGGTGGGTTGTGACTCAATTGATTTTGTAATTTTTTGTGGTGTTGGAGGAGGTAGAAATTCTTGTTTCTTTGGAGGGAATGGCTGTTTGGAAGGGAAAAGGAAAAAGAATTGAGATGGGGTGGAAGACTAGGGAATGGAGAAATGGAATTAACTCTTGGGGCAGCATTGACTGGATTTAGAATTTGGCATTCCAAATGAGATGGTGCTGCTTGAGGAATGGAAAGAGAAAAACCAGATGATGGTGTAGAACTTACCCATTGACAAGATTGTTCAGCAGAAGTTTATAGGCCTCTATCTCTGTTGTCCATTGTGCAAGTTAGGGCAGCATCTATATCATGAAGTTTAGCTTCTCTTGAGGGCTGAAGTGTCTTGGAAAAGGGCCTCCCCATGGACAAGGAGTCCTATAACCAATTTTGAAAGCCTTCATTTGAGTGTTGCTCTTGATTGCACCATTTTGCCTCCATCTTTTGGATTTTCTCCACAAAATCAGCATCTTCCATTTGATTGTCTTCATTACATGCGTACCCTTGCTCTTGATATGCTTCACAACCAAACTGATTTTGGTATTGCTCATATGGGTAAGCATGCTGATCTTGAATTTGATCAAAATGCTGATTTGAAGGAGTTGTAAAACATGTTGGAGGTGAAATATATTGCTGCTATTGTAAATGTGAATTCCATGATGGAAATGAAGTCATGATTGCACAACTTCATGGAATGAAAGAAGATGGAAGAGATGGAAAGAAGAATGGATGGAAAACATGTCTGCAACTCAGAGAATGAGTTATTTACTAGATGGAGTCGCCAGATGTGCTTTTGAATATGCCTCCAAAGGTTGAATCCTTAACAGAACACACCAACCTATCAAAAATAAGGTGGAAGACCTCTAAGGTCCCACTGGGCATGCCAAAACTGTTAGTGCAAATTCATAGCACCCCCAAAATGACTTGTGGATATGCTTTTCTAAGGCAATGTCATTTGGTGTGAATGCACAACATTGAGCCTTCCCAAAGTGTGGGACCTTTGCAAATGGGGAAAGCTCTCCAGAGAAGGCTGGTTCCTCTTCCTAAACTACCTGCCACAAGCTATTTCAGTGTAGGCAAGCTAATCTAATCCTAATCTAACTATGCTAAGGAGCAAGAGAGAGAAAAGAGGGAAAAATAGAGCCTACACTAAAACAGTGATACACCAGAGAAGGAAAATGTTGAACATTTATCAAAACTACCATGAAACAAGAAGAGGTGAGCAATGGGAAGGATGGACAAGTGCATCACAGCCCAAGAATATATTTCACACAGAAAATGTTCCAAAACTCCATGAACACAGCTCCAAACCTGCAATGAACATTAAAACATGCACAACTACTTGCAATAAAGAGAGGCAAGAAGAAAACAAGCAAAAATGAGCAAGGATGGACAGATGCACCACAAAACACATTTTTGTTGCTCCAGAAGTTTGCACAGAACATCATTTTAATGGTAAAAGGAAAAAACGCCATTACAGAGCATGGGAGGAGGTTCTAACTCCATTTTCAACCTTGGGGAAGAAAAGAAGGGAGGGCAGAGAGCAGAAAAGATGAACAACCTTTACAAATGAGCCAAAACTGGCTTTTATCATGAAGCAGAATGAAGAAAAGTGCAAAAACACGGAAAATTTGATTTGTAACTCCAACCACTGACAAATTCTTCTAATTAGCCTACAAAATGATGGGTTCCCATGGAAAAGCCCATACTTCAAGTACATTGCTCTGCAGATCCAAAAACAACCCATACTTCATTAAATTTGGTGGTTGGTAACCATTTTTACATTTTTTCATGCCAAGGATGTTTCTCCATTTTTCTCCCAAAATCTCCATTAAAATACAAAATTGAACCCTCCATCGTGTAGAGAATTTCACCAACTTTCCAATGACACCAAGAACGCAAAAATCTGAGCTCTGGATCAAAAGTTATGCCCCTTTGAATATTTAGGGCAAAAATAGGGCAAAAATGGATTGGCGGGCCGAAACTTTAAAATTTTCCCCTTTTTGAATTTGGGAAAATTTCCCCAAAATCCCGAGCCTCTGCCGCTTCACTACCATGTGGCACTTCCCTATTCACTGATGGAAATGCGGGCCCAAACCTCGCTTCCATCCTTTGATTTTTCATTGGGAAAATTTCCCAACTTTGCCACCGCATTCTCTGTCCATCCGGTGACACGTGTCACTTCCTCATTGGTTGGCGGGGATGCACTTCCAATTTTTCCTTTTCCACCTTGGCGGGCTTTCAGGTCAAATTTTCCCTTTGTGCCCTCCGACTACTTTGGAAAAAATCCAAAATTTACTCTGCGCCTCCGACTTCCGCCTCTGGCTAGACACGTGGTGACCTCCTATTGGTCTCGCGGCCGTTGCAAATTTCTTTTCCTCCTTTGCGGGATTTCGGGCCAAGATTTTCCTTTATGCCATTTTTGGAAATTTTTTCAACTTACCCCCACCGGCCCGACTTCCGCCGATGCATGGCACACTTTGATTTGGTGCGGGCCTTAATCAATTTTCTTTCTTCCATGGGCCCACGGAAAATTTTCCCTTTGCACCCTCCGACTACTTTGGCAAAAAGCCAAAATTTACTTTGCGCCTCCGACTTCCACCTCCGACTGGACACGTGGCGGCCTCCTATTGGTCTGTGGGCCTTCAGGCAAAAATTTCTCCTTCCGCCCCCACCAAGCCCTTTGGAAAATTTTTCAACTTACCTGCTGACCACCATTCCACCCTGCCACATGGCACATTCCTATTGGTTGCGGGCCTTCCCAGGAAAATTTCCCTCAAAAACTCCGTTGAGCCATAACTTGAGAAATACAAGGAGTTAGGAGGAAAATTTTACCTTTTTGGAAAGGTGAGGAAAAATCCTATCTGATGGGATCATTTCCAAAATCTTTTGAGTACCTGAAGCATGCCAAAAATTCATTTAAGTGCCAACAAAGGAGAAGAAGGAGGAGTTAGCCAAAAATAAGCATGGGGCTTATTTTGGATAATAGGGGCTATATTCAAACTGATCCTAATGGCCCTTCAAACATTTGTTATGGCCACATTACAAATACCGAGTGGACACATTACAAATGCCATACAATTAACCAACTCATGGACCATTACACCATCTAAGGAAAAAGCAAGGGGTACATGGCTTTAACATGAACTAAATACGACATGAAATTGGCTTATAAATCATTTTAAAATCTAACGTGCCCCATATGTGGGATTAAAGCACTTTAAAATAAAATAAAATTGCCATATGACGACCATAATTTCACCCTTGGCACCCGCACCAATTCATAACCAAGTGGTGGGCAATATATGCGACCAAGTCACAAATTAAAGGAATACACATATTAAGTTTTAACCATGCCATAAAGCATATATCGTGCAAGCGGTATTTGACCAACCTAACATAATAAATTAATTATATGCTCGACTAATACTTAAATAATATGTTTAAGACTTTACCATATACAATCTAATCAAATGTAAAGGATCGACAGGTGGAATTATGTAATTGAAAGGATTGTGGTGATGTCACGCTCATATCACGTAACCGCCATTTACAATCGGTACCAATCATATGTGTTTTCGTTTGACCATTCTCTCCCACTCATTTTTTAATGGGACAGAGCATATAAGTTAAAAAATCTATCTTATAGAATGGGTATATAAGATAGATTAAACTAGCAATCAAACTCAAATGTACGATGTGAACTTCGAAAGGGATATAGTGAAGAAGTGAAACTAGATGAGGAGAAATAAAGGGAAAGGAAGATGGGTGTAGAAAATGATGTCTAAGGGTGGAGAAGTGAATGGGAAAGGAAAGAAGAATGGAGGAGATAATGGGAAAATATACAAAATATGAAGAATATGACATGTTTGGTAATCGTAAAAAGGATAAAAATTGTCTTATGGTAGACGTCGACAAAAATGTAGATGAAGATATGTGAAAATGCAAGAAGTGAATGGAAAATGTTGTCGAGGTGAATACTTGATTAGTTAAAGACAAACCAATAAATAAATATTCTCCAAATTGCACTGTATCATTAATAAAATGTTAAGTGTTAAAAATTTGACGTAAGAAGGAGAAGAAGATATAATTTGTTTTTTTAGATAATACGTTGCAGGAAGGGATGATTGTGCCCCCTTTGATTTGGTCTGGTTTAGATCCACACAAGGCTAGGGCACAAATAACTTCAGAGAAATATTACAAAGTCTTATTCATCTTTCTGCAAGAAATTATAGATGAAAATCAAAGCCTATTATAGAAATTCCATGAAGGTGGGTGAGCATTAGGGTTAAACTTGAATAAAGATTATGATCACATGGCTATGCATGTGAGTGTTATTTATTTATTTCTTTTTAATCATTTCTTTTAGGTCTAATCGACCAAGGTTATTTTATTGAATAGAAAATAACGGAAAAAATAGACAAACAAAACATCCATGCCACTATTTATGAACAAAATTTCCTTTGTGAGATGATCTCGTACATGTCATTCTCTTGCAATTGTAGGCAAAAATCGAAGTTTCTTGTAGAATTTCTATCTGGGGTGGTAGAACCAAGGGATAAAATCTAATAAAGCTTACGATGGCTCGATTACATGCGTGTGAGTGTTATTTATTTTTAGATAATTTCTTTTAGGTATAAGAGAATTCAATTCTTTTATTGAACAAAAGAGAATGAAACAAAAAAAGATAGACAAAACATATGCTTTATCACCGATGTCTAGAATGGTTGATCTCGTAATGTCCTTTGTCGAACCGATCTTGTACATGCCAGGCCGAGCATATAGAAATAATCCTAGTGCATGGCTCAAATTATTGACATGATCGTTTATACGGTCTATCATATGGATGGTGGCAATTAATATATGTTGTTAGAGCCCCTAAGGTTTGTACCTGCAAACATGCCTTTCAACGTAAATATGTGAAATGATTCGATGGATACTTATATTGTTTATATAAAGAGTTTTTAATTGCCCTTCGTGGGAATATTTTGTCTTAACCATGTTTTAAAACTCGGATATATTATTATTGCATCAAACAGGATAACTTATTTAATGCCTATGGACCCACATGTTGTGGCATTAGATACTGAAGACACCTACGTGCTATCTAAGATCATGTGGCTTGTGAAGGCTTGTATGCCACTTGTCGGATAAGATGAACAAAGCGCGACTAATAATGTGGGAATAAGTGGCGTGCGAAGGAAAAATATTTTGGGGATGCACATTGGAGCTTGGGAGTATGCGTAAAAGGTGATCTCGTCGGATATATCAATACAATCATGTAGGCGACCTTCACATATAACTCTTTTGAAGAAATAGTTAGCTATCTATATTGCGTGCGGGAATTACATCTCCTATTCACGAAAAAACGGAAAAAGTATGCGGTGTGAAAATTAGTAGTAGGGGATAAGTGGCATGAAAGGAAAAAGTGTTTGGGGATGCACACTAGAGCTTGAGAGTATGCAGAAAAGGCGAGCCGATAAGATATATCAATGCAGGCATGTGGACGACCTTCATAAAATCACGCATTAACACATACATGATATAAGTCATATCAATTGCCCATGTTATGATTAATCGAAGCACCAAACACCCATCACCACGGTGATAAGAGAATAAATGAACACTTTGAGATTTGACCATAAACAATACACGCACAAAGGCTTATTGCGAAATTGTTGATTTCACTTGTAGTTTGTAAGAATTAGCAAGCCTATCTCGCATAATTCTAGAAAATATTGAGGAATTTGAATTGACTCACCATTCGATTGAAAATTAACCTTCAAAGGAGAACATTATAGTATCAGATATATTTTCTATTTGACTATATAACCGGTAGGAAAACGTATGCTTGACTATGTACAAATCTTAATATAAAACAATTGAATATTAATGTTTTATGAACAATATACGTAACAATATTTTTAAATACATTTTGGAAAAATTGTTGTCAAAGTACAAATAAGAAAATATTTTGTTCACAAAGATTATATTTGAAAGTTAATAAATATTGAATGAAAAAGACACAACTCCATATATTCGATTATCTGACGTGGCTTAAGGGTTTGAACCAATTACGACTTCTTACTAATCCTTCATTAGTATTGATGAATGTGACTTCGGATGGATAGATTTAAGTTGAAGATAAAATCTTAGTATTGACCTGCAATTTTCATTGAATGTTATTCTTAATACTAATTTTAAATTAAAATTTTAGAAGTGAAACCCAGAAACATATGTGGTGTGAGTTTATTAAACACGTTGCAGATGTTGTGGATATAAAGGCAACTAAATTACTCACCTGCACCTATGTACCTAGATTCTCAGTTTGAATGCCGGATGTCAGTTCTGGGGACATTCATGAAAACTAAAGTTAGTCTCTTTCACAGTCTTTTTATTCATAATGGGAAAGGGGAACTGAAGAGGAGGGAATCGTATTTCTTTTGCAACCACAAATGGGAAGAAGAGGACACATTAGTTCTAGAAAACAGTAAAATCGCCTGGCAACGACGAAGAAGATGCATCCATGTGATGACAACACGCGTCACATTCCCAACCGTCGATTTCTCTTACGCATGTTAGTGGAAAGAGGTGGAAACACCTTCTGGTATAATTATCTTTTTGGTCAATTACGGATATTATGATTTGCAAGTCTAAATTTAATAATAGAATAAAGTGGGCCACTAAGAATGCAAGGCGGTTATGTTATAGGTTTATACTAGAGTATTCGATTTAAATTTAAATTACTTTTAAACCAATGAAAATAATAATACAAGGTTTGTATAAATTATTTTAGACTATAGTAATAAAACATGGTTCCTAATAATATTCTATAGTTTGGAATATTAGGTTTAGAAAATTACTTATGAGACTATACTATTATGCGAATAATATAAATGAACATAAGTTTAATCGCACATAAAATTAAATAACACATACATGGTATTAACGTGGAAAACCATCAAGGGGTAAGGAACCATGGAAAAGAGATATATCCATTAATTGAGAAATATTATAGTCCATCAATCTTCCTCCCTCACTTCTCTCCATAAATTCACCGAGTGAATTAAATTTACAATGATTATGCCACATGATCTAAATATTTTAACCTACGGGTCATTTAAATATCAAGTGACGGGTTGTGACTTTTTACAAAACACCCCGATTTCATAAAATCGATTAAACATAAAAAACCTAGCTTATATTAAATATTTAAGAATATAAATATTCCTAATTATTTAATTATAAAATAAGGTTTATAAAGCACTTAATATTACGGTCTAAAAAATATTTCAAAGGACCGGTATTAATAAAATAATGCATAAAAAAGAACATACAATTATATTAATCAAATAATAAACACCCAGTTGCAAACTCATTGGAAACTCATTTTTAATTTTTATAGACACCCATTTGGGAAAAACACATTCTCCACTTTGATTTTCCACATTTAAAAATAAATATTCCATACCAAATCAACCATTAAAATTAACCAAACAATATTCACACAAATCAAAATAAAACAACAAGAAAAAGATTTACAATCCATGCTTATTATCCTACAACTTTTCCTCTAGTTTTTACAAAATCACCACGAAATTCAACCCAATCAACTTAAGATTTCCGAACAACAAGAGACTTAAAATTTATCACCCTTACAAAAGCAAAATTCCATTGATTCCTAAAATAACCATATTTAATTTTATCAAAGCAAACCCTTAAAATATCATCTACAAATAGCTTCCCAAACACCCATACACAATTTTCCCAAAAGAAGAGCTCAATAACTAAAGGAAGAGATAAAAATTCTTGAGTATTGCATGCGGTAGCTTCTCGAAGGAAGCTTCGCAATTTCTAATAACCATGTTTAATGCATTGAATTTTTGTAGGTACCACGTAGTGGCTTGACCGATTTTTCCCTCCAACTTACATGGGGAGTGACGAGCGGTTGAAGACATTTAATTAAAACCAAATAATAACCAAAGTTTGCATGGTGGGAAATAATCAAGTTTAATGATCAAAAATCAAAATGCATATGGATATGGTCGGGGACCATAATCCTTATTATCTCCAACACATTCCAATGCCACCCACATATGGTTTTAATACCATTTTATAAAAAATAAAAAATCATTTACTTTGTCTCAAAATTTGTCAAAATGTTATTATTGCCTTGTGGTCTTAGACCCATATTTAACAAACACATCTTGCATAATTGTTTAGCTATAACCACTAATACTCAAACACTAGACTCAACCAATTTGCCATGGTCTATGACCTTGAATATTTAAATGATGAAAAATGCCAAGCCTCAAAGAAATGATTACAATCAACTTAACAATTGTAATTATGGTGCGAATGATAAAAACAATAATCAAAGATAACCATTCCTTAACTTACCCTTCTATTGTCTTATGAAAATAACCCATCATCAAGGTTTAAGAACCTTATCCTTTGAATCAAGATTAATCCATCTTAGCAACATTATTACTTTCACATTTATTAAACATTTCCAAGCAATTTATTCAAGTAACATTTACCTTGATGATCAAGCACATTACCAAGTACATCCATGAATACCTTTTAATGATTTTACGGTCTATGACCAATATAACAACATAAGAAGGTTAGTCATATCATCCAACAATTATTACTTCCAAACACAAATTAATGTAAGTACAACAACGTAATAGTTTGTCATTATTACAAAATCATCACACACAACAACAAGGTAAGATATAATCATTAAAAACAAGTACAACTAAAAATAAGTTATAAATATTAAATAATCCATGAATGCATGACGAAGAGCATAGTTATGATGTTGGGCATGCAACTACACATAAGTATATACATGTAGAAACTAAAGCGCACACTTTGGGTACAATTATAGGTCTTAATAACATACTACTATTCATATGATTCCTAAGCGATAAAATTACTAATTGATCACTATCTTGGGCCTCTTTGCTTTCTTTCTAGTTTTCATCTTAGTCTTACACACCCCACTTCCTAGCATGACTTTCAATACTTTATATTTTCTCGAGTCTGGACAACAAGTGCCTAGCCAGGATGCCAACACCCAGCGCCCTTGTCCCCTCTGGGTGCCCTCGACCACTTTGTATCTTGTTCGCATCTTTTGGGTCTTTTCTAGTCGTTGGGAATCTTATTTTATTGGTTAATTACATAATTACGAAATTCAAGCAAAGGAATCATATAAATATAAAGCTATGTGATCATAATAAAGGACCAAGCTCTAAGAATCTATTACTATCACTTAAGGTTGCATCCAAAGGCATTTCAAGAGCATCAAAGCATCCATCTAACATCCATTCAAGGGACAAGAGACTGCATTCTTTTGCATACAATTCATAGGAGGGGAAGTTCATTTTTACATACACACATCTATTTACATCTTCTACATATAGCTACTTGCTCGCTATTAAGTGCATCTTGCACAAGAGCCACCTATGGCACAATTCTACACACACATACACATAACTACATGGAGTTTGAAATGTAGTGCAGGGCCTAGATCATAAGTTCACTTAGTCTAGGTGATCACTAGGGTTAGTCCGAATCCTCATTTTCATATTTTTATTTTTAGGATTTGATATGTTTTGGGGTTTTGTGGGAGCTCTTTCTCTTTGCAGTTTCGAGGTGAATTCGGCGATCAACCAATGACATACAGTGAATAAAAACAAAATATGGAAAAAATATTGTGACACTTTGTAAAATTCATTATGTGTTAGTTTTTATAGTCACAGGCTCCCAAAAGTAGTCTATGGTACCTAGGTGCCCTTGACCACACTCACACAATTTTATGGGTTCATTTGCATGACAGCTTTCCTACTCATGTTCATCAATTTTCTATTTTGGTACAGTCCATGATTAATTAAAAATAATATAAGTATCTTACTCCCTCTCTTGTTCCCAGGGTTTCAAATTTAATTGCTTATTTCTTAGGTCGAGCTGCACTTTATTTCTATATCATTTCTACCGAACTATGTAATTATGAATTTAACATCTACATATTTCTATATTTGTTAAATCAATATATCCTTTCTGGATATATGTACATATGTATAATTGTAAACAAAACTATGTAACAATACTAATCCTCTTGCATTCATAAATTATTTTATACAACATAGCTTACTTTCACGACATAAAAAAATGAAAAAGATTGGTGTGACAAATCTCTTTTGGTGCTTCTTGAAAATGTGCTATCATGGCTACTGCTTGTATCACATCTAGTCTTGATGCATTTACTTATAGTAGAATTCCAATCCATGATCTATAAAGAGTCTGATTTCCTTGCAGAGATTCATCATCCTTACTCAACTTACAACATGTGATCATGGGTGTACTTACTAGATTACAATCTTCCATTTTAAACTTCTTCAAAATTTCCTTAATATACTTGGTTTTTGAAATGAATATACCTTTTTCAAATTGAGAAATTTGTAATCCAAGAAAAATGACAAATCACTAAGCATGGAAATTTCAAATTATTTTTGCATTTCCTCATTAAATTATTTACACATCTTATCCTTACTTCCTCTAAAAATTATGTCATCAACATAAAAAGGAACAATAAAATGATTCTCACCTTTAGTTTTGATATACAGATTAGTGTTAGCAATTCCTTTCTTGAACCCTTATTGTTGTAAATACTTGTCCAATATTGAATGCCAGGATATGGGGGATTATTTTAATCCATAAAGATATTTCTTTAGCTTGCATACATAGTCCTCATTATCTGATAATATGAATCCTTTTGGTTGTTCAATGTAGACTTCTTCTTCCAAATTCCCATTCAAAAAAGCAGATTTAACATCCATTTGATAGACTTTAAAGTTATTATAACAAGAAAATTCCAAAAACATCCTAATGGCTTCTAAACATGCAACAGGAGAAATGGTTTATTTAAAATCAATACCTTTAACTTGTGCATAGCCTTTGCATACTAACCTTTCTTTATTTCTTACTACTTTCCCATCTTCATTTAACTTATTTATGAATACCCACTTGGTGCCAATCACATTTTTGTCCTTAGGTATTAGAACAAGCTCCCAGGTCTCATTCTTCTCTATCTGATCAAGTTCTTCTTCCATTGCTCCAATCCAATGCATTTCTTCCTCGCTTCAATAAAAATTTTAGGATACAATTTGGATAGTAAAGACAAATTTGCATGTTCTTCTACATTTTCCAATCTTCTTCTAGTTTTTACTCTAAGATTTTGGTCACCTATAATCTGATTTTCTGAATGATTCTTTTAGAATTATCTGGATGGATTTTTTTCCTTCATCTCAACTTCTTCATTTTTTTATTCATCTTCCTTTTCATATTTGTTGCTCACTTCTTTAGAATAATCAATTTCTTATATCCTACTCTTTTTGTCTTTGGATATCATTTTCCATCACATATGCACTTTCAACAATTTTGAAAGTTATCATATTGTAACATCAATAGGCCTTTCTTATTTGGGAATAGCCAAGAAAAATACCTTACAAAAATATTGTTCATAGTGTGAACACTTAGGAGTGGTTTGGGTTATTTGGTAGTAATTGTTTTCAATATTTATAAAATAATATATGAGTGTACAAAATAGTTGTAATGCACAACTCATGGTTGATATATATTGGGATATTGAGAGGACTTAGAGATTAGCCTCGACTCCTTACTTATAGGAGTTCATTGAGCTATTTATATGTAATCTCTCCATCATCATCCCAAATGAATTACAATATCTCTGGTTTTATTATTTTAATGTACAATGTTTTATTTTTATTTGATTAAAGCATAGATATTTATAAGAATACCTTTATAAGATCTAGATTCAAACTTACCCAAGTCTTCATCATCTTTCTTGATATAACATTTACTTCTAAATACTCTAAAATGTTTGATAGTTGTAGGTATACCCTTCCAAAGTTCATAAGGTGTCTTCTTTATTATTTACTCTCATCTCCCTCTATTTAGAATGTAGACTGTTGTGTTGACTACTTCTCTCTAGAATTTTTAGATAATCGGGATTCAACTAGCATGATTCTTACCATCTCTTGCATTGTTCTATTTTTCCTTTCTACAACTCCATTATACTATGGGGTTCTTACAATCGGATAATGTATTTTTATTCCATGGCATTTAAAATAATCTATAGATTCATTTGAAGTGAATTGTCCTCCTTGGTCATATCTTAAATACTTTATTTTCAAATTTGTTTCATTCTCACTAGATTTTTGAATGCCTTAAATTTTTCAAATGCTTCATAATTTTCTTGTAAAAAAGTAACCCATTTAACTTTAGATTAATCATCAATAAATAACATAAAATACCTCTAACCTTGTATGTTTTGAGTTTTTGTAGGCCCAAACAGATAAATATGCACAAGTTCCAACAACCTCATGGTTTAATCCTTTCTCTTGAATAAATTGACAATGTTTACAAGTGGTATTTTCTGGTTTAGTAATCTTTTTCATGTCTCTAACAAATTATTTAGAATTAATATTTACTAGATTATCAAAGTTCATATGACCAATTATTCTATTCCACAACCAACCCTCATCAATTTGCCCCATACAACACTTTTCTACTTTAATCTCACTAAGGATGTAGAGATTATTTGCTTTATTCTACACACATCAACCAAAACCTTCCCGGTACTTTCCTTTATTATTTCACATCCTCCAACATAAAATGTTATTGTATATCCCCTATCACTCATTTGAATCACACTCAAAAGATTATGCTTTAGTCCTTCAACATACAAGACATTTTTAGTTTTTGATTTACCATTATTTAAGCTAATGACGCCTTTACCTGAAATTCTTACAGTGGCATTATCTCCAAATTTTACAAGTACCTCCATTTACCTTTTTCAAAGTAAGAAACTTACTTTTGTCTCTAGTCATGTGGCTTGAGAAACCACTATCAATGTACCACTGATTTTCTTCATTATGTGCATGAAATGTTGTCTAAACAATCATGGATTTTTCTTTGTTTATTTATTTCTCCTGTTTCACCTTCCAAACCTTTTTTGATTCATCCTTCCAATTGGACATGGTTTCCTCACTTTTAGATCGCCTAACACAATGCATAAACCAACTTCTACAAAAGTGAGATTTATGCCCAAAGTTATGGCACTTATAACATTCAATGTTAAAATTCATCAGAGGTGTAAATGAGTTGTAATTTATATTTGAGGATACATATGAATTTGCATATGTATTCCTATAAAAACTTCTTACATGGAATCTATAGTTTACTTTAGTGTGACCAAATTGATTACATGAAAAACAATAGCCATAAAAGGAATTTTGAAACCTAATATTGTAATGATGCCTTGGAGGGAATGATCTTATTATTGAATCCTTGCTTCCCTTTAGAAGAGTACTTGAGTAGAACATGAATTTCTTTACTTTTTAAACTTTCATTTGAAGTGCTTGTGTTGAGTAGATTCTTTGGGATATTCTTTTGCAACTTCTCATTGTACCCAAGAATTGTTTTGATAAATGATGATATTTGATTATTGATGATGTTTTATAAAGTTTAAGATATCGTTTCAAACTTGAGACATCTGTTAAGCTTGGTAGTTGATTTCTCAAGTTCCTTTATTAAAGATACAACTTCACATTCAAGTTTCTCACAATCTTCTTCTTTTTGCTTCAACTATGTTCTCACAACCTCATCCATCTTCTTTAAATCTTCTAGTTGAATCTTTAAATCAATGATGATTTTTTAGAATCTTCAAGTTCATGTGTCAGCTTTGACATTAAGACACCATACTCATCTTCTATTTTTGAAATTACTATTTTTTTCGTTTTTGATTTTTTTATAGGCTTCGAGTTCTTCTAGGTCAGAAATGAGTTCACCTTCAAGATCCACTTTAACTTCAAATTCAATATCTTCATCATATTCTGAATCCATATCTTCCTTCCTTTCTTTCTAAGGCCATGAGCAATGATTCATCTTTATCACTAGTAGAAACACTTTCATCACTATCTTCAAATGCATTACTTTCCTCCTTGGTGTAAAGGTTTTTCTTGTGCTTGTAGAGATTCTTCTTACTTTCAGATATTCTTTGCTTATGATTCTTCTTGGATTGATAATACATGTTTCTCTCCTTTAATTTTTGTTTTTATTTATCATCCTTATTTTTATATGGGAATTTGTTTTCATAATGTCCTATTTCACCACAATCAAAGCATTTGAATGGTAGCTTACCTTTATAATTTCTAGATCCTTTTTTATCCTTCTAACGAAGTGATATTCTTCTTCATCTGACTCATTTATGAAGTAATTATGTGGTTCGGTTTCTTTATTTTTACCTTCTTTGATGCATTGAATGCAACTTCTCGCTTGAATGATTTATCACCTTCAATTCTCATTTCATATGTAGTGAGAATCCCATGCAGTTCATCCATTGTTAGAATAGTTAAGTCTTTCAAATCTTCAATAGAATAAAATTTGGCATTAAATCTCATAGGAAGAGATCTAAGTAATTTTTGCACAATAGTTTCATCCTTAATTTCTTCGCCAAGCCATCTAATAATATTGACAATTACATTCACATAGATAAGGTAAGTAAATTTTTTTCTTCATCCTTCATCTCTAAACTTTAAAAGCTGACCTCTCGTATATTTATAGTTTGGATTTCTTTACTTTATCATATCCTTCATAGATATTTATAATCTTATCCCCAATTTCCTTTTCTGAAATACAATGTATTACTTTGAAAAATTATACCTCACACAATCCACTCAATATAACATTCATAAATTTTGCATTGCTTTCACTTATCTTCTTCTTAGATTGATCTATTGGAGGAGTTGTTGGAGTTATATAACCATTAAAAACATATTACCATATATAAAAATCAATATCCATTAGGTAGGTGCACATCCTTATACTCCAAAAGTAACAATTTGTTCCAATAAAAATGGATCCTTGTTTGAGAAGAAACCTTCTTGACTTTCCATGTGTGCTTCTGAGATCTTCCTTCTAGTGGTTAGATTGTTAAGAAGGAACTCACTCTGATACCAATTGTAGAAAACACACAGATACTAAGAGGGGGTGAATCAATATACTTACAATTTTTACTTATTAAACATTAACATTCATAATAAAAACAATCACACGAGATATACCAATTATCACAACACATGATTTATGTGGAAACCCTTTCGAGAGAAAATCATAGGGAAAATACTGATGGGATATATTGTCCAAATATAGCCACAACAATAATTGTATTACAAATATTTATAGGCACAAACCTACTGGAGACAAAAATCCCTAATCCCGAGCACTAACTCAACTATGATTTGTGAGCACCAACCCACTAGAGACACCAATCCTCGATGTTGAGCACCAACTCAAAATCAAAATATCCACTCACCGTAGTTACTTATTCAAATTGATGATAGTGTATAAATAACTCTTCATTTCTTCTTACTATTTTTGTATACCCACACTTTACACTTTGATTATGTACCCCTCACACTTCAATATTCTTCAAAAACTTGACATTTGATCTACTTGGATTTTTTTCTTCCTCTTTATTCTTCAACCATCTTCATTAATCGCTCCTCTCTTATTTCCCTCTTCATTTTCTCTTTAAAATAACATCATCATACTCATGAGTGCACATGTGGAATTGTAATTAAATCCACTTATATACTATGTTCATTTGATGAAAAATATAACTTTTCATGATTTGACATCCTTTTTGAATATTCATCATGAGTCAACTTTAATATACTTTGAATTGTGAATATTTGAATTTTTCAAGACTCCCACACACATCCCCTATTTTGTTTTGGTCCTACGACATTACATGAAAATCACAATTTTTTTGTACATTCTTAGACACTTCTCTTTGTTGCATGGCTATCCTCCTTTATATTATGTCACTAGTTTACTTCTACAGATTTTTCTTTATTGTAAGACATTGTTTCAAACAAATGAACATAATTTAGTCCGGTCCTTAATCTTGTGAGGCACTATTACAACTGCGAAGCACTATAGAAACCCGTAGAACACTTCACAACCAATGAAGCATTATAATCACTGCCGAATAATTCTCAACCCACAAAGCACTACAAACTCCCATGGAACACAAAAAAACCCAAAAAACACTACGGAACCTATAGAGTACTACATAAACATTTTCTCGGTGCACGACATGAAAATTCAAACTAAAACATCTTTTTCATTAGAGGCACACATCTCAGTAAACATTAATGACAATATTTCTAACTTGAGAGATATTTGTCAGTATTCCTTTGACATCAATGACAATATTTCCAACGTGTTTTAGGCGTAATTCATTTCCCTATCAGTGGTTGAATCCTTACGGATTCCATTGGTTCATGTTGATGTGGGGAAGTTTGATGAAAACTATCTAAGGAATCTGTAAATATGTAGTAATGATTAAAAAAAGTATAGTTTTAATAATAATTTTTAAAAAATAATGTATGTTCCATTATTCATAGCTTACATGATTGATAGTAGTAATACTTGGAATAATTGATGAAGTTTCATGTTGCACTTGTAATTGAGGGGGTGTAATAGAACTCCTCATGTATTTTTGTCTTGGAATTGTAATAGGAGTCGGAGATGATTGTACATCCACGTATGAATCTACAGAATCCTCAGGAGGTTGATGACCTCTAACTACAACTTGTCTTCTTACATGCGATACAATTTCTTTCTTCTGAAAGAAAATATAAAATTAGCTCTATTTGTAAAATAAATACATGAAACTATTTTACAATAATTTAAACTTTAAAGTTACCTCTTTCTCATCATTTGAAAGACAATTTACTCTCATTTTTTCATCAAGTGCAATCGAATATTAGTATTTTATGAGTACAACTCATGAAAAGATTCATAATATAATGCAATTATATAATTACAACATGACAATGTTGTAGTGTCATTGAAAATAGTATATGACAAATCATTTTGTATCCTATTGGATATATATGTACACTAATCAAATTATTGGAAATTCAAAGGAAAAATGATGTAGACAATAGCCCAAGATAAGATGTCGATTGTCTTCCCTGTAAGACTATCCTAGCCTAAAAAATTCAATCATGGTCTGCAAAAATGTGTGTGGAAAAACTTACATAGATAACCCCTTCTTGATTTAGAGGAGTTACCAATACTTGAAAAAAATGTTATTAGCTTATTGTGATAATAATAGAAAAATGTAAAAAAATAGAATATTAGATACAAACCGTATGCAAGTGGGATCCATATACTTTTTTCTATGTCAAAGAGTAAGGATTTTGTTGTCACAAGGTTAAAATTCACGTGTAAAAGAATTTTTAAGCGGTGGATATCTTTTGGAGATGTTCCAAAATAAAATTATCGTGATGGAAACTTGATTGTGAAGATACATGTGGATATGTCATAATTGGATAAAATAAATTACAACAAATTGACATCAGTGTGATATTGAGGCATGTAAATTAGTGCTAAAAACATCTATCTACCCAATCATTGAATGTGTCCTTTAGTTTGAGCAAGGTGGCAATTTGTAGGCACATAAGGTTTCGAATTGAATTTTGGGTTGAGACTGAGAGGATGTAGAAATGGATGCCATTTTTGGATTATTTTGTTGAGTATAGAGCCTGATCTAATAGCCGTATGATCCTAGAGGTAAAGACGACATAGAGCATGGAGGAGAAAGTGAGGAAAAATAAGGCCCAAGCCTAAATATATAGGTGAGTGAGGACACATGGCGGAAGGAGATGCGTTTGTGCGGTCGGTGGCTATATGTGTTGATACTAAACTATGTATACAAATGAATGACTGCCCATATAAAAATATAGATGTACATACAACTGGCATTCACAAATGTATCCACCTAAATACATGTGAAATCAGAAATCTACATATGAAGTTGTTCGATTACATGTGTAGTGGGCATCAACACATGCGCACCGCTTTGTTACATATACGAGTTGAATGTTTGCATATGTAGATGCCAAATTACATGCATAGTCGAGCATCTATATATGTAGACGCCTAACTATTAGAACCTTTATATAGATGATGGTTCTACATATGTAGATGCTTGAATGGCTAAACCTCCATATAAACAATGAGTCTGCGTATGCGAGAATATTGACTGATTGATTATTTGTATAGATAATGCATCTACATATTGTTTTATGGTCACCTATCTACAACTAATGTGGTTGATTTATTCTTGGTGCACATTTTCCTGTAATAATTATTTTCTGTGTCACTTTATACATTTTAATCTTATTTTTCATTTTTCATCAACACAAAATCCATTTTAACAAATTCGTCAAAAATCCAAGTTGGATTTTGGTAAGGGGTATTAAAATTTTCCCCGACTATTATTACTATCATTACCAATTTTTATTATTTTATTGATATTTTAACTATCACATGCTAACATTTTATTTAAATAAACACGACAATCCCATTTGGATTCACTCCCACTAAAAATACTCCTCTTAACATATGCTAACACTAAAACATTAAATCATGTTGAAATAATTGTCATTGATGCCAAAGGATGTTGAAGGAGTCTCCTACTAGAGACTCAAAGTCTATTCCTATAGCTTTGAAGTATAACCAAATAGATTTGGAGTCTAAACAAAGATCTTTGAAGTTTGACTAGAGAGCTTCGAGACCGAACAAAAAGCTTCAAAGTCTAACTAGAGAGATTCGAGTCTAACCAGAGTTGTCTTTGATGAAAATAATTAAGGAGATTGACGTGTATTGGTTTGAAGTTCATAATGTGTTAAATATGTTGGTCAACTCATCTAGAATGATAAATAAGACATGACTATAAGTAATAGACTTCAAGTTGAGATTTGAATATGGTCTATAATGATACATCTTGAGCATCATGTTTGATTATATGATTTATTTTGGCGTTATATTTTGAATTGGTTTAGACGACTCATGCTATGTATTGAAATTGACATTTTGAATACCATGTTTTCCATATTGAGGCTGAATCTATTGTGGCATTAAGATTTAAATTACAAACTAATATTTTCTTGTCTCAACGCATAATGTTTAAGAGGAGAGGAGAGACAACGAGCTGTAGTGAAGAAGGAGGAGGAAATATGAAAGACAAAGCAAAATATGTGAGAGGATGCATCATAGATGAGAAACAACAAACTATTGAGTGAATGTTGTGAGAACAACAAGTATGTTGCAAGTAAACAAGTATGCAACCAATATGCAAAAAGTGAAAAAAATTCTAAAGGAAAGGAACAAAAGTTTTTATTAAAGGAAAAAGACAATTTATAATCATTAAGGAGTGTTGGTGGTTATTTTTCTTTGAAATTTATATTCAAATTCTATTCCTTTCAAGTTGCTTAGTTCCAAGGAAAATGAAGATTCATGTAAGAAGATCTAAAGGTATTTAAAGTTGAAAAGACGACAAAACATGGGATTCATATATAAAATAAAGTAATTTGATTCGGTGAATCACCCATGTATATATTGAAAAGGTGAAGATGTAGAAGAAAATC
This sequence comes from Taxus wallichiana var. yunnanensis, assembly GCA_018340775.1. Lineage (NCBI taxonomy): Eukaryota > Viridiplantae > Streptophyta > Pinopsida > Cupressales > Taxaceae > Taxus > Taxus wallichiana. Next base: position 291,449,505 of record CM031242.1, on the reverse strand, counting down.
AAGGGAAATATTATTCAAAGTAGACATCTGAAAAGTGTACAATATAGAAGAGAAGAAGGGGGAGAGTGATTTCGAGAACAACAATGAAAAGATATAAGAATGAATTGATTTCCATCATTAGGTTGAAGAAGAAACTACAAAAGGTGGATTTGTGTATTTCGAGAGTCGGGTGCCTCACAATTTGGGGGTTAGTGTCTCTAGTAGGTTGGTGCTAACGAATTAGTTGAGTTGGTGCTCGATGTTGGGGATTGGTGTCTCTAGTGAGTTGGTGCTTCCGAACCGGCCGGGTTGGTTCTTTGCATTAGGGATTGGTATCTCTAGTAGGTTGGTGCCTAAAAATGTGTACACAAATATCTTGGGCTATATTTGGAGAGTAGATACAAGAAGTATTTTTTCTCTATGGTTTTCTCCTGAAAGGGTTTCCACATAAATATTTTGTTTTGTAATTGTTATATTTTATGTGATTGTTTGTTGTTTATGGATGTTAAATTTTTAAATAAGTAAACGCTTGTCTAATACTGATTCACCCCCTCTTAGTATTAGTGTGTGTTAAAAATTGGTATTAGAGTAGGTTCCTTTAGATATATTATAGAAACTATAAGGTAGATCTCAAAAACACACATGACTAGTCATCAAGGTCAAGAAGGTTTCTCCACAAATAAGGCTCCATTATTTTATAGAATAAACTATGAATTTTGGAGCCTAAAGATGCAAACTCATCTAATGGCCCTTGGTTTTGATATCTACAAAGTAGTAATAAATGTTGTCCAAAATAATCCCCTTGGTTATTCTCGACAAATTTCATCCTCATTCTCGACCCCAAAGGTTCAACATTTCAGGTTGCACGCACTTTGACTGCTCCTTGGAATAATTCACTTCGTTGCATTGCCCTTCTATGCTCCTCGTGCACCCTTCATGTTTCTTCCTTATGCTTCCTCACCCATCACTCCCTATTTCAATTTCTCCACATGCTTCTTCTTTTCCCCTTATTTTTCTATCCCTTTTCATTTCCCCTTTTTCACCTTCCTTTGTGCACCCGCTTTCATCCCTAGTCTGTCATGCACTCCTTGCGTGCACATCTACATACTTACCTTTCAATTTGGATAAGTCTCTAACATGATTTTATGTGCGCATGCCCTTCCTCATGAGTTTTGTGTATTCCTCGTGCACACTCATTTTATCTTTTGCATTCTTCCCTTCCACATTAATCCTTTGCACTTGCATGCTGCGTGCTTCCTTCCTTCTTGGCTTGGTCCACATGCCCTTTCCTTTCTGTCACCCTTTGTGCATTTCTCAACAGATTCCCATGCCCCGCTTGCATATTTGTCTCATACAAATATGCATCCTTTTCTTTAGAGTGTGTCACCTTCTCATGCCTATTTTTTTCTTTCCCCCTTCGTGCCCCTTGCTTTCATGTGCACCTTACGCATTCTTCTGTGCCAGTCACTATGCCACGTGGTAACCTATCTGACTTGAGTGTGCTACACGTAACCTATTTAAGCACACCAATAGGGTACTCAATCCTTGTGACAAACCATAACATGAAACGTGGTAGAAATGATAAAATAGATGAATAATTGGCTATTCCTTCAACCATTCAATGTGCACCATGTGTCAAAGTGTGTGTCGATATTGCACTATAGATATTTAGATCATCATAACTTATTCTCGTAGGGCTTGGATTAATCTTCTCTTGGTCTTGTTGGAAAGCTACTGACATGGGATACCCACTAGAATTTTTCAAAATCAGATTTTGGTGGGATATGGTAGGTGGAAAATAGGGAAACATCTTTCTGATCATTAATGTATACATCGAATCAACTCAACCATAAAATTTTCTTCGAATTAGAATTCTTCTTTCTTCTACATGCCAAACAGACATGGGGAGGTGCATCTGACAACTTTACAGGTGGTTTTGTAGGCATTCATTGATGTTTATTGATGGTTGGATTTCAAATTTGAGTTTCCCTCCTCTTTCTCCTCCTCTTCTCTCCTTCTCATATAAATATCAGAGCTATGCTTATTAAAATGGACCCTCTTTGTTGTAATGACACCATGCCAAAATGGTGGCTGAATTATCATGAGTCTCAGACCTTGGACTTGGTCTCTGCAATGTATTCTCACCTCCTACCATGAATGTAATTGATGTGCATCCTTCAAGCAATAAAATTGGGTTTTGTGGCACTTATGTCTTCCCTTTTCTCATTTTTTTATGTCTCTCCTATCTATTCATATTTTTGTCATGTCATGTGCATTTCCTACTTGCAGCTTTCATTTTCAATTGTTGTTCTTGTGTGAGGAAGATGGGTCTCAGTATGATTCTCATCTATGGTGCACTTGTACTCTCTCTCTCCCACATTTTCCCTCTTTACTTCCCCTTTTGGAGAGTGATCACCCTCTTTTGGTCCTATCATCCACGTTTTCCCTTATGCATCTCCTTCTATCCCTTGTTTATTGGAATGCCATTTTAGGATTAGATAACTTCATTTCCAACATTAGGAGTAGCCGTAGTAGTCGAAATAGAAATAGGTAGAACAATGAACTTCTCTGGAGGTCTGTCCAAAGCGCGCAAGGTCCCACAACTTAGAGAAAGTCCCATTGTTGCCTCAACAACCCAATTCAACCTAATTTGGGATGGGTACAAGTTTTAGCTCCAATAGTAGTTTTGGCACACCCGATGGGACAATTTAAAGAGCTATACATATTTATCTCAGCAATTTTGATGTATTATTATTGAAATCCAACATTTTTAGGCATCCTTAAATACATTTAGCAACTCCCAACATCCACATCTACTAGTTTTAGTAAACCACATGCCCTGTCCTCAAAGCACACATGAAAAGGTATAATTAAAGGTAAAGTTCATGCACATGCGAAAATGAAAAATAGTTAGCGAGAACTCTTTAACGCATGTGGGAGGATGCATATTATTACTCCATTTTCCAAGTTGATGTGTTCTTGGTAAATATATAGCCTTTAAGGGATATACTAAGCACATTTGGTGACTCCACCGATTCAACCAACCCATTGTCTCATTCACGACCTTTCCGTTAATTATTTCATCCATCTCTTTGCTTTCCATCTTTCCATCTTTGTCTTTTGTGAAGTTGTGCAAGCATGGGTTCGTTCCCTCCTGGAATCCCCATTTTCACAAGCGAGATCATCTCCCTCCATCCCCATATTTTAATAAATTCTCCTCTAGATGATTTTATGAGCCTCATCATGAAAAAAATGCATATAACCCACCTCCACTGACCCATATGGTGTTTTTCCTAACAAAAATGTTTATGAAGAACATGTTATGTAGGTGATGATGGAAAATTAATGGTGGATGTATATTTTTAGATCTCTGTTTCAAGAGATGGAGATGAACATGATGCATATCATGATTGCGGCAGTGTAATGAAGGCAACTAATATTGGTTTTAGGTACCGTATGCACCTAATTTTTCACATGCTACATTGATGGAAAGGGTTACAAAAATGTCCCCAATGATGATTCATGTCTTTTTGAAAGGTGTTTGAGCTCCTAAGCCCACTCGCAATTCATATTTGTAGCCTAGTATGTCTTACTTAGCCCCTGTATGCTTTATTCCAGCTTCTCGCTACTTTTTCCTTTGTTTTTGGCCTTTAGTGATGAAACCACCACCCAAATAGGGAGGTAGGTTTGTAAGCACTACCTAGTTAAGGCGTCGGTCCCGTAATCACCGCTTTCTGTGTTGGGCGGTGGTCCTGTGCAAATTTTCTAGAAAGTTCACTTGTGTTTTGACATGAGATTCTCTCACTTAACTCCCATTTTAGAACACGTTTCTTTCTCGTTTTAGATGATTCCAAAGCCCAACTGCCTTGTGGCATGCTCTTCTTTACTTCTAATTTGTGATTGATGGTTATTAATAGTTTGAACTCCCCCTTCATTATTGTTATGTCACCCTTTGGTTGCCAAGTGGCTTCAACCATTGCCCAACCAAATTCCTATAAATACAATGCTTGTATTCAAGCAAATGGTTGAAGAAATTTTGAGTATTCTTGTTATTGCAAAGACGCTTACTTTCTTCTTGAAATCATTAAAGCTAATCTCAGGTCAATTGTGCTTGCATTCTTCCACCTGCATTGTTTCCCTATCTACCAATTCAAGCTGCTTCTACTCTGCACTTTTCTGTTCTATTGTCACACCGCATTCCCACCTGTTGGAATCACATGGAAACATAAATCAAAAGGATAAACTGAGGGGATGAATATTCACACAACCAGATTTGCCACTATTCTTGCATATCCAAGTTAGAGGTGTTGTTTGTTTGCTTCATTGATTTAATTATCAAATCTGAATTGTATTCATTCAAATTCATATCAAATAGAGTAGAGAAATTATTTTATTGTTTCAATTATCAAGCAATCACAATAGATCAAATCATATTAGAAAGCTTTTTCTCGTCAATATTGCTAGGGAAGTTGTAAGGAATAATAGCTTCTTTGAAGCGGTGATTTATTCTCTGCCTCTGAGGTAGGATTGAGGGTTTTGATTAGGAAGGATTCAATTAATTAATTATTTTAGCTTTAGATTAACATGATTGCACAAGTAATTATCTACATCCAGTTAATTTTTAGATTCATTTGTTAGATTAGAAGCTTTGTTTATAATATAAAACAAGAATAAAAAGCATTTAATTTCATTAGATTAACTACTTTTATTGCTTTATTCCTTCATATATTGAAAATACCAAAAACATAGTGTAGATTTCCTTTGCTTGCTTAGTTTTCTTTATTAGAGTAATTTAATTATATCTTGCATGACAATTATGGGGCCTAGAGAACCCAAAGATTACATATTCAATCCAATCGTACCTCAACCAAATCTAGTGGTGCCTTTAGCAGATATCGATCAAGGCCTTAGGTTCAACGTTTTCAAAACAACTAGAGATATACAAAGAATCAATTGACAACTGGATGCATTAAACATTGAAGATGATAAATCCTATGAATATTGGTCAAGACAACCAAATTACAGATTACCTTGAAAGCATTAAGTGTTTACATGACCATCAACAAACAAAACCAAGAAAAAACTTATGCAATTGACCCCATAGTTAGGCAACCAAATTTAGGAGATTTATTCATAGACATAGACATAGGACTACACATACAAGTTACTAAATCCATAGTACAATACTCACTCATGAAAGATTGAAAAACTCCTAGTTTTGAACATAGAAGCTGATAAGGCTTACGATTACTAGACCACCCCCATGCATAGATTACTTGACCTCCCTTAGGATTAGATTCTAGATCATACCACATGACCATACAAGGACCACAACCAGAGAGATTTTATGGTTGTGACCCTATGGTTCCCCAACCAAACGGGACTGAGAGCCAATCAAACGTAGACCTTGGATTAAGAGTGTTGGTCTTTAGATCCTCACTGTTACCACCTAACATCATTAGGTAGTTAAACATCCTAAACAAAGAATCTCATTGAGCCCTCTCATTTTGGACATAACATGCTAACCATCCATAGAGCTAAATGGAATCACGCCTCTCACTCTTGCTTGTTCCATGACCTTGTTTAGAAATATTTACGAGGCCCCCATTAATTTCTCACAAATTCCACAACCGATAGATAGGATATCCCCGGAGCTTGATATTGATTGGAGCCTCCGTGTTGCCATCCTTTTCAATTTCTCCATCTAATCTACCTATGTTAGAGAGGCTATCATTGCACTTGACGAGAAGATCCCACTATTACAAGTTAGAGGTGTTGCATTGCCTTGACAACCTATCCACACACATTCATCCACTTCCACATTCCACTACCATTTAGCCATCCATTATTTCCACATCGCCTACCTCGAAATGACCTCAAGGAGTCGAGTGTAGGTGAAGGTTAGATGTCAATTTTCATTTGTACAAATTATTGAACTTGATGTGAAGAGCTAGTCTCTTTTTGTTTCCAATTTCTTCATCCAATTTTCCTCTCTCCCATTATTCTACGGGTATTTATTTACCCCCAAATATGTCAGGATATGATGTATACAAAACCCATTCACGGGTCTTGAAGCATATAACTATCATATGGGTAGATAACAATAGTCACCCTCGCTAGCTATATAGGTAAACAACTACTCAATCACCCATATTTACACATCTTAAAGACCTCCTCCTTAGGGAACCAATGTTGGCTCCTTAGTAAAGATTGAGGAAATCGACCAACTTATGTAAACAAAATAGCCGGAGCTCTCAAGCTTAGATAATATTACTTTTACTAGAGAGACATGCTCATCTGCTCAAGTCTTGTTTAGACAACCGATCAGTATGTAGTCTGACCAACTCCCACATTTAGATAAGGAGTATTTAGCACATTATGCTAGAATAGAGAAATAATTCCTAAATATAAATTGAAATTTTGATAGGTTGCGAAGGACATGTTGATGTATTGCTTAATAATAACACCACTATCACTCCTACATCAGAAAATATTTCTTATGAGGGTGGCAAAAATGAACAATTTATAATAGGATATCACATTCCTCAACAACCTACAAAGGTTCAATAATGTATGCAAAAAAAAAATGCCACACCATCAATAGGAGAAGTCATCTCGGTGTTGGTGGACAAGGTCAAGGAATTAGAACTTTCTCAAAATACTCAAGCTTCACATACTAGGCAGGGAAAAATTCCTTTCTATCCATAGAACTATGACCAAATACCCACTACACCAAGTCCTCTAGTTTACAGCGGCATTCCTATCCCCGAGGATCTTCTAACTTCGTCGGGTACCTTGGTTTTTCCCCCCCACACTACATATGGATATCCACAATAGGTACTTGTACCACCGTAGAAGCGCATTCTTAAATACCATACTAATGGGAAATGAAACATTCCCTAACTTTGTGCCTCTGATTCCATATTAAGGCAATTTTCCTCCCTATGTACACATGTATTCTAAATCACCATAGGGGGACATGTAATCATACCCATATGGTTAGCCACATGGGACTCCTTATGCCCCAAAAACATATATGCTGCACCATATCAAGAATCAATTCTATCTCCACCTCCCCAACAAATGCCATCAATGTCCGAGCCTTACGGAGTAGGAATTTACTCAAAATATCTTAAGGAGCCTCTTGACTTCTCCAAATGGAATGTCATGCTCCCAAGACCTCTACTAGACCTTCCTAAATTTAAAGGGGAAGGATATCCTAACATGTACATCAAGGCATAAACAACTGCCATTCGAGAGCTGATCCCATGGGATGCGGGTGTTGTAAAAATATTCCCTAAGAAATTATAAGGTATTTCTCTCGACTGGTATTACAAAATACCAGAGGATTTGATACATTATTTCAAGCAACTTGTGTCACATTTTATTAAAGCTTTTGACATGAAAAAAATTTGGAACATGAATCATAGAATTCCTCCATATGAAACAAGAGCACAACGATTCTGCCGCATATTTCATACAAAGATGGAAACAATTTCTTTACTACTCAACAAGCTCTCCTAACATGGATTAAATAGAGTCCTATGACTAATTCCTTCATTCTATTAATCTGCGAATGAAGGAGGAGGTCCAAATATTCCCACTTAGGATCTATGAAGAAGTTCTAGAGGGTGTTTTCGAAATAGACCAAGTATCAATAGATAGTGGTCGCAAGACCTATGGATCAAATGGGAGGTTAGTCACTCCTAATTAGGGTAACTCCAATTTTTCTAACAATATGAATAACAACCAAGGACCTAAGGTCCTAAACAAAAACCGTGGTGTTACAACCAAGATGTTACTTGATTAGGAAAAGAAACCCAACGCTCCATTAATACCCCGAATACAAATAATGATAACAAAAACAATAACGGTAACAATCAAAGGATTAAAAATTTATCTCCCATGATTAATACAATGGACTTCAATCATCCACAACAATAACAATAACAATTAAAAAAACAACAACAACAACAAACATATCTAATCCAGAAGAAAGCCTAACCAAGATCCTAACGGATACCCAAATCAATTTACAAATTAGGGGAAATGATCTCCCAATTTCAACTATAATAACCAGTAGCTAAACAATAACCAAAACTTTGGGCCATAACAAGGTACCAATCAAAGACCTTGCGATTACAATCCCTACCTTTATTCTAGTTTCCATAGGGTCTGAAGGCACGATGCTAGAACCTACCAGGATTGTAACAAGTTTTTACAATGCTTACCCGAAGAACAACGATAACTCTTTGTTGATATGTTTTTGGAAAATCATATGGCACCAACTCAAAACACTTATACAGGGCTTGTGTCCCGCCAAAATGTTCCACTTAGGATCTTCAACAATCCTCTCCCAACATGTCCTAATTGTTGGAGCTCGAATAATCTCACATATTTTCTTTGATTAATGCCTTTAATGTTTTCATGTCCAATTATTCCGCTTTAAAATATGTTGAGGGGAAAATTCATGACTCTGAACATATGGGACCTTATATCTATCTTTGTAAAAATCCCTTATTTAAAAAGTTGAGGGTCGTAAAGGTTACAAAAACTTTCCATAAAATTGGTAGAGTGATTAAAGACAAAATTTGGGAACCACTAAAAGGGCAGCCGCCATCGAAGATGAGAAGAATGTCCACATGTTTCCTCAACGCACCTTTGAAAAGGAATAACAAGTTGGGCCACCCCCAAGTTACGAGCATTCACAACATTGCTTATACATGGGAAGGAAGTTCCAACAAGTTGAAAAGTAAGAGAAAGGGTTAGGATGTGAATGTTTCCACTTGTCACCCATGCACAATTTGAAGAAAGGAAAGGCCCACGGGGAAGGAAATCCCCACGAAGCGATGTTTGGAGCCGTGTAGCTCATAGTGTTGTGAACTAACAAGACAATGCGAGGAGGATTGCAAATCACCATGAGATGAATCATCTATTCTAGTTGAGTTGCAATAGGTTCAAGATGATGCAATACATTAAGAGGTTGAGTTAAAGTGCATAATCGCAAACCACTGAAAGAACAATACTAGTTTCTTTTCATTACGGTGCTATGATTTAAGCTAAGGAGTCTATAATGTGGAAATAGAAAAGAATTACATATTAGAAGGTGAAGATATAAATATGACATCATTTGAAATACGTCTCACATATAATTCAAAATGGGGATTGATATAGGGTCCCAACCCATGATAAAAGGGTCCTTTACATAACGAAAACAAAGGCATAAGAGACAAACATATTGCTCGAGACCTCTCACTCCTTCATAAGCTTTCCTCCCGTAAGAAACAATTTATTCGAAGCTTATTCTTCCTCAAAGCAGAATTCATCGAACCCTATGCTATCCGGATAAACATGATAGAGCCTAATAAATATTGCGACATCCCCATATCCATTAATGAATCAAGAGTCATTCAGGGTTCATACATTATCTTCTCTAGCTCAATATTATTTTGATGGGAAGACACATAGTCTAGAATATCCAGGCCACATGTGAAGAATATTGTCTTCCCCTTCCCTTTGTGAAGGGTAGACTTGTTTAGAATAAACCGAGGAGAAATGGTTAGAGTGGTTGGAACTACCAAGGACTACATCATGGGGGACAGAAGGAACAAGATACTTTGAGCTAGTTTTAGATTTCCATCTCCTTGAAAAGGGTCGGTGCTCTCTTGGAGAAGGGATTGGCTGAGTACCTGAGAGGCCATGCCTTGACGAAGGAGCACAACCCTTGAGCAAGTGGAAAAATAAACTACAAACATAACCTTGTTATCCTAAGTAGAAGATATTTCTACTCTTGAATGATGAATAGATAAGGACAACTCCTCTTCTCCATCTGAGATAATGATTGGGGGCTGAGAGCTTGATTTTCCCTTTCTCTTTCCTCGAAGATGGTGCTATGGCATTGAAATTGGTTCTGAGGGTTCAAGTCTCATCTACCCCTTCTCCAGAAAGGTAATCCTCTACTCCAATTCATCCACCTTGTGAGAAATGGTAGGCACGATGTCAATGGAATATTTTTCATATAACACATAAGATTCCTTGGGAATATCCTTTAATACAAATTATTCATCACATAGGAATGGACACTAGAAATTCAATTTTCCTAGACACTTGGGTCCTCCTCTAGATCTAGAATTTCTTCGAGTTTTAGGATTCTTCGAGATGTTCCCATAAAAAGAGATGAAAATACATGAATTGGAAGGTGAAGATAAGACTAATCCTAATTAGCCTTATGAGAAGTGTGAGCCGGACTTGTTAATAACTAAAGGGCCCTCCGGCATGTCCCGCACATTCTATGTTAAACATGACCCTAATAAAAGCTTCATCAGACAACATAGGTCAAAGATTTGAGTCAAATATTTTGACGAAATTTTGTTCAAACTATTTGCCATAGGTACTCTCACCATGTCACTTGGTAGAAGGCGGTAAAAATTTTCCTCACTTACTTTGGATAAGAAAAGTAATGCATTCTAGTGATGGGATAAAGTCGGGTTTTATAGTAGAAGTAGCACATATTGATTGAATTGAAAGAAATCATTTTCACGTGATGAGGGAAGATCCTGTTTAGTTTAAATGAGGAGAATTTAGAGGTTGAAGTGAATCTAAAATAAGCATGGTTGATGAATTAATTGGATTTTACAAGAACCACATGGGATAGTTGATCCAAGTAGATGTGAGAAGGAATGCATAGTACCCAAGGTGTATTTTCAGATAGTAGATGAAAAAGCATCTGTCACCTTAGGTCACCTCAAAGTGCTAAAAGGATATAAAAAGAACCTATCTTGTCACTAGGTGGAGGGAATCATGAAAACATTAATCACAAGAAATGACATGGTATTCTAGTCATATGTGATAAGAGTAAAATGAAGGAGGCCCGTACTTGTCACACCTGACAGAGCCCATATAAATTATTTTCATAAAAATGTCATCGATACACTTGGAATTTTGGGAAAGAAGAATATATTTGTGAAATATCCACGTTTTTGGGGGGAAAATTAAAAGGAAAATGGGAATGGAATTGTATAAAGGCAATGAGAACACTCTTGCAAAGGGGGTTAAGATTTCATGAAATTAAGAAGAGAAAAGAGAGAAGAGACTCAAAGAAGCCATTTTTCCAAGAGACTTGCCTGAGAAACCTATTAATTTCTAGAGCTTTCTAAATAAATCATGTCAAGATGGTTGCAGGTGTATAGCTATTGACAAGCATTGAGATTGTAAATGAAACTTTCCCTTGCTAATGAATTTGATGATCCTTGAGTTAATTGTATTAATCGTGAGAATTGTTGTGTCTTCTTTCAATTCAAGATATTTCAAATAGTTATTCATGTTCCTATCAAAATCTTATGTAAGAAATTATTCTGAATCACATAATATCTTGTCCTTGTGGTAGTATTATGGCATTTGCAATTGTGCTATGAGAAGAGATTGCATTTCATCACGCAATAAACAATTTAAATTCACTTACTTCCATTTTGTTGTTATAGATTATTTGTTAGCTTATGAGTGTATCTTAGGAGTGATGGACTAGGGATATTTGATGTTTAGTTTAGTCTTTGACATAAGCTTTTATGTTAAATTCTTAAAGAATGTGTGAAATCGTGCATATTTAGGCTTCCATGGGTGCACGCCTTACAGTTGAAAGTTCATTGTTAATTATTTAAAGTGTTGTTATCGTCTTTCTGGTAGATTTTCCAACATTTGTTAAGAGTTCCCAAGAATCTGGTATAATCAAATTTATCATGCTTAATTCCCCTAAAAAAATCCATCTATAAATGATAAATCCTATAAGACTTACCCCTTCTTGCATTTGTTTGTCCATAAATACTAAGGAGATTTGTTGAATTTACCCATCCCTTACTCAAAACATGTAGGATCAATAAGGTTTTATTGTTGTCTTTAGTAACCTGAACCTTGTTTAGGAGATATATTCATTCTCTAGTGTGACAACTTGTGAGAGTTAGATTATGTTACATTGACCATGTCTTCTCAAGGTTTTATTTCAAAATCATAGAAGGAAAGTCAAATACTATTGATCCATTACAAATATAGGTTACAAAACGGGTCCTCTCACCCTGGTTGAAGGCACAACCTAAAGTAGGAGGGTAGGTCATACCCTCAACACAGTGCTATCCAATTTCTCCAAGATCAAGTGATAAAGAGTCAGTTGAATCCATCCCCTGCTACAAAATGACTCAAATATTGATCTATCTGTCTCTAAGCATCCCGATCTACCTGTGGATTCTACTTGGATTTTCAAGGGGAGAACCATTTTGGGTACCAACACCAATAATGGTAAGCTAGACCCCAACGGATCAAACAAGGATGTCATAATAGGAAGTAATGGTCAAGAAGCTTTGACTTCATCAAACCCATCTATGGCACCTCTTGTTGGATGACCATTAACAAAATAAGATAGTGGGTCTCTTAGAGCTAGAGATTGAGCCCTAGATAAATGCTACCACTAGACTTAAAGATTATTCTTTCCATCCTTTTCTGATTTACCCTTCTATATCGGATGATATACATGAAATGTTTGGAAAGCCAGTAGGATCTTATGACTTGATTAGTGACCTTACGAAGACCTTTTCTTACATCTTCTTCTTGGACTTGTTGAAGAACTCCCTTACTCATAGAGCTGATTTGTTAGAAGTATTAGGTGTTGGACACTTAGTCAATGTCACCCCTCCTCTGAAGGTGTAGATAAACCATATATATTTTTATGTCTATCCTCCGTAGCCTGAAAGATATTTTGGATTCATGTTTGACATCAGTAAGATGCCCACATACGCTTAAATAACATATAAAGGTGATTTGACTATGTATATAAAAGTTTGGATCTACAATAACTATGTAATTCACACTATGATCGATGATGGGGCAGCGGTAAACATTTTCCCTTCTCTTTTCTTCAAAAGTTAGGATATGGAGAGACTAACTGCTCTTCAACAAGAAACATGCTAAGAGGTTATGATAGCCTCAAGGCAACATCAATCGAACTATAATCCTTCCGATCACTTTGGGACCCAAGAAAATCCTCACGAGTTTTATATTATAGACTAGGAAACCAACTATAATATGATCCTCATTCGTCCTTGGATACACCGCATGAAGGCAATTCCTTCCACTTTGTTTCAAGAAGTAAGATTCCTACACTTAGGGAAAGTATTCATTGCACAAGGTGACCCAAAGCCCTTTGATATACACCTATCCAATCTAAAGAAGAGACTAGGAGTACATTCTGAGTTTGAACTCCCCGTAAACCAATTAAACAAAATAATGAGTTTAATTCTCAAAAAAAACTAGTTCTTATAACGAAGTTATAAACTACTTGGCTTGATTGAGGAGTTCTTGCGGTCAAGGACAAAACTATTTTCATAGAGACAATCTCAACAAAAACCAAAACAAAATATTGTTGAGCTGTTGGAGAATGATTTACCCATTCTCCTTCCATTTTATTCCATGGGCATAGGACATTCCATGGGACTCAGCTCTCTGCTAGCTGATGAGGTTTACATGGTGGAATTTTCAGAAGCAAAGGAAGAGGAAACGAAGGATGATCCAATGTCAATCTTCCCAGTAGTTGTTGGGATCTTCACTTTGATAGAGCTAAGTGCCACTTTGGCACTAAGTCAGTGTGATCCTTACTTCTCTAGAGGGAAAGGTCATGCCTTTCACTTTTAAACTAGATTTTAATGCATGAAAAATGGTGTTAAGTACAAGGCTCTCCTTCTTGGTCTCATAGTAGCCAAAAGGATGGGTTCTCTCAATATTAGAGTAATGGGTGATTCTCAACTAGTATCCAATCAAGTTTCGAAGTATATGAGACTAGAGCAAGAACACCTCTAACTCTATAAAACTGTGGTGCTTAATATGACAAAAGTTTTGACTTCATCTCAATTGAAGCCATTCCATGAGAACAAAACCTTCTTGTAGACTCCATAGCCACCTCTACTTCTCACTTTTTTCCAAGAAAGGAGTTAGAAGGAGAAAATTTCACAGTTTCAGTTCATGCGTAGAACCCTTAGTGTGCAAATTTCTAGCAATCCCAATCTTAGCATATGTTGAGGCCGAGAATGAGCCTACAACCCTCGACTATGTAGAAAATGATGAAGCTATTTTAGGGTATCTTAATGCCTACACGGATTTACATCCCAGACACCATAAGAGAGGATTTTCTCTCATTCCTCACTCGTCCTCCTATTTTGGAGATCACACAATGGATCCCTCCTCCTCAAAAGTTCTTGAAGTTTGTAAAATAGAAGAAGAAGGAGAGTTAGAATTACCTCTAGCCCCACCTAAGTTCAAAGAGGGTAATGCCTCCTTGATTGAAAAATGATTGATATCAACATTGGGATGAAGGAAGATCCAAATTTTTTTAAATTAGGTTCCTCACTAACTCCTGAAGAAATAGAAATACACACAAGATCCTTAAGGAGAATTTGAAAGCCTTTGCATTCAATTATACAGAAATGATGGGAATTTCTCCCCATGTAGTAGTTCATATCCTAGTAACCAAGCCTGATGTTAAACGTATCAAGTAGAAGTCTAGACCGATGAAGCCAAAAGTGACATTGATGGTCAAAGAGGAAGTAATGAAACTCCTACAAGGTGGGGTTCATTAAGCCTATTGATTACTCAATGTGGGTTTCTAATATCGTCCCCATTCTTAAGAAGAATGGTAAGATTCACATCTATATTGACTTTTGGACATCAACAAAGAATGTCCCAAGGAATGATTTCCCAACGCCATCCATTAATGTCATCATTGACATAATAGCTGGTTAAGAACTATTTTCCCTCATGGATGGATTCTCTGGATATAAGAAAATCAAGATCTCTGAGGAAGATCAGAACAAGATCACATTTATCACTCCTTGGGGAACCTATTGTTATGAAATCATGCTATTTGGACTTAAGAACACATGTAAAAATTACCAATGTGCTATGACTTATATATTTCATGATCTCATTCATAAGATTGTGGAATCCTATATAGATGACCTATTGGTTAAGGCCAAGAAATGAAACAATCACCCTAAGGTGCTTCACATTATCCTCTCTCATTTAATCAAATATGGTGTTACACTAAATCCTAAAAAATGCATGTTCGGTGTAATGGGAGGGAAGTTATTGGGATACATCATCTCTTCATGAGGGATCGATGTAGATCCAACCAAAATCCAAGTAGTTCTAGAAATGATTCCACCATCAGATGAGTTTGCATAAGGTCCTTTCTCAGAAATCTTGGTGTAATCCAAAGGTTCATTCCTAATTTAACCTTCACCATTCATCCAATAAATAATCTATTGAAAAAGGATTGCTATAATATTTGGATGGAAGAGTGTCACAAGGCATTTGAGTCGGTTAAAAATTCCTACTATCACCTCCCATGCTCATGCCTCTAAATCAGATCGCCCTCTTATTCTTTATTCACATGCTTTATAGATGTCTAATTAGCTTGGATGTTAGCTCAAGGGATGAAAAAAATGAGAACGTGTAGTCTACTTTATCATTCGAACATTGCTCGACTATGAGACATGCTATACACAGAGAAAGAATGTCTAGCTATAGTTTTCACAACGAAATGGTTAAGACACTACATGCTTAACCAAGAAATGAGGGTTATTGTCAAGATTGATCATTTGCGAACATTTCTAACATAGGGTTCATTATCCAAGAAGGCTAGACATTTCATAACTCTGATGGGTGAGTTTGAGCTAACATTTGTTAACCAAAAGTATATCAAAGGACAAATCATTACAGACTAGTTGGCTAACAACCCATTAGATGGAGGTGATTTAGTTAACATGGATTTCCTGATGAATGCATATATTATGTCGAGATCAAACCCCCCATTTCTACATGTCCATGGTATATTGATATTGTTAATTTCATTGTGGACCATGCATACCCTAAAGGGGAAACATCACAACAAAGAATATGGATACATGTCATAGCCACTAAATACGTGATCATAGAATAAGTGCTCTATCATAGAGACTTTGACAAAATGTTTCTTAGATGTGTCGATGAAGAATAATTAGAAATTCTCTATGAATCCCATAGTGGAGTGTGTGGAGGTCACTTTGGAGGCCACACCACCACTCACAAGATACATCAAATGGGATATTTTTGGCCTACTTTAGAACATGATGCGGTAGAGTATGTGCGTAAGTGCCACAAGTGCCAAGAGTTCTCTCATGAGATCCACATACCAGCATAAGATCTTGTAACCAATTGCAACACCATGGCCCTTTTCCACATGGGGCCTAGATTTGATAGGGAAGTTCTCTCCCTCATCAACAGATGACCATAACTTCATAATCATAGCCACAAAATACTTCACTAAGTGGGTATAGGTAATGCCTCTTACCATCATACTAGGATGTGTAATTGCTAAGTTCATTTTGAACCAAATTATCTATAGGTACGGAGTTCCACAAGTCATTATTTATAATGTGGAACATATTTCAAGAATGAGGAAGTGTGTGAACTATGTGAAAAGTTCAAAATAAATCACCACACGGCTTCTCTCTATTACCCTCAAGCCAATGGATAGGCTGAGGGCTGACAAACAAGACATTAAAGTCCATTCTCCTTAAAATTGTCAAGGAGAATAAATGAGATTGGCACTTAAAGCTCTTTCGGCCTTGTGGGCCTATCAAACATTAGTAAGAACACGATGTGGGAAACCCCTTTTCTTTGGTATTTGGTGCAGAAGTGGTTTTACCGCTTGAAGTTGAAATACCTAGTCTCCGTATCTCACTACAAGGAATTCTAGGAGAAGAAGGCTATCGAGAAGCACAAATCTCTCAATTAGAAAGCCTCGATGAAGCTCGACTCAATGCTGAACAATGACATAGTGTTTACATTGACAAATGGCTCGATAGTATAATAAGAAAGTCTACGAGCATGAAATATGTGAGGGAGATTTGGTTTTAAGACTCGACAACCGAATAGATAAAAAGACCAATGAAGGAAGGAAGTTCATGCCCAAGTGGTTGGGTCCATATCGAGTCATAGAGGACTACAAGAATGGGGCATATTGCCTATGTACACTAGAAGGTGAGGAATTTGGTGAATTTGTCAACTCTCTTCATCTAAAAATATATTACGCATGATTCACCAACATTTCCATATGTACATTACATTCTCATTGCATTTCCATTTGTTAGCTCATTTTGTAAAGTTTGTAATCAAGGAACTTATTTTCAAGTAACTCTCAAAAAATTCTACAAAACATTGGAATTACTCAAATCATATCTCTTCAAAACAATCATAATATTATCATCAACATTTCTTATCACTTCATCAGTTCCACAAGACAAGATGATATTTTGACACTAATCCTACCAAGACCTGCATACTTGGTTCCTATAGCTTTCTTCTAGCATAGTTGTGTTTTCCCATGGTCAGTTCTAGAAGCTTTATGATGTCATATCTTTCCCTAGAAAATATATTTGGTACAAAAATATTCTAAACATTTTTACCCGGGATGCTTGTTCTCCTATCTCAACCTTTGGTGTTGAGCCCTCGCATCTTACTAGTTGCGTGGGGTTGAGGCTAGGGGCAAGCTTCCCTTCCCAAAAGAACAATTAAAATCTAAATAAAAAATGAACAAAAGGTACATATCTCAAGTCAAAAATCAAATCAAAATTTTTATTTTACACACTTCTTTGCCCCACCAACCTTTGGTGTTGAGCTTGTTTCTTACAAGTAGCGTGAGGTTGGGAAAGGAGGGAAGTGCCCTTACTCACCTATGCCTTGTCCTTGGTGGTGAGCCCATGCTTCCTACTAGTAGCATGGGGCAAGGTGTAGGGGGTCTCTTCATAAGTTAATAATTTAAGAAATTACATGCAATAAAAGTGCTTTGAAAATATTAATATCCCAAGAAGAATGAATTAGATGTGCATGTTCCAAAAGAGAGTCAAAACATTAAAACCAGATCATTGTCAATCAAGAGGCCATCTTCAGATCTAAGTCTAGATAAACTTGCAAGAAATCACATTCTAGGTTGTATAGTAAACTATAAGTAAGAGTTGAGTCGTAGGCTCCCAATTGGATTTATGTCAAAATATAGTCTTTCTCTCACCATTTCCACTTCTATCCAAACCATACAATTCACATCCCTCCTAGCTCTCGTGTTTGAGCCCTCACATCTTACTGGTTGTATGGGGTTAGGAGTGGAGTGAATTCATTTTGTCATCATTTCATTATTCATCACATATTTCCAATATAAAAGTAAAAGTACCAAATATTTCTTGAAAAACTATAGTTCAACATTACAATGTGTCAGCATAATCATGTCAAAATCAGCATTACAAAATATCAAAAAGAAATCATTTTGTTAGCATTCATATCCATTACATACATTTTGAAAAGCATACAAAATCAGAAATTCTAAACATCTAGAGTACATATGCAAATCAAGCCACAAGAGAAGTCAACTCTATACAAGGAATAACTGAAAAAAAAAAGAATCATCTATATATATCATGGAATAAGTTTAAGTACAATGCCATCACACACTAGGCATGGTCAAAATGATCACAATGAGATCGAATAAATATAAATATATAATATATATATATATATATCTCACAAAAATGGAAACAAAGAAATAATGGCTCAATAGCCTATCCGTCCCTATGGGATCCCTGAGAAGGTGCACGTCTGACTCTGGGCTCTGCTACGACTACGGCATCATGAATGTAATGAGTGAGGAGAGTGGCCATGACTACATCCGCTGGCCATGGTATCACTATGAGAGATTTTTGATCTCCTCTCTCTCTCAGTTTCCTCGAACCCCATGAACTTCATCTTTAGATCCAAAATGGTGTTCCTCACCTTCCAGAGAGGCGTAAAAACATTGGTGTGGTGGCCATCCTGCAAAGGCTGTCCCACATCCTCCAAAATCTCTACTCTAGTCTTCCCCATAGGAAGTAACATGGTATCAACATAGACCCGATGAATAAGATCTCGCCACTCCTCAACATTTGCTACAAAACAAAGAAGTGACAATGAGTTAGAAAACTAAAAAGTTAAAAATATATATAGAAGTATGACATATAGTGATTAACATTTCTAAACCAATGAAACCAAGAGAAGATTAAAACACTTACTCGGATCTCTAGGCACCCATATAGGGTCTACCACCGTAGTTAGCTGTAGGGTCTTTCTTGCTCACTGGGGGGCTCGTTGTGCCTCTCCTCCTCCTAAGGTGATGCGTTGTCCCACTACAGACTCCTCATCTCCTTCTCCATCACATGGAAGTGGGTCCTCAGAGACTAGAGTCTCCATCTCAGCATCTTCCTCCTCCCTCTCGGCCATGGATATCTCCTGAGTGTCATGTCACTCAGTGTCATTGTCCTCCTCATCATCACCTCTCTCCACATAGGCCTCCACCCCTACCTCCTCTCCTACTACCTTGTTCATCTCATCTCCCATCTCTCCCTCAGTCTTTGAGTCTATCTCAATAGGAGCATCCTCCTCCTCCCCATTGTGTGTGGGTGCAGCCTTGAGCAAGAGAAGTAGTGTTGGTCGGCTTGCTCTATGGGCATGGAAAAACCATCTCACTATACTATAATGGGGACTCATGGGGTCACAAATGTCTAACAATCATCACCCATAGGGCTAACCCGAGTCTCCCTAATACTCCTATAAACCACTAACATAGAGGAAGAGGATCAATGTATGGCAGTCCAAATATTAGGAACTCTACCAAAGGGGTGGGTCTCCACCCTAGCCGATCACATCAACTAATTGACAGTGGTAGCACAAGAACCATTGTGTTCCCATCCACCCCCCATAATCTAGCCATGTCTTGATAGGGCATAGCAACCAAGTCATCTGTAGTAAGAGTGGCCACTAGCTAGTGTGAAAACTAACTTCTTGACATCCCCGTCCATCACGTGCCTTGACGACCCTTGATCTTGTACTAGTACTCCCCTCTAATAGGGGATAAACCTCTTATACACCCAACTCATCACAAGAGTGGGGTGGATAAGTGAGTGACCTCTGTAATCTCACCACTTGGTAAAGATCATGATAGGTGGTTCCAAGTATATCTACTCCCCAGGCATATGTGTGTATGTACTACTCAATCTGCATCACTATAGGGGCCTAACAATATAGTAACTTGTCCCCCCTTATCCCCAATCAACCGCGAGGCCAAGATACCTATAATGGCCTTGCACAAAGTGTAGGGATAGGAGTGAGAGGGAAAAAGAAGCCTCATTCCCTACTTGGTTCTATGTGACACCCCATCATCTCCTAATTATGTAGCCCAAAGTCTGGCCCTATGTGTAGAACCTTTCGTCTCAAGTGTCAAGCGTCGACCAAGTATCGGGACACCAAGTATCCTATATACATCCTCCGAGTGATAGTCCTTTCTCCCCTAACCCCACAAACCGGAAAGGGTTCCGTATACATGTTAATAAGAGAATAAGTCACAAAAATATGACTGGAAGGTGCGATGTGAGACACCCGTGCAATCCTCCAAATACCTACCTAGTGCAGTATGTCTATCTCGACCTCTGTCAATGCAACTAGTTGAGAATTGTCTGTAGCTACTCACTCTCTCTCTCTGCTCCAATGGAAATATTCCTCCTACATTAATAAAACAAAAAAGAGTGAGTCAGTAACATAGGCAAGCTTGTAAAAAAACATAGGAAAAAAAACAAAATTAAAAAAAAATAGTCTAAGTATGCTAAATTAGCTCATTGTCCAAAAATGAAAAACCCCCCTCAGGCAGGGGGGTTTTGATTGCCCACCGCCACTTGGCAGGTGGGTGGTGATCTATATAACCACCACCTGCATAGGGGCGGGTGGTCCTTTAATAATCGATGAGCCATCCTTTAAGCCCTAAAAACTCCAAAAAAACATAAAAACCATTTTAACTAAAATAAAAGACTACCCCATGTGCCCCCTAAGGATCACTTCTAGACAAGAAATTTCAAAAATAACCCCCTAGAAAAATATTTTCCACTTTTTACAATTTAGGTTTTAAAATGAAAAATTGAGAAAAACTAACCTTTTTCTGCTGTGTGGTTGAGTTTCTTAGTTATGGAGGCATGATCATGATCTCGCACTAGTCATTTTGACTACACTCTCATTGAAAATGGTCACCGTGGGCCTAGAGCTCAAAAATCACCAATCAAATATGCGTAAATGATTTGGAAAATGAGTTTGTTTTATATATATATGTTTATTTTAACTCCATTTTGAGTGTGTGTGACCGCATGGCTGGAGCGTTAGCACATGTATATCCCTACCCCCACATAAATGGTAAAGTCCTCTTGTCATTTTAATTTAGTGTTTATTTTTCGATATTTTATCTATCTGCACTTGAGTTTTCTTTTCATCTTGCAGGTAGTGGGAGCTTGGATGATGACATTTCGGCACACAAGTGTGTTAGGTATAGCTTCTAACTCCCCATTTCGGGAACACCATACTCATACTCTATGTTTTACGCCTCTTCATGGCTAAAGTGCTTCTCTAAAGGGGTAATATGTATGCACAACCAATTTTACATTCTAAATTCTCAGAAATGGTTACAAAATGGTCCCCAATGATGATTCATGTCTTTTTAGAAGGTGTTCAAGATCCTAAGCCCACTTAACAGTTCATATTTGTAGCCTAGTATGTCTTACTTAGCCATGTATGTTTTTTCAACTTCTTACCGCCTTTTCCTTTATTTTTGGCCTTTAGTGACGAAACCACCACCCTGAATGGGTGGCGGTTTTGTAACCACCACCTATACAAGGAGGTAGTTTTGTAACCGCGCCTAGTTAGGAAGGTGGTCTTGTAATCACCACTCTACACTGGGTGGCGGTCATGTGAAAATTTTCCAAAAAGTTCACTAGCATTTTGACATGATATTCTCTCACTTAACTCCCATTTTAGAACACTTATTTGCCCATTTTAGATGATTCCAAATCCCAACTTCCTTATGGCATGCTCTTTCTTTACTTCTAATTTGTGATTGATGGTTATTAATAGTTTAAACTCCCCCTTCATTGTTGTTATGTCACCCTTTGGCTGCCAAGTGGCTTTAACCATTGCCCAACCAAATTCCTATAAATATAATGCTTGTATTCAAGAAAATGGCCAAAGAAATTTTGAGTATTCTTGTTATTGAAAATGTGCTACCTTTCTTGCTAGAAATTTCCAAAGCCAATCTCAGTTCAATTGTGCTTGCATTTTTCCACATGCATGCTTCCCAATCTACCAATTCAAGCTATTGCTACTCCTGCACTTTTCCTCTTTTGCTGTCACTGCATTCCCACTTGTTGGAATCATGTGGACACAAAATCAAAAGGATAAACTAAGGGGACGAATATTCACACAACCAAATTTTCCATTGTTCTTACATATCCAAGTTGGAGGTGTTGTTTGTTTGCTTCTTCATTGATTTAATTGTCAAATCTGAATCATATTCATTCAAATTCATATCAAATAGAGTAGAGAAATTGTTTTGTTGTTTCAATTATCAAGCAATCACAATAGATCAGATCATATTAGAAATCTTGCTCTTTAATATTTCCAGGGAAGTTGCAAGGAATAATAACTTCTTTAAAGCGGTGATTTATTCTTTGCCTCTAAGGTAGGATTGAGGGTTTTGATTAGGAAGGATTCAATTAATTAATTGTTTTAGGTTTAGATTAACACAATTGCACAAGAAATTAGCTACATCTGGTTAATTTTTGTATTAGATTCATTTGTTAGATTAGAATCTTTGTTCAAAATATCATAAAAGAATAAAAACATTTAATTTCATTAGATTAGCTACTTTTATTGCTTTGTTCGTTCATATATTGAAAATACCAAAAACATAGTGTATATTTTCTTTGCTTGCTTAGTTTTCTTTATTAGAGTAATTTAATTATATCTTGCATGACAATTATGGGGCCTAGAGAACCCAGAGATTACATATTTGATCCAATCATACCTTAGCCAAATCTAGTGACCTTAGTAGATATCAATCAATGCCTTAGGTTCTAATGTTTTCAAAACAACTAGAGATATACAAAGAATCAATCGACAACTAGACACATTAAACATTGAAGATGATAAAGCCTACGAATATTGGTCAAGACAACCGAATTACAAATTTCCTTGAAATCATTAAGTGTTTACATGACCATCAATGAACAAAACCAAGAAAAAACTTATGTAATTGACCCCATAGTTAGGCAACCAAATTCAAGAGATTTATTCATAGACATAGACACAAGACTACACATACAAGTTGCTAGATCCCCAATACAGTACTCATAGAAGATTGAACAACTCCTAGTTTTGAACATAGAAGTTGACAAGGCTTACGATTCTTGGACTCCCCTCAAAGGCATAGATTACCCGACCACCCCCTTGGGATTAGATTCTAGATCATATTGCATGACCATAAAAGGACCAAAAAGAGATATATTTTATAGTTATGACCGTATGGTTCCCCAACCGAATGAAACCGAGAGCCAATCATACATAGACCTTGGATTAAGAGCGTTGGTCTTTAGATCCTCATCGTTACAACCTGACATCATTAGGTAGTTAAACATCCTAAACAAAGAAGCTCATCGAGCCCTCTCATTTTGGACAAAACCTACTAACCATCCATAGAGCTAAATGAAATCACACCTCTCACTCTTTCTTGTTCCATGACCTTTTCTAGATAGATTTATGAGGCCCCCTTTAGTTTCCCACGAATTCCAAAACCGATAGATAGGATATCCCCAGAGCTCAATATTGACTGGAGCCTCCATGTTTCTATCCTTTTCATTTCTCCATCTGATCCACCCAGGTTAGAGAGGATTTCATTATGCTTGACGAGCAGATCCCACTATTGCAAGTTAGAGGTGTTGCATTGCCTTGAAAACCTATCTACACATGTTCATCCACTTCTAAATTCCACTACCATTTAACCATCCATTATTTCCACATTAGCTTCATCAAGCACAACCTCGGGAGCCAAGTGCAAGTGAAGGTTGCATGTCAATTTTCATCTCATGCAGGTACCTTCTCAATGGGGTGGCCCTATGACAAGTTGGTTTACCCCTCAATAGAAGATGCTATTTATAGCTAAGATGCTACCCCAAATTAAAAATGGGATGAGTTAATGGAAGCTCATAAATCTAGTGTTTGGAGACCACGCCAATGGTGAAATATTGCATTGCCATCTTACATTCCTCCTATTCCTCCTCCCCAAAATATGCCATCTCATTGCCCCACCGTTTAAGCTCCTAGTTTTACGCTTGTTCCTATTGAGGATTCCCATTCCCCATCTTCTTCCCTTCCATATCACCTTCGTTTCCGTGCCATCATTCCTTATATGTACACTTCCATTCCATCTCGCTTACATTCCCTATGTACCCATCCTCCTAGCTCCTTCCGAGTCCCCTCTCGTCTAATAATGCTACAAATGAAGAACCCATCACTTATGCATCATCTCCAACCAATATCATCACGTTCAAAGACTGTAGAATTATTAAAGAATGGTATGATTGTGATTAGGAAGATGAGATCATTTAGAGTGAGGGAAAGAGGGACTCTACTTATGAAGAAAGTCAATCGATTTAAGGAGTGCAATTTTGAAGGAGACAAAGTTATTTGTCAAGGTAGAACATCACTTGACCCAACTTGTAAGCAATCACCCTCATGAGGAGAGTCTACATGATAATCCCATATGTGGGATTGAGACTCAAAGAAATAGGAAAAAACAAGGATCAAACCGTTCCTAATCGATATCTCAAGCTAGTCTAGAGCCTAAGACGAGTTGTCATCGGTCATGATCACTTGAGCATGAGGTAGAGCTTTAGCACACCAAAGGTAAACAGATAACACCTCCTAAATCCAAGTACAAATAAACTAAAAGAGGTGTATATTTTGTTTGTTGATACTTTGAGGAGGGTGAAATACTAGTTAAAATTCAAAATTTCAATCTTTTTGTAGACCATGTTCAACGCCAAACCAGTCACATGGTTTCAATTTATGAGAAAAGGAAACTACTTCTCCCTTCCTATTGCAAGTTTTTTTAAGATTCCTTTGCCTCTGGTTAGTATAGGTTATTCTAGGTTTATTTTCAATAGAACATGTTCTTGCACACACTCTACATGTTTCCATTTGGAACATGGCACTATTTCCCTTCTGTTGCATACACCCTTTTGTTGCTTCTTGGGATGGCAATCCATTTTTCAAAATGGGTAGTTCTCAATAGTCCTCACATAATTTTCAACTCTCAGAATCCAAATCAAAATATATTCACATGAGAGTATAAACATTCCATTCATAGTTTAGATAGTTCTTTAAGTGACTTCAAGGGTTTTATTCAAATTTATCGATCGGATCTTCAAGTTTCTAGGATGACTCCATGCCCAATGGATGCTTCTAAAGCTACTAGTCTCTTAATCTAGCATGAATATGGCCCCTAAAGTTGCTAAACTATTGTCCAAAATAATCCCCTTGGTTATTCTGAAAACTTTCATCCTCATCCCAACCCTTAAGGTTCAACATTTCAGGTTGCGCTCACTCGACAGTTCCTCGGTATAATTTTCTTAGTTGTAGTACTACACTCCTTACGCACCCTTCATGTTTCTTCCTTTTGCTTCTATAGTGCCATTTTTTTGGATTTTAAAAATAAGCACAACTAAATATTTCAAATTTAATGTACATTGCATAACTATATTGTACAGATTTCTAAACAAAACAAAACCTTCCAAAAAGGAGACATTGAAATAAAAAGTTCATGGTTTCATTATGAACTCAAATGACAATCTTACAAGATTCTTGCAACAATAAAATAAAAACTTTCTTAGTAATGACCAATGTTTTCAAGAAACAATAAGTACAAAAAATGGTTATCTACAAGAGTGTGAAACTTTACAAAGCCACATTTATTTACAAAATGAAGGTAATGCCCACAAAAGATGAGGATGACCAAGATGGCAAGAGGCTCCAACTATCTCCAACTTGAGTGTTCTTCCAAGGATGCTGAAATAGGAGACAAGGCTTGTTTACCACCCAACCAATAGGCATCATCACATGCCTTTCCATGGTTGGAAGCCATGCTAGCCTCCCCCAAGCCCATGGGAGAGAGGAACAAACTTCCACAATGTGCACAAGTATGAAGGGGATAAAACACACAAGAAAGACATAAAACCATTTAACACTTAGAAAAACTACAAATGATAAAACAACAACATGAGGATAACAAGGTCAACCTCACAAGGGGGAAGAGAAGGAGTAGGATGCCCAAATCAAAGGTGTCCAACCATAGGAGCACCAACAAAACATGCTTACAAAACTCCTTATACCTCCTAATCAATCATCCTCCTTATTCCTCCTTTTTTCTATAGAAATCCTTCTTGGGAGGATTTTCAAACCCAAAAGGGTTTCCTCACCAAGAATGGGGAAAGGTTCAAGCCATATGAACCTTTCTCCCACCTCAAACCATATGAGGGGATGAGAAGGGACCTTCATGGCTTGACCAACAACCATGAGGTTTGAGAGGGAAATCCCTCTCTCTTCCCCTACATTCTCCAAAAACCATCAATCCAAATGATGGTGGAGAGAAAACAAAGAAAACAACAAAAACAAGCAACAACTACATTCACCATACAACTTCACAACACATCATTTCACACACACCATTCCATTAATCAAGCATAGTTAACAAGATAAGCACAACTAAGAAGAAAAAGGTTAAGTATCCTACCTCTATAATTCTTTCCAAGACTCTAAGCTTTTCCCTTTGTCCAAGCTCACCTCCAAGCTCCCAAAATTCTCCAAGTGCTCCCAAAAAAATGAACCAAGAAAACCCATTCCTTCCACATGAGGAAGAATAAGAAGAGGAACCCAAAAGTTTCCTCACCAATGGGAAAGTGACAAGTGTCACCCCCTCTCCTCTCAAGAGTCAAAGATTCCAACAACCAAATAAGTAAGAGTAAACTCACCTTTTAGCCCTTATCACCCAAAATACTAAAAACTAAAATAAAACAAAGTGGAGCAACTTTTAACAAAAACACACAAACCAACCATCTTACATGGATGGTGACTAAGGAGGGAAAAATGGGAGGGAAACTCCCTCTAAACCTTGGAAATAAGCCCCCCTACCTATTAGGTAGGGTCCAAGGGCCCATTTTCATGCTAAGGGGACTCCCAAACTCAAAAGGGGTCCCTAAAAATTCCCAAAATAACCCAATTTCGGGTTTGGCATGCTTGGGCACAAGGGTAGAGGGTGTGGGGTCCACCCAAGGTTCACATGTGGTCCCCAATCCCTTCTACCAACACACACACACATACCCAAAACCATCACTAAAATAAGATGAAATCATTAAACCCTTAAACTAGTTTACTTACTAAAACACACCTTAAACATAATTAATTTTACAAGACATAATTACATTACAAATGAGGGTTCACCCATGGTGCCTAATTAAATACATCTAATCTAAGGCCTCAAACATTCAACATGGTTAGGACTCAGCCCATGGGCCGCTTGTGCACAATTGCGTAGCTGCCTTGAAACCCATGCTCTCCTATACCTGTCACCTGCACACTCATTGCACACATTAACCACATCTGTCCAATATAATAAACATCATCTATAGATAACAATATCAATCAAACTTATAATGTCCTAACATAATTTTTCATTTGATAGTGCAATGCATACATTATCCACATAGTTTGCCATGAATCACCCACAAATAAAATTGCAACAACCTACACTTAGGCTAGCATGAAAATTACCATTATTAAATCAAGAAAACTATATCATTAATCAAATTGAACACAAGAAACATAATCTAACCAATATATCTATCATATAACCCTGTTAGTGTCATCAACATCATAAGAAATATATCAATATACGAATCTAGTCAAATTGGCGCTACGCGCCCAAAATACCATAATGTCCATGAGGATAAAACATCATAGTAAAATGTCCCAAAATCTATCAGAGTCTCAATCAAAACATTTCTATGCATAAAGGAATCAACAGATAACCGGAGCTATAAAACGTGGGCACTACATCTTCCTCCCCATCACTTCCTCTTACGCTTTCTCCACATGCATATTATTTTCCCCTTAGTCTTCTATCCCTTTTCATCTCCCCTTTTGTGTCTTCCTTTGCACACCCTCTTTCATCCCCAGTCATGTCACGCACTCCTTGCGCACCTACATACCTTACTTTCAATTAGCCTAAGTCCCCAATATGATTTTTCATGTGTATGCCCTTTCTCACAAGCTTCACACATTCCCTGTGTGAACTCATTTCCTCTTTTGCATTATTTCCTTCCGTATGAAGCCTTTACACTTGCGTGCTTTGCATGCTTCCTTCCTTCCTTGCTTCATCCATGTGCCCTTTCATTTTTGTTGCCACGTATTCCTCAATAGATGCTCATGTCTCACTTGCATATTTATCTCATATAGATATGCATCCTTTTCTTTAGTGCACGTCACCTTCTCATGCTTGTTTTTTTCTTTCCCCTTCTTACCCCATGATTTCATGCGCACCTTGCGCATTCTTCCACGCTAGTTACTATGCCATGTGGCAACCTACCGACTTAAGCATACTACAAGTAACCTATCAAAGCACACCAACAGAGTGCTGAATCCTTGTGACAAACCAATACATGACATGTGGGAGAAAGGAAAAATAGATGAACAGTTGGCCAATCCTTCAGCCATACAACACGTGCCATGTGTCATTATGTATCCATATTATACTGTGGATCTTCAGATCATCATAAATTTTACTATAGGGATTAGATTAAAGCATTCTTGGTCTTGTTGGAAAGTTGTTGACGTGGGATACACACTAGAAGTTTTGAATATCATTTTTGGTGGGATTTGGCATGTAGAAAAGAGGGAAACATCTTTCTAATCATTGATGTATATATGTAATCGACTCAACCACCATATTTTCTTCAGATTTGGCCTTCTTCCTTCTTCTACACGCCAAAAAAACACGGGGAGGTGTATCTCGAAAACTTTTAAGGTTGTTTTACATGCATTCATTGATGGTTGGATTTCAAATCCGAGTTTCCCTCCTCTTTCTCCTCCTCTTCTCTCCTTGTTCTTCTTTAAATAGCAGAGCCATGCTTATTAAAATGGATCCCTCTTTGTTGTAATGACACCATGCTAAAATGGTGTCCAAATTCCCATGAGTATCAGACCTTAGACTTGGTATCTACAATGTATTCTCACCTCCTGCCATAAATGTATTTGAATTTTCATCCTTCAAGAAATATACTCGGTTTTGAGGAACTTTTGTTTACCTTTTTCTCATTTTTTTGTGTCTTGCATCTCTTCTCACATTTCTAGCATGTTGTATGCATTTCCCACTTATAGTTTTCATTTTCATGTGTTGTCGATGCATGAGAAATCCAGTCTATATGGTTGTCATATGTGGTGTGCTTTTCTGCCCTCTCTCCCATGTTTTCCCTCTTTCCTTCCCCTCATGGAGAGTGATAATCCTCTTTCTGGGGCTATCACCCTTTTTAGCTTAGGATTTCCCTTATGTATCTCCTTCTAACCCTAGTCCCTTGGAATGTCAATTTAGGATTAGATAGATTCATTTATAGCATTAGAAGTAGTTTTAGCGGTAGAAATAGGTAGAGGAATTGAACTTCTCTAGAGGTCTCTCTCAAGAGTGCAAGGTCACACAACTTGGAGACAGTCCCATTGTTTCCTCAACAACCCAATTCAACCTATATTGGATGGGTGAAAGTTTGAGCTCCAATAGTAACTAGATATATAATGCCACAAACTCCACCAATGGATAGAATTGGAAATAATGCCGGTGAAAATACTTGTAAAAACCATGAATGTAATTTTGTGTGGCTTATTAGAAGCATAATTTTTCAAGGTAATGCATTGCACTTCAACAAAGGACATCTAGGATAAACTTTAGACCATCTATGAGGGTGATAACAAAGTAAAAAGGAAAATCTCCAGACTCATAGGAGATAGTTTGAAAGCTTAAAAATGAAAGATGAAGAAAATATTACATCATATCTTCTGTGTGTGGATGAGATTGTTAGCACCATCGAGAGCTTTGTGAATTTTTTTAAGAGTGCAATATTTCAAAAGGAACTAATATTTTTACCATTAAAATTTGATGCAAAATTTTATTCTATTCCATATATGAAAAACCTTGACCAGCTTAAAGATGGATGAGTTACATGGAATTATCACAACCTATGAGATGAGGATAGAATAAAAAAACCATAAAAAGGGAAGTAAATTTCAAAGCTTCAAAGAAAGAGAAAAATAAATATTCTGAATCAAGCGATGAATTAGATGAGGAAGAGGCCCTATTCATTAGAAATCTTAAAAAGGGATCTAGAAAATACAAAGGTAAGCTACCTTTCAAGTGTTTTAATTGTGGTAAAATATGACATTTTTCTGCCAAATTTCCACATAAGGATGATAGTGATGGTGAATAAAATCATGATAAGGATGGGAATAATAAGGAAAGTAAATCTCAAAACAAGAAGAGCTTCAAACAAAATGAAAATAAGAAAAGTTTTGGAAAGCACAAGAAAAGCCTCTACTCCAAAAGGGATAGTAGTTTAACTAAGGAAAGAGATTAAGGTATATCGAGACGGTGAAAAAGAATAACTTTTGTTCATGGCTATAAAAATGATGTGTCTACAAGTAAAAACACATTGAAAGAGGAAGAATACATCGAAAAAGGAGAGGTAGATCTTGAAGAAGAACTCATATGTGCTTTGGGTGAGTTAAAAGTGCTCAAGAAAAAGAATTTGAAACTAAGATTACAGATTCAGAAATATGAAGAAGAAAAGTGTGCCTTGAGACACAAATATGGTTATTAACCTAGAAAAACAAGAAAAATGGTTATTAACCTTAAAATTCAAATTGAAAAAGTAAAGAAAATAGAGGAAGAGGTGAGAATCTAGTTGAAAACAAAAGAAGAAAATAGTGAAATACTAGAATATGAAATTGTCTCCTAAGAAAGGAACTTGAGAAAACTACTAAGTTGAATAGATACCTCAAGTTTGAGAAGATATTTGAAGTCTTAGATGACATTATCAATAGCTAGAGGTCACCATTTATCAAAACTGGTCTTGGATATGTAGAAAACTAGAAGACTACAAAAGAATATCTCAAAGAGCCACCAAAGGAGAAAAACACAGACAAGCCAAAGAGCTATGTAGATTCTCTCAAAAATCCTAATAGAACTGAATGTAACCAAAAGAATGAAAATCATGCTCCTAAGAATATCAATACTCTTCCAAAAGATAATTGAGACAAACACATTATTGGCATGTAGGCCTAATAGGTGTTTTCATTGATGCAAAACCACATTAATGAAAAATTTAATATTGTATTATGATGTCATTATGTTGTTCATGGTGCTAACATGATGTTTTAGATGTATAACATCTAGTATAGTGGGATTCGGTGAGGTGTTGTTGCTCTTAAAAGCTTATACATGTGCCTAGGAGATGTAGCTTGGAAGTATGAGCTTCTTGGATGATTGGGAAGAATGTTTCCATTATTTCTAGAATGTTTTGAGGATTCTTGGGAACTCACAGTAGTGGCATGGTATAAATTTAGCTCGATCACTATGTTACAAGTGCTCATTGAGAGCGGTATGATAACTTGGAGGTATGACAGTATGGTTTGGAGCTATATGAGCTCAAGGAAGCATGGATTTAGGTATTTCATGATATATCAAGTATTTTTTGGTCATTTTCAGAGGTTTTATGATGAGTTATTGCATTATTTTAGTTGACCCTAACTTCTATAGTGAGGATCTAACATGCAAGCATAGGTAAGTCTTAGTGATTGGAGAGATTGAGGTATGGAATTAACATTATGATAATTAGATATGTTAGAGGGATGAGGAATAGTGATTTGATAAAAATTTCAGGTGTCCATTATGTGTATTTTTCTAGATATGATTAATTTTGTGAGATAGGGTGAAAATCAAGTCAAATTCCAGCTCAAAGTTGAACTTTAGATGCTCATTGTGAATAGTGTAATTTTCATGGGACCTTTTGGATTTTAGAGAATATTATATAGTGAGTTTAGAAGGTTTAAAAAAAATAATGAGGTCAGTTGATCATCATGTTTTATGAGTGAATGTTAAGAAGGTAAAGTGGTTTAAAACCCTAGTTAAACCTTAACTAAGAGCAAAGTTTGCGAAAGTGAATTATATTGACCAATTTTTGGTTGATTCATAAAAAATGATAATTGGATGATGTAGAGGAATCCTAATTATTTTCAGAAATGTATGGTTGAGGTCGTGGTCATAAGTGGGCCCCACCTAAAAATAACATTTTCGAAGAAGAAGGTTTGAGGACAAGATGGTCTAAAGGAGTAGCATGTAAAATTGATGGTGCATGATGATTGGGAGTTTTTATTTATTTACATAGAGGTTTCATGAAATTTCATGTACGTTCATGGTGTTTTGAGGTCCAAATAGGTTGACTGGTCAAAGGGCAGTTTTGGGATCTCAAATAGCAGGGTTCAGTAAAATGGTCATAACTTGAGCTATAGGTGGATTTTTGAAGTGATTAAAGTTGTGTTAGAAATAAGATTAAGATATAGTTCTAGTGATATGATTTTTACTCATGATTAGGTGATTTTAAAAGGTTTATAGGGTATTATTTGTATAGGAATATTTTTGGCAGTTCAAGATAACATGTGTTCGATGGAATTTTGATGTTATTTCAAGAATAAGATGAATGAGGTGATAATTTTTAACACCTATAAAGTAAATAAATATGAATTAGGAATCCAATGAATCTATTTTGAGGTCTTGAATGTTTTTATAAATTATTTTATGAGCTAACCTTTGGAAACATTTTTTTGGTGGCTATTTTGGTTAACAAAAAATTACATGTAGTTTGAAGAGATGGATGTTTCAATGCTTATAGATTTCTTAAAAGTGTTCTAAAGGTCATTAAATTTACATAAAGTGGTTACATGTCATGGTTTGGTTGATTAGAAGTTATATGGTGACATTATTAAGTTTCCGGTCTTTGAAGGGTGCATGAAACAACAATTTTGAGAAATACAAAGAGCACTGGGCCCATTAAACGAAATAATTTGATTGGTTGATATTAATTGAGATCATGCATGATGTTTAAATGTTAATTTAACAATGTTTGGTCATTTATGGGTCATGACTAAGGATGGTTTTGAAGTAAAGGCATTTTTATCTTTGTGCCCATGGGGTTTTGAGCCATTTTTTGCACATAAAATAATGGTTTAGGCTAGGCCGACCTACTTGGGTAAATTATGGATGTTTTGATTTGAATTTCAAATGTTTCTGTGATGTATGGGTCGAGACAAATTAGGGAAGATGTTTGAGTTTGAATTTGAGCCTTGGAGAGGCTATAAAAGTGAAGTTATGGGCATATTGTTTCTATCTTTTTGAAACCCCTTTTTATCTTCTTTTGAAGAACCATTTTTATGAAAATCAAAACCATTTGGTCCTATCCCAAAACCATGTAATTCCATTCTAGGATAGCAGTTGGCTGATTTTTCATGAGGATAATTTGAACAAGTGCAAAGTTGGTGTTGTTTCTTTGAAAGCGAGTTGGAGGAGGGAAGATTTGGATGTTATCTTCATAGCATGTTGATGTAATTTGAAGGTTTCTAAGGATTTTTCAGATATGATATTGAAGGTTGAATACATTCTCATAGTTTTACTTCTTCATATGTATTCATGAGACATTGGTTGTCTTGAGAGCACTTTATTGGATGTTGTGGATTATTGTTGAAGACATTACACCTTGTGATTTGATTTGATAATGTATATAAGTGTGTGTGGATCTGATTTTACTATCAATATATGTGTCTTTGAGATTATATTTTTCTTTGTATTGAGTTTACTTCATTGAAATTTTTATATGTTTTGATGTGTTCTACATGATTTTGTGTGGTTAGGGATTGAAGTAAGTGTGAAAAAGATTTTATTGTGGAATAATTCACCCCCTCAGTCCTTATCACCTTCAAAAATTGGTATCAGATCAGGCCCTTGGAAGTAGCCTAATAAGCTAGAGGGATATATTTGGTGACAAGATGACACCTGCAGATTTGGAGACAATTCAGAGTAATACCTACTTGATAAGGAAATGGGTAGGTGAGCATGGTGACCATATTTACAAGATGTCTAGATCTCATGATGAAATAGTCAAAGTCTTAAAGAATCAACTTGAGGAGGCCCAAGATGAGTTTAAGATCAAGAGAGAATAGTGTCTCAAACATGATACAATAAAATAGGGATTAAAGAAGGAGGTATCCACCATGATGTAAGAAAGGTATTATCCTTTCAAGAGAGTTCAAAAATTCTAAGTAAGATGTTGGAAAAACAAAAGGCATATGGTGATAGGAAAATCCTAGGATTTAATGAGGATTCATCCAAGAAGAATGAAGAAGAATAAAGTCAAGGATCAAAAGAAAGAAAACAACCAAGCAAGGAAGAGAGATCAAGGCTTCCACCTCCTAGAAGATCATCTATCAGAAACCAAATGCATATAGGTATGTTTTTTTCATGGTAATTGTTATAAATGTGGTGATTATGGAAATAGGGCTAGTTTTTTTAGTCCTAAGGTTGAAAATAAGGATGATGGAAAAGGAAAGGAACATTGTGAAGGAAAGAAGGAAGAGGAATGTCAAGACAAGAAAGAGAAAAAGGTAGGTCAAAGATATGGATTTGAATGTTATCATTGTCATGAGAGAGGACATCTTACAAAATATTGCAAAAATGGGCCATCAAACACAAGAAGGTATGTAAGAAAATTCAATGGTTATTGCTATGCTTGCAATGGATATGAACATAGGGCTTATGAGTGTAAATGAGCACAAGTGGAATGCTTTAGGTACCACAAAGGTAGGGAACATTTTAAGGTTTTGTAATGCAAGACAATTTAAGAAAGAGACACAAAGACCCAAGCCATAAGTTCAAACATAAAAAAGGAAAGATGAGGCTAGTCAAAATGCTCAAGAGGATTTAAAGAGTGTGACCGATCAAAATAAGGAGTCTAGTAGAAAAAATATAGAATCAGATAAAGAGGAATTATTAAAGGTCCAAGACGAGGGTTTGATACCTTCTTAGGTCTCTCACGAAGATTCTACATGGTGAAATATTCCTTTACTAGGTTTCTTAAAGCTATATAGGTGTAAATGAAGATTTGGATTGAGGGGGAGCTGTGTTTTTTAGTATGAGTCTCTTCTATGTGCAAAAGGTATGTCATATTGTGTCTTAGGAGTGTTATCATGGTTTATGTTGGTAGTTCTTGAAGTGAAATGTCATGATCTCAGTTTGATGGTGATAAAGGAGTCTAAGTCTGAGTTCTTTTAGTCCATGTCTTGTATTCCCATGATGACGTCTCTAATCTTAGTTGGTCTAGCTCATTCAAGGGTCCATTTGTTATGTCAATTAAAAGTGTGTAAATAGTTTAGAACTCATGAAATTTTTTTATACATCTCTAAGTTTGAGCAATATTAAGTCTGAGTCATGACCATAGGAGTGATTTATTTATGTCTTGAGTCCACAATGTCATGGAAAGTCAAACAATTATGAGTTGGTGTTTTGATATAATATGGTATTCAAAATGTGGGTCTATATTTGTGTTGTTTTTTCTTGTCATTAGTTGTCCTTATTTTGTTGTCATACTTCACGATGTCATTAGTTTAAGAAGTCATCAGGACTATGTTTGTATATTAACCTAGTAGAGTCAATGGAAGAGTCCACTTCTTCCGTCACATGACTATGAATGTATTGTTAGTCATCTATGTGACTAGTGTATATGTTAATTTTGGATCTGAATAAAAAAATTAAGTTTAAGGGATTTGAAGGCTTGAGTGACTCTTCAAAGGTGTTGGTGTAAGTTAGGAGACTGTTTCAAGCATGACAAGGGTTCCACATAAAATGTTTTGTTATATGCTTCCTTAATAAGAAAGAAGTTCGTATACTCCAAAAGGATTTTAGAGGTAGAGTAAAAGGTTGATCATATGAAAATAAGGTTTGAGTGGATGTGCACTCCTAGGGGGAGTTAGGTGCAAGATGATGCATTAAATAAACTCAAGAAATGACAAAAATATTAGTGTAGGGTGTATGACCCAAGTCTAAATCAAAGAGTGAAGGATTCTGAGACTATGTGTGACATATTGTTGGACTGTGGAGTTCTATAGGTGAAAATGATGACTATAAACTGAAATATTCCAAAGAATTGTTCAAGATGAAGAATATTTTGAAATATTTAGATGAATATGAGTATCAAACATCAAGGAAGGTGACTCAGGGAAGCACTTCTTGATCTGAGTCAGGTAAGAAAAGAGTCTAGAAGCTTCATATGGTGTGCAAATATAGATTCATGTAAGAAAGTTTGCATTTAGTGTATGTTGTACTCTTAATAGGGTCTGATGTTCCAAATGACATTAAAGAAGCCTTAATTTCTACCTAGAATGGCTTATCTCCTCATAAATGATGTAATCCAAGGTCAAGGGTGCTTTATCTCGAATGCATGGCAATCTCAACGATGATCCATAGAAGTCTGTGATGTTTAACCTCGTATTAGTAAGATGACCTTAGTTTATCCATATGATAAGAGTCTTCTTTTCAAAATTTATGGATCAATATGGTGTCTCAAAGTGTTTGAACCTTGCATAATAGGTCTATGTCAAGGTGTCTAATGTCTCAAGGTATAGAAGTTAGATAAGCTTCCATTTATCTATCTCGTATATTTTTGAGAGAGTTCGAATGAGGAGCAGAATAGTGTATCACATAAGGGTTAGATGTTTCAAAACCTCGATCTACAGTAAAAGAGTTTCTTCTAGAGCATACTCACAGAACTTAAACCATGAAAGTACTTTAGGAGATTGCTTAAGAGATGAGATGCTCTGAGGACTATGTACTGGCAAGAGAGAACGTGATATGTGATAAAATAAGACCCTACAGTGCATATGATAGTATAATATGTATTCAAGAATTCCAATAAGATGTACGAGTTTTTCTAAGCACAAAAGTGTGCACTTAGAATAAGAAGACCTAGATAGTGCATGAGAATAAATCTAGTCTATAGAATGTATTAGAAACATGATACATAAGGGTTAAATGATCAATCTCTTGCTTTAAGAATAAACTATTATCCAAGTCGGGGATTTAGTTTTTTGAGCATGATAGAAAAAGGGATTTAGCTTGTTATAGGACTGTATGCATACAAAAGGCATAATAGGTGTTTGAGATCAAATGTAGTAGAATATGACATGTACTAGGCAATGTGAAGGATTCTTAGCAACATGAAAGACTTCACAGTAATACTATGTTATGTAAAGATAAGAAAAGTTGTTCTTGATTCATTATATAGCTCAATGACGATCTGTCATTGCCTTAAAATGTGATGTATAAGCCTTGATGACCTTTGGAAAGGTTAAGTGTGATTGTGATTCCCAGTTGAAACATATGCAAAATTAACTACCTACAGTGGCGAGAGGTGATTGTGAAGGTTCTACAAGCTTCTACAGGTTTAAATTAAATAGAAGAGGGTTCCTTCAAAGTATGTGAAGCCATGTGCTTAAGTATTTAGGCCTGAGACAAAGGTATGCAATGTCAAAGATGTTATAAGGTGTTTGAATGATCTCAATTATGTGAGATGATTTCACACGATTAGGTGAATCAGTATATTATTTGAGAAAGGTCTTATGATGGTCTTAAGAGGTGTATGTATGTTCGGATAGTTTATAAAGTTTCAAGAGTACAAATCTACCGCATCCAAATGGAATTTGAGTCTCTAGCTCAATGATGAAAGTCTATGATCAGAGTGAAAAGAGACAAGGAGATGCTCTATAGGTCTGAAGGTGCTCCTACAAGTGAATGAGATGCACATGTTCCTACTAAAGTTAGGGGAGCTCAAATAGAAGATGACATGAATAATTATTTGTCTTCCAAGGTATGAAGTGGATGTTTTCACCTATTTTTAGTTGTTTTAATCTTTGACTACATTATTTCACCTAATATGATTGTATAAGATTGACAGGATGGTTTAGGACCTAACAAAAGAGGTCAAGAGGATCTAGTCAAGTCATAATGATTAGTATATTGAATTTTGACTTTTGGGATTGAGATAGTTTCCTAAAGTATAGTGGGATTTTTGATTTGGCTAATTAAGGTATGAATGGCA
Source organism: Taxus wallichiana var. yunnanensis (assembly GCA_018340775.1). Classification (NCBI taxonomy): domain Eukaryota; kingdom Viridiplantae; phylum Streptophyta; class Pinopsida; order Cupressales; family Taxaceae; genus Taxus; species Taxus wallichiana. The sequence continues at coordinate 291,411,367 of CM031242.1, read as the reverse complement.
TATTCTATCATGAGAAAGTTGAGTGAAATTACACTAAAAAGACTGCTCATTCGATAGTAGTGTCTTGTATGGAGTGAGAAGCTAGAAAGTGTATGGTAAAGCTCAAATATGCCATATTCATGTTGATATATGGTTAAGAAAAGTGATATAATGCTTTGAGATGCATGATTCTGACATTTTTGGCATGATGAAGATGTGGATGACTCAGATTTTAGTATGATACAGTGTTTCCAAGAGGAGAAAAATAGGGGTGAAGAAGAAAATTTGTGTCTTTTCATCCCTAGAAAATGAAGAATGATGTTGTATCACCTAAAAAATTATGAATATGTTTTCTCATGATTTTTGATGATGTTTAGATGCTAGTAGTGCTTGTCCCAGGGGGAGCATGGTGTTTGCATGCTTGAAATGAAGGAAAAATCAGATTTTGTGCAAAAATCAAGAATTTGATCTAATTTAAGACCTTGGTTGATATTTCTAACCAAGGAATAATGGGATGAATCTAAGGTAGGTTAAGTATCTGAGATGCATGTATGCCTTTTCATTAATGTAAAAAGGGGGAGAAGTTAATGGCATTTTCCATCAATGAAAAAGGGGGAGATTATTGGAATGTAGGCCTAATAGGTGTTTTCATTGATGAAAAACAACATTAATGAAAAAGTGAATGTTGTAATATGATGTCATGATGTTTTTCATGGTGCTAACATGATGTTTCAGATGTATATCAGTTGATACATTGGGATTCAGTGATGTGTGCTTGCTCTTACAAGCCTATATAAGTGCTTAGGAGATGTAGCTTGGTAGTATGAGCTTATTGGATGCTTAGGAAGCATGTTGAAATGATGTATAAATTTTTTTGAGGGTGCTTGGGCACTCAAAATAGTGGAATGCTACATGTATAGCTAGATCACTATGTTACAAGTTCTCATTGGGAGCAAGTATGACAACTTAGAGGCATGAAAGTGTGGTTTGGAGCTATATGAGCTCAAGAAAGCAAACATTAAGTATTTTCATGATATATCAGGTATGTTTGGGTCATTTGCAGAGGTTGTATGATGAGTTATTTCATTATTTCAAGTGACCCTATCTTCTACAATGAGGATCTAACATGCAAGTATAGGTAATTCTTAGTGAATGGAGAGATTGAACTATGGAATTCACATTCTGATAATTTTAGATTTTAGAGTGATGAGTCATAGTGATTTGAGAAAAATTTCAAGTTCCCATGATGTGTATTTTTCCATAGATGACTTATTTTGTGAGATAGGGTGAAAATCAAGTCAAATTCCAGCTCAAAGTTGAACTTCGATGCTCATTGTGAATAGTATGATTTTCACGGGACATTGTGGCTTTCAAAGAATATTATATGGTGAGTTTAGAATGTTTAAAAAAATAATGATGTTAGTTGATAGTCAAGTTTTTATGAATAAATGTTACGAAGGTAAAATGGTCTAAAACTTTAGTTAAACCCTAGTTAGGAGCAATTTGTAGAAAGTGAAATATACTAACCTGTTTTGGTTTCTTAATAAAAATTGATGATTTGATGATGTAGAGGAATCCTCAATATTTCCAGAAATGTATAGTTGAGGTCACAGGTCATTTGTGGGCCCCACCTAAAAATAGTATTTTCTGAAGAAGAAGGTTTGAGGATAAGATGGTCAAAAGGAGTAGCATGAAAAATTGATGGTGCATTATGATTGATAGTTTATATTAATTTAAATGATTTTTTAGGAAATTTTCATGCATGTTCATGGTGTTTTGAGGTCCAAACAGGTTGACTAGTCAAAGAGAAGTTTTGGGATCTCAAATAAGAGGGTTCAGTAAAATGGTCATAACTTTAGCTACATGTGGAGTTTTAAAGTGATTCAAGCTATGTTGGAAATAGGATTCAAATATATATCCATTTATTTAAGACTATTTAATTATTAGGTGATTTGGAAAGGTTTTTATGGCATTATTTGGACATGAATATTTTCTACGATTTAAGACAACATGTGTTCGATGGAAGTTTGACGTTATTTGAAGCATAATATGAATTAGGTGATACTTACTATTACCTAAAAATTGAATAAATATTAATTTGGTCTAATGAATCTATTTTTAGGTCTTTAATGTTTGTATATTTTATTTTATGAGCTAATGTTTAGAAACAAATTTGTTGGAAGGTTTTTTTGGTGAAGGAAAAAGTAGATGTAGTTTGAAGAGATGGATGTTTAAAGTCTTATAACTTCATTAAAAGTGTTATACAGGTTCTTAAATTTCCATCAAGTGGTTACATGAAATGGTTTTTTGAGTAGAAGTGATTTGGTGGCATGTTGAAATTTATAGGGTGCAAGAAACAACAATTTTGAGAAATACAAAGAGCACTGGATCCATTAAACAAAATAATTTGATTGGTTGATATTAATTGTGACAATTTATGATGTTTAAATGTTAATTTAAACATGTGTGGTGATTTATGGATCATGAATAAGGATGGTTTTGAAGTAAGGGCATTTTTATCTTTGTGCCCATGGGGTTTTGAGCCATTTTTGGAAAATAAAACGATGGTTTAGGATAGGCCGAACGACTTGGGTCACTTGTGGCTGTTATGATTTCAATTTATAATTTTTATGTGATGCATGGGTTGAGCCAAAGGAGGAAAATGTTTGATTTTGAATTTGAGCCTTGGAGAGGCTATACAAGTGAAGTTATGGGCATATTGTTTCTATCTTTTTGAAACCCCTTTTTATCTTCTCTTGAAGAAACCTATTGCTAAAAAGAAAAAAAAATTGGCCTAGCAAAAACCCTAGAATTTCATTATAGTAAATCATTTGGTTGAGTTTTCATGAGGAGAATTTGAGCAAGTGCAAAGTTGGTGTTGTTTCTTTGAAAGCGAGTTAGAGAAGGAGGGAAAATTTGGATGATTGTATTTGGATGCTAACTTCATATAATTTTGATGTAATTTTCAGGTTTATAAGGAATTTTTCAAATCTGATATTGAATATTGAAGACATTCTCATAGTTTTACTTCTTCATATGTATTCATGAGACATTGGTTGTCTAGAGAGCACTTTATTGTATCTTATGGATCATTGTGAAGACATTACTCCTTGTGATATGGGGTTTTGAGCCATGTTGAAGACATTACCTTTTTGATATGGGGTTTTGAGCCATTTTTGGTTGTATAGAGAGCACTTTATTGTATCTTATGGATCATTGTGTGTGGATCTTATTTTCTTATCAATATATGTGTCTTTGAGATTATATTGTGTTCCTTGTGTTGAGTTTACTTCATTGAAAAAGTTTATATGCTTTGATGTTTTTACCTAAGTTTATGTGGTTAGGGCTTGAAGTAAGTGTGAAAAAGATTTAATTAGGGAATGATTCACACCCCTACTCATTCCTTGTCACCTCACACATGCATAATATTATTTCATTTGAGATGACATTGCATGACCAAGTATCATAACTCCTTCTTTGGTTATTGCTTTTCATGTAATCAACTTGTCATAAAGCGATGAGGTTTTAAAACTCGTACAAAGAATTCTATTTAGAACTAGAATGAAATTTCTTATGGGTCTTCAAATAGAAATCACTGTAGTAAAAAAATATATGCACTTGGGTACATTTCTAGGTCCTAAACAAATGCTATCATTTACATGATTCCTAAGTAAAAATACTAGTAATTGACAACTCCCTTTAGCCTTTTAATTTATCTTTTGCACTTTTATTGGCTTCATACATCTTGAAATCTTGCTTTGGTATTGGAATGTTTTATATTTCTATGGCCTCATCCAATAAATTCGGGTGTTCCTATCATTTTGGACCCCTTTTTATTCTTAATTACTTTTTATCACTTTGGGTTGGCCTTTCAGTTGTCAATTACGAAATTCAAACAAGGGAATCATATAAATACATAGTTATGTTTTAAAAATAAGGGACCAAGCACTAAGCATTACATACTACCACCTAAGCTTGCATTAAAAGGCACAAGAGCATCAAAGGCATCCATCTAGCACTCATACAAGGGACAAGGATGCATCACTTTTGCATACACAACATAGGAAGGGAAGTTCTATTCTATTTCATCCCACACATTCTATACATCTTCTACATTATAGATCTATCCTGCTATCATTTGTGCAACTTGCACAAGGGCATCATTTCTCTACACACACACACAAGAAATACATGGAGGATAAGATATAGTTTAACATTGGTTATAAGTTCACTCTTTGGGTGATCACCGGTCGATTTGACTCCCACTCTACATTTTAATTTTTAGGTTTGATGTGGTTTATGGGTATGTGCATGTGAACTCCTTTATATTTCAAATTCTGAGTTCACTAGCGAGATCATACAATGAATATAAATTAATAAATATGGACTAACACTAAAGCTCATCGACACATCGAGAAACCCATATCTAGAGCACCTACACGATACCAATGCCTAGATCCGACACTAGCACACTGGTGCTTGTGTACTCCATGGTTGCTCCTATCCGAGACGATTCTGAGATCTCAAAACCTCTAGCAAGCCTTTGTGACACTTTCCTCACCATGTTATAATATTTCATCTACCCAGATCACTTCTGTTTGCTTTGAAATTAGTTAAGTCCCCATATCTCTCCTTCTTGCTTAGGGTTTCATATTACACATACTTTGTTGCTTGCATCTTATTATATATTAGTATCTATACAACATTAGGTACAATAGTCACTCTACAATCAAATTTAATAATTTATTTTATATTAAATCAATCACAATTCATGTTCTCCTCTATCAAATTATAATGAGAAAGATATTGTATGTTACAAATGCACTAACTATGGTCAAATAGCATGATTTTTTTGAAATGGTTTTATATAATCTTCTAGGCGAATGAGAAGGTGGGTTCACTTGCTAAATAAAAATAAAAAATTTACAAAAATTTAGAAAAAATAAGCAAGACCAAAATAATCAAAAGAAAGAAAATATATGCTTGTGCAAACTAATTTTCTTATACAAGATGAATGACAACAATGGTATATTGATAGTGGATGATTAATGCACATGAATGGGGAAAATGAAATTCACCTTAAAGGAAATATGTATAAACACTACAAAATTTGGAGATAATGCCATGATGTGAATCAATGGAAAAGGAACCCTTAGCCTTGATAATGAAAAAAATAAAATATGTATTATATGTTGAAGGTATAAAGCATAATATTATGTGTTAGTCAGATGTGTGATCAAGGACACACTATCACATTTTATGTGTAGGGTTGTGAGATTAGGAAGGTAGATTCAAGAAAACTAATTGCAGATGCACACAAAACAACTAATAATCTTTATGTGCTCAGTGAGATCAAGGGAGAAAAATGCTACATGGGAAAATTAGAAGAAAGATGGCTATGACATAGAAGAATGGGCCATATGAACTTTGATAATTTAGTAAAAATCAACACCAAACAAGTCTGTAAGAGATATGCCTAAAATTACAAAACCTTTAAACACTCTTTGCAAACAATGTTAGCATGGGAAATGATAAGGGTAAGCTTTAGGTCAAAGGAGTACTCTACAACAAAGCCATTGGAACTTGTTCATACAGACCTTTGTGGGCCTACTAGAACAAAAATTTTGCAAGGTGAGAGTTACTTTATGTTGTTTATAGATGATTACTCTAGAATGACATGGGTCACTTTCTTGAGAGAAAAATCAGAGGCATTTGAGAAGTTTAAAGCCTTTAAAGCCTTTGTTGAAAATGAAACTGATTTAAAAATCAAGTGCTTAAGATCTGATCGGGAGGTGAGTTTACCTCAAATGAATTTGAGGATTTTTGTGAGCATCATGGAATAAAGAGGCACTTTTCAGCTCTAAAGAATCCACATTAGAGTGGAGTTGTAGAAATAAAAAATCAAATTATACAAGATATGTCCAGAATAATTCTAAATGAATCTCATCTATCATACACATTATGGGGATAAGATGTTAGCACATCCATTTACATTCAAGCAGAGGAAAATCATAGTAAATAACAATAAAATTCCTTATGGTTTATGTAAGGGAATAAAAACTTCAAAGTTTTTGGAATTAAGTGTTAGATAAAGAGAGATGACAAAGACTTGGGGAAAGTTTGATTCTAGATCTGATGAAGGCATTTTCCTTGGATATTCTTCAAGAAACAAAGCCTATAGATTCTATAATAAAAAGTTGCCCAAAATTGTTGAAAGTACAAATGTGAAAGTGGATGAAATAAAATATCATAAAGGAAAAGTAGAAGAAATTGACTACACAAAAGAAGAAAGCAACAAAAAGGAAGATGAAGAAAAAGTTGAAGAAGAAGAGACTAAGTGGAAAGATACAAAGACACCATCTAGATCAGTTCAGAAGAATCATCCAAAGAATCAAATCATTGGTGATAAGGATGTTGGAGTACAAACAAGAAGAATATTAGCAACTACATCTGAACATGCAAATATGTCCTTGTTATCTAAAATAAAACCTAATACTTTTGCTAAAGCAAGTGAAGACAAACATTGGATTGGCACTATGGAAGAAGAGTTGAATCAAATTGAAAAGAATGAGACTTGGGAACTTGTTCCAAGACCAAAAGACAAAAATGTAATTGGCACCAAGTGGGTTTTTAAAAACAAGCTGAATGAAGATGGTCAAGTTGTAAGAAATAAAGCAAGGTTAGTGTGTAAATGGTATGCACAAGTAGAAGGTATTGATTTTGAAGAAATCTTTTCTCATGTTGCATGTTTAGAAGCCATTAGAATGTTTTGGAATTTGCATGTTATAATTTTTTTAAAGTATATCAGATGGATGTCAAATCAACATTTCTAAATGGGAATTTGGAAGAAGTCTATATTGAACAACCAGAAGGATTTATTTTATCGATGATAAGGATTATGTGTGTAAGCTGAAGAAATATCTTTATGGACTGAAACAAGCCCCTAGAGCATGGTACTCAAGATTGGACAAGTATCTACAACAACAAGGTTTTAAGAAAGGTATTGCTGATAGCAATCTTTACATCAAAACTAAAGGTGAGAATCAACTGATCATTGTTGTTTATGTTGATGATATCATTTTTAGAGGAAGTAGTGACAAAATGAGTCAAGAGTTTTTTGTTGAAATGTAAAAGGATTTTGAAAATGTCCATGCTTGGTGAGTTATCATTCTTTCTTGGTTTACAAATTTCTCAATTAAACAAAGGTATATTCATTTCACAAGATAAATATGTTAAAGAGATGTTGAAGAAGTTTAAAATGGAATACTAAAAATTGTTAGTACTCCCATGGTTACAAGATGTAAGTTGAGTAAGGATGACGAGTCTCTTGAAGTAAATTAAACTCTTTATAGATCTATGATTGGAAGTTTATTATATGTGACAACATCAAGACCTGATGTGATGCAAGCAGTAGGCTTGGTGGCACATTTTCAAGCTACTCCAAAATAAACTCATGTGTAATATGTCAAAAGAATATTCAAATATATAAAAGGTACATTGGATTATGGATTATGGTATTCAAGAGAAAAGTATTTCACTCTAACAACATATACAAATGTAGATTGGGAAGGAAGTGTTGATGATAGAAAAATCACAAGTGGTGGTGCATTATTTCTTGGAAATAGCTTGGTATCTTGGTTAAGTAAGAAGTAGGCTTCTATTTCCTTATCTATAGCAGAGGTAGAGTACATTGTAGCGATGTCATGTTGCACACAAGTTCTATGGATGAAGAAAACATTGAAGGACATCAAGGTAGAGTTTGATTTTCTAATTTCCATACTTTGTGATAACACTAGTGCAATAAACATATCAAAGAATTTGGTTATGCACTCTAGGAAAAATCACATCCCCATCAAGTATCATTTCTTGAGAGAGAAAGTTGCAGAAAAATAGGTTAAGTTAGAATATATTGCCACAAAAGAACATATTGTTGATATTTTTACTAAGCCTCTTCCAAAAGAAATGTTTGAATATCTCAAAAAAAAGTTGGGAGTGATATCATTATCATCAAGTCACTAAATAAAATCATAGCCTCATGGGGAGATAATAATTCCATTATCACTTTAGCCCCATAAATGAAGATAAGTCAGAAAGAGGTCAAAAATGCATTTTCCAAGAGTGAGAATTTGGGAATTTGAGTGTTTTTCTCCTTTTCCATTGATGTCAAAAGGGGAGAGTTAAGGCATGGGGGCGTACATGCAAATTCAATAAAGTTAAAAAGAGAAAATAAAATAACAAATCATTACGAAAAGGAGAGTTTTGTAGAAAGGGGGAACACACTACATTCACGAGTTATTATTTTATAAGGTGGTTGATTGCCATAAAAAAATGGATATTTTTGGAATAATTGTCATTGTTGCCAAAGGATGGTGAAGGAGTATCCTTTTGTAGATTTGGAGTATGAATGGAGAGATTTGGAGTTTGATCGAAGATATTCGAAGTCTAACTAGAGAGATTAAGAGTCTAAAAAAGAGCCTTAGATTTTGACCGAGATCTTCCGAGTAAGAATAGAGTTGTATATAATGCAAATAGTCAAGGCGATTGAAGTGTATTGGTACAAATTTCATAATGTGTTGAATTTTTAGCTCCATTGGTCAGTTCATCCGGAATGATAAATAAGACACAACTATAAGGAATAAAATTCAAGTTGATATTTGAATATGGTTTGTAGTGATACATATTGATCATCATGTTTGATTACATGATTTGTTTTAACTTTATATTTTGAATTGGTTTAGCCGAATCACACTATGTCTTCGTGTTGGAATTTTAAATAACCTATTTTCCATATTAAGGCTAGCTCTATTGAGTCATTAAGATTTAAAGTCCAAGCCAACCTTCTTCTAGTCTTAACGTAGAATGTATAAGAGGAGAGGAGAGACAATGAGCTGTAGTGAAGAAGGACGAGGGAATATGAACTGCAAAGCAAGATGTGTGAGATGATGCATTAGAGAAGAGAAAAAATACTTTGAGTGAATGTTGTGAGAAAAAAAAGTATGCTTCCTATAAACAACAAGTATGTAGCTAATGTGCAACAAGTATGCAGCCAATATGTAGTAAGTGAGAAAATTTCTTAAAGAAAGGAACAAAAGTTTTTGAAAGGCAGAAAAGACAATTTATAATCATTAAGGAGTGTTAGCATGATTATTTTGGTTTGGAATTTTATATTAAAATTCTATTCCTTTCAAGTTGCTAAATGGAAAGGAAAAATAAGTGTCATGTAAGAAGATATAAGGGTAATTGAAGTTGAAAAGACAACAAAACACATGATTGGTATATAAAATAAAGTAATTTGATTACATTAAGGTGAAGCACTTGCGTATATGATGAAAGGGTGAAGCTAAAAAAATAAAATAAAGGAAATACTATTTAAAGTAGACATTTGAAACTAAAAATGTGGATTTGTGTATTATTTAGGTCAGGTGCCTCACACTTTGGGGTTTGGTGTCTCTAGTAGGTTGGTGCTTATGAATTAGCTGAGTTGGTGCTCGGTGTTGGGGATTAGTTATTTTAGTGAGTTGGTTCTCATGAACTTGCTTTGGGTTGGTGCTTGACATTGGGGATTGGTATATCCGGTAGGTTGGTGCATATGAATGCGTATTGAGATATTTTGGGCTGCATTTGGATAGTAGATCTAAGAAATATTATTTATATGTGGTTTTCTCCCCAAAGGTTTTCCAAATAAATCATGATTTGTGAAATTATTATATCTTATGTGATTGCTTTTGTTGTGGATGTTAAAGTTTAAATACGTAATTTTTTTAATATTGATTCACCCCCTCTCAAGTATTAGCATGTGCTCAAAAATCATTACTTGTAAGTGAGATCAGTAAGATGATGAGTAGGAGGGCATCACAAAACCTATGTACCACATGTATAAAAATATAATCAATATGCTAATACAAAATAAGTAAATGACATAAAGTAAAACTACTTATACATCTATTTTCCCCTAATATCATATGTGAGTGATGTAAATGTCAAAATGTAAAAGAACTATAAAAATTGATCACACTATGTGAAACCATCTCTAAAATATTATCCTTTTAAGTTTATCTCTATAGTAGATAAACATGTTAAGTAAATCCCCCTCTAGCAAATGAGCCTCCTAAGTGAAGACCTCTTTATAAATTAAGCCTACCAAGTGAAGTCATGTAAATGTTGTCTAAAATTACACCTCCTAACAATCTTGAACAACTCATCATAGTTGGTACTTAGACATTTTGCTAAGGAAAATTTGTGGAAAACTGATCCAGTCTTACTGTGGAATACGAAACCAAGTGTTCTGTGGGTTCTCCTAACCCATGAAATAAAGGAATGAGATTCCCAAGACTTCGGAGGGCTCTAAAAAAATTAGTGTTATGTGGAGTCTTTTAACCTTTGTGTCACTAAGAAAATTAGTCTCTTTCGGGTTGAAGGAAAGTTAGAGAAATGCGGAGTTGTATACCTACGAAAAGTTAAAGAAATTGACTAACGACAAAACCCATGGAACAAAGGAAGTTAGAAATAAGTTGGTGCTTTATGGTATGGAAAAAAAGTGTCAAGAGGAATCATAAATCATAGATTTCTATGAAGCTTATCAATTATGTAACACTTAATCTAAATATTCCAAGAGGAGAATCCATGATACACGAAGAACAAGTTTTATGTAAAAACCTTCTTAGATATTTTCAATAACAAATTACAAATAAGCACTTTGAAATGATCAATGAATAATAAAATAGAAAAAAATAGAATAGATTATATGAATCGACCAACTTGAGGGGGAAACCTCTAAATATTACAATAAGATTATAATGCTCAAGATGATCCTCAAGTACTACCCTTGGCTTCTATATATATCCTACTTAGGAAATGGTTAGTCCATATGCTGACCCTACTATAATATGAAAGCATAGAAAGATGTGAAAAGACCAAGGAGAGATTATGCTAGCTACATGTTGGCTAATCATATCCCATTATAGAGCAAGTATATTAAGGGTATAACATGCCCCTCCCCTTGAAACCAATGTTGTCCTCAACGTTGAGTAATATTGGATGCTTATGGATGAATTCTTCATCCTCCAAAGTAGAATCCTCATTTGGTAGGTTCTTGCACTGATCAAATATTACTAGAGGATCCTGGTACATAACTTCTTTGTATGCATTTGAAGGATTGACTATGGTTTAAGAATAATGTGCCCTTCGTCATCCAACTTTGGTAATTCGTTTGGGTGGGTACCCATTATCCAATGACCTTCTTCAAGAAGGAGACATGAAAAATACGAGTTATTTTTACGTAAGGGGGTAGGTCTAATTTGTATGCCATAGTTTCAATCTTGTGTAAGACATGATAATGACCATGAAACTTTGGAGAAAATTTTTTATCCTTCCTTTTTTATTTTAGTGACATCTAATTATATGGTTGAAGTCTTACAAATACCCAATCACCTTATTCAAAATGCCTTTCACTTTGGTGTTGATTTGTTTGTTGTTTCATTCTATTTTGGGAGAGAGCCAAATTTTCTTTGAGGGCTTCCAAGATTTCCTGTTGATGTTGGATGTGATCCTCCACTTCCCTAACCTTAGGATGCATCCTTAAAGTGGACATGATGGAGGGTGGTTCATACCCATATAAAGCCAAAAATGGTGAAATCTTGGAAGAGGAATGAAATGATGTGTTATAATAGCATTTTGCAAGTGTTAACCACTGAGACCAACTTCCCTATTGATTAGACACAAAATAATGTAGACATCCCTCAAGGAATTTGTTGACTACCTCTATTTGACCATCTGATTGAGGGTGATATGATGAACTGTGAGCTAGCCGAGTACCTAGAACTAAAAATAAACCAAATCAAAAATTACTATTAAATATCAGATTTACACTTACAATGATCTTAGGAGCACCATGGATTTTTTTGAACAATTCCCATGAAGGTAGAGGTAACTGTAGTAGCTATAAATGGTCATGATAGTGAAAAAGTGAGAATAGTTAGTGAGTCTATCCACTACCACCATGATAAAATTCTTACCATATGACACGGGAAGCCTTGTGATGAAGTCCATGGAAACCTCCTCCCACCGATGGCTTAGGATAGACAGGGCTGCAAAACTAGGTTTCCAAAATGTTTCATCTTTAGTTTTATGACAGATAATACATTTAGACACAAATTTATGTTCATATTATTTGAATCCTTCCTAGAAGAATTCATTTTTGATCCAATGATATGTATTTAGGAAGCTAAAATGCCCACATATGGGAGATGAGTGTAATTCCTGAATGATCTTATACTTAAGTACTAAATTTTTACACAAGTACAACCAATCCTTATATAAAAGAGTAACACCATCCCATATAAATTTTTCTAACACTTTGGAATCTTGACTAAGCTGATGAATGAGATCCTGTGTTGTTATATCATGTTCCCATTCAATTTTTTTCCCTTGATATCCAATTTGGATATAGTACTTACATGTCATAAAGTAGCAATTCAATGGGCTCATCCTGTATCAAAAGTACATCTGCTACAACATTTTCCTTCCTCTTCTTGTAAATTATTTCAAATTCAAATCCCAACATTTTAGTAACCCATTTTTATTCCTCAAATGATAACCTATATTCTAAGAAATACTTGAGATTATCATGGTCAATTTTTACTTTGAAGTTCCTACCTAGTAGGTAGGGTTGTCATTGTTTTACAACATATAGGATAGCCATAATTTCCTTCTCATAGATGGGATTGAGAAGGTTCTTCCATGTGAGTTGGTGACTCTCAAAAGCAATGGGGCATCCTTCTTGCATGAGCACCACACCCATTCCATATCTAGATGCATCAAATTCCATAATAAAAGGCTTCAAAAATTCTGGTATAGACAAGATTGGGGTAGTACACATGTCCTCTTTGAATTTTTCAAAAGCCGTATTAGTAACATCATTACACTAGAAGGAATGTTTGTTTAGGAGAGATGTGAGAGGTACTGCTATGCCCCTATAGTGTTTGAAAAACCTCCTATAGTAACATGTTAATCCCAAGAATCATCACAACTATTTTAATGTTTTTAGAATGGGCCATTCCATCATGGCTTTGATCTTCTAAGGGTCCACTTTTACCCCTTCATGTGACAAAATGTGACCTAAATACTCCACTTCATTCACCCTTAAAGATAATTTGGATGGTTTGACATAAATTTGATGTTTTTCGATGGTGAGGAACACTTGATCCACCTGTAGCAAATGATTTTCCCATGTCTTGGTGTAAATTAAGATATCATCAAAAATACCAAAATAAATTTATGAAGAAATGGCCGGAAGATGGTGTTCATCGGACTCGATAAGTGGAGGGGGAATTTGTGAGGCCAAAATACATTAAAAAAATCATAGTGACCTAATGGGTTCGAAAGCTATATTATTAACATCATCATCCTTGATTTGAATTTGATGATAGCATAAGTGAGGATTTAGCTTAGTGAAATAGAAAACACCATATAAATCATCTAACAAATCATCAATTACAGGAATAGGAAACTTATATTTGATGGTGTACTTGTTGAGATCTCCATAATCTAGACACATCCTCCATTTATCATCCTTCTTACACACCATTACCACAAGAGATGAATATGCACTTTGAATAGGCCATATAATACCATCTTCCAACATCTCTTGCACCATCTTCTCAATCTCAATCTTTTAGAAATAGGGGTACCCATATGGCTAGATGTTGGGTGGTTGGATTCTTGGAAGTAAATAAATGACATGATCATGTGATCATTTTGGAGGAAGTCCTTTTTGAATCTCACCAAAAAACTTCAAGTGGTTATCTAGAATAAGTTGTAAATTTGAGGGTATCGGTTTTCATCTTTCCAGTTTGATGGCAAAAAAATGTGTAACAAACCCATCGAATAATTCCATAATAGATTTTATATCAAATGTGAGTTGACGAGATGAAAGGCCATTTACCGTAGTACACGAAGTTCAAAATTCTTACCCTCAGATTGGAAGTTCATGAATAGTTCTTGAAAGTTCATCTCAGTTGTCCCCAAGGTTGTGAGCAATTACACTCCTAAAAAAACATCGACACCACTCATAGGAAAAAAAATAGGAGAGTCCAATTTGTACTCACCCATGAATAGATTGATACTATGAAATTTTCCTAAACAGCTAACTATGGCCCCATCAACAATCATGACTTAAAATTTAGGGGATGGATAAATAAAGCGATTGATCTTGCTTTGCCAATTTATGGTTGATGAAGTTATGTTTACTACTTGAATCAATAAAGATGGTTACTCTTTGTTTCTTGAGGAAACCCACCACCTTGAGGGCTTGAGGAGTGATAATTCCCGATAAATCCTGAAAATGAAATGTTTGGTGGAGAGTCTTCCAAGCCGTTCTCGGGATCTTTCCCTACCTCCTCTATGTCATTATCCTCCTCTTCATCCTCCTCTTCTCTTTTAATGTAGAATAAATTCTTTTGAGCACATTTTTGACCTTGACTATATTTTATATGACAGGTTGAAGCATAACCCTTTAGAATTTTTCTCTTCAATACATTGAGGAGTCAATCAAATTGGTTGGGAGAATGATGCTCTTGGTGGTCTGGCATATTCCATTCCCGACACGAGGTGAATACTCAATGTTTAGACAAACCCCTTTCTTATATTATGCAAGAAAGGACCATAGATTAGGAGATCAAATTTTGGTTAAAAATATGAACATCATGGTAGATGTTATCCCTAAGATCTCCTAAAAATAGGTCATTGAGGTTCTCATTAGTGATATCCTCCATTATCAAGGATAAATTCTGAAATTACTTGAATGTAATCCTTGACAAAACCTATTTTCAGTAACCTTGTGAGATGAATGAAGTATTTCTCAATGACACTACTGCTATAGTGTAATTGAAGTTCATTCACGAATGCTGACCAAGAGAGATTGAGTCCTTTTTTTTGTTTCTGTGTGCTCAACCAATGATACCAAATGAATTGGTTTGGTTTAAGGTATAAGGATGCTACAATCACCTTCTCATGCACCAGGGTTTAGTGTATATAAAAAAATCTCCCTTTGGTTGATCTAAGTGACTGGATTTTTCCCATTAAATTTGTGCATATCCACCTTTGGTAACATGTTACATAATCCTCTATTAGGACTTGATGGTGGTGGTGTATATGATAGAAGGTTGCTAAATGATCTGGTATTTCCTATACTGTAAACTGATGTAGTGAGAGAGGTAATTAGGGCATGTATCTTTTCCATGATGTTACAAAACTCTATTGTAGCATAGTGAAAATTATATTTCTTCACCATATCTTGAACATCCACCTAGATTTTAGCTACTATACTAGATAAATCAGGCTCATACTCTACCTCCTCTTTACAGGTGTCTTTCTGGCATGTTAGATCCTTTACCGCTACCATGAGTTGATTATACTATTTAGGGTTTAGGGTTTAGGGTTCAGGGTTTGGGGTGGTAACAATAGGGTCTTTGGTGGACTATAGAATTGCAAAGGTTTTTTTAAAACAATACTAGTGGCGATAACAACAAAAAGAGTAAAACATGGTGAAAATAATTATGGTACCATTGCCATCCCGATGTCAAGACAAAACTAATTACTTCTATATTGTGAAAGGCTTGAAAATAAATGATTACTGATATTTTTAATAAGCCTCTGTCAAAATAATTGTTTGAATACTCGAGAAAAAATTTGGGATTGATATCATTATCATGAAGCTACTAAATAGAAGCATAGCCTCGGGGGAGCTAACCATTTCATTATCATCCGAGCCCCATAAATGAATACAAGTTAGAAATATATTAGCAAAAGAATTTTCTAAGAGTGAGAACTTGAGTGTTTTACTCATTTTCCATTGATGTCAAAGGGAGAGAGTTTAATCATGGGGGTCAATACCTGCAAGTTCATAAAATTAAAACAAAGAGGAAATAACACAAAAATCATTACGAAAAGGAGAGTTTTGTAGAAAGTGGGAAATGGATACATTCACGAAAGCTACATTCACATGTTATTATTGTATAAGGTGGTTGGTTACCATCAATGAAAAAGGGGAAGATTGTTGGAATAATTTTCATTGATGTCAAAGGATGTTGAAGGAGCATCATACTATAGATTCAAAATCTATTCCTATAGATTTAGAGTCTATCCAGAGATTCAAATTCCGACTAGGAGAGATTAAAAGTCTAACTAGAGATATTTGGAGTTTGTATGGAGAGCTTTAGATTTTGACAAGAGAGCTTATGAGTAAGACCATATTTTTCTATGATGTAAATAGTTAAGGATATTGAAGTGTATTGGTACAAAGTTCATAATGTGTTAAATATGGAGCATCATTGGTCACTCATCTAGAATAATAAATAATACATGATTGTAAGTAATAGACTTCAAGTTAAGATTTGAATATGGTTTACAAAGTGATACATCTTGAGTGTCATGTTTGATTATATGATTTTTTTAGCATTATATTTTGAATTGGTTTAGCTAAATCATGTTATGTATTGGCATTGGAATTTTGAATACCCTATTTTCCATATTAAGGGAAACTCTATTTTGTCATTGAGATTCATAGTCCAAGTTGACCTTCTTATAGTTTCAATGTAGAATGTTTAAGAGGAGAGGTGAGACAACACAATGTAGTTGTTATCCAAAATTCACCCTCAAGGTAATTTTGATAACATGCATCAAATTATTTAGTCCTGAGCAAGTAGATTGATTCAAGGAAAAAATCATGTTTTTTGGGGTCCCCTCGGCTTCTCTCTAACTCTCCCATCCAAGAAGAAATCCCAATGAGTTGGAGAAAATGGAAAAAATGCAAAAATAAGGTTACAGGATTGTTTTAAAGCATTTCGGGTCTGAAGGGTTTGGGTCATACTGAGGTTCGTCATACCAAGCTTGGGGCCAAAAAAACAAAGAAAAATCACCTAAGTCTTTTGTTTCGCGCGGTTTGGGACAGCCGGGACAAAAGTACGCGGGGGACGCGAAAAGCCGAAATGGCCGAAAACAAAGAAAAACCTTCCAAGTTTTTTGTTTCGCGTGGGTTGGGACAATAGGGAAAAAAATACGTGTGGGACATGAATCAGCCGGTTTGCCGAAAGATAGTCCATTTCAGGCAGTTTGGAGATATTCGTCAGGGCAGTGGGACAAAAGTACGCTCGGGACGCTCTGGACGCGAAAAGGTGAAAAGGCCAAAAGAGACAAGGAGGCCCATGAGACGAATCAAAATGTGCCACATGTCAGAAGGGGAAGAAAGTTGAAAAAATTGCTAAGTCTTTGGTGCAAGGTAAAATTTTTTCCTATGGGCCCGCCAACGAATCAAATCTCGCCACGTGTCTTCACCATGGACCCAACGGAGCGGGCAAAAATTAGAATTTTTGGCAAAATGTTTTGCCGAAAGTCCAAAGGGTGAGTTTTGGCCCGCTTCCCCCACCACCGAATGGAATCTCTTCATGTGGCATCTAAGTGGCGGAGCGTGGAAAAAATTCAAAAAAAATTTCAAAGACCAAAACGGTTCAGAATTTCAAATTTTTGCCCGCCGACCTGATTTTGCCCTGTTTTTGCCCTAAAACTTAAGATCGCCATATCTTTCGATCCAGAGATCGATTTTCACGTTCTTTATATCAATGGAAAGCTAGTGAAATTATCTACAAGATTCTAGGGTAAATTTTTCATTTTGGTTCATTTTGGAGAGATAAAATCAAGAAACGTCTCTGGCACGTGGTAATGGCCAGAAATGACGTTTCAACAACCAATTTTAATGCAAAATGGGTCGCATTCTTCTTCAGTCATGGCCAAAAATGTCAGGGCATGGGTTTATAAGGATGCCCATGCTATTTTAATGCATCTTCATTCAATGAGGAATGGCTCCCATGTTTTTACACGTTTTCTCTCTCCTGGGCTCGACCCATGCATTGTAAAAGCCAGATTTGGCTCATTTTTTTGGGGGAACATTTCTTTGGATAGCAAGCTTCTTCTTTCACCTTCAACAAGTGATTTTTGCAAGTATCAGACCTCTTGATGGTGGTAACAGGTTTTCTACCTTTTTGATGTTGTAATGCAAGGATTTTGACAGTGGAAATGACAATACAGGCTCTGTGATCAGTTTTCAGTCCTTTGGTTGTGTTGTTTGCTTCATTTCAGACTTTCAATTACATCTTATCAGTTTTTGCATGATGTTTATGTTGCATTCCATGATCTTTTTCTATTTGCAGAACTAGAAGTGTTCACCACTCCTTTTCTGGGGTATCACCGCTTTAGTGTAGGCTTTCATTTTATGCATTCTCTCTCCTAGTCCCTTAGAAATTTAGATTAGAATAGTTAGTTTCCCTTGCATTAGAGTAGATTGTGGCAGGTAGTTTAGGAGCAAGAACCAACTTTCTCTGGAGGTCTATCTCAAGTAGCAAGTCCCACAACTTAGAGATAGTACCCATGTTATCCAATCACACCGTGAGTTCAAGTATATGCACTTATATAAACATTAGGGTGTTGTGATTCGGTGATAACAGTAGTGAAGGAGGAGGAAATAAAAAATGCAAATTAAGATGTGTGAGATGATGTAATAGAGAGGAGAAACAACAAACTACTAAGTGAATATTGTGAGAAAAATAAGTATGCTACCAAAGTGAACAAAAAATATGTAGCTAGTGTGGAATAAGTATACACCCATATGCGTAAGTTAGAAAATTTCTCAAAGAAAGGGGAAAAAGTTTTTTTAAAGAGAGAAAATACAATTTATAATCATTGAGTGTTGGTGGTTATTTTGGTTATGAATTTTATACTCAAATTCTATTCCTTTCAAGTTACTTTGTGCCAAGGTGTTGGTGCTCATTCTGAGCCCTGTTCTTAACTAAGTTGAGTCTTCTAAGATATTTCCCACACCATCTAAGGACTCCAATTTACATATGTTATCTAAACACAAGATATTTTTGAGTATACATGATCACTCCTTGCTATGGCTTTGAACAAATTAAATGATGGAAATGACTAGTCAATTCTAAGGAGACCTCGAGTGCACTAGCTTAGTAATCTATGGATAAGAGAACTTAATATTCCGTGAGTTTCTCCAAATAGTGAAAGGATAGAGATGAAATCATGACCAAGGTGGAATTATAGAATGGTTGATAATCATTAAAATTGACTTAGTCTTGCAAGTTGAAGCAAGAGAAGATACCACGGGATGACCAGATTATAAGCAATGAGGATTATGGTTATATAACAAAAACTAGGGCACACAAGTTTAGTGTTCTATGGGTTTTTCAAAAGGGGTATCACTCTATGGATTGTAAAAGTCATGGGAAACTCATAAATCCACCAAAAGACATAGAACATGAAAGATAACTGAAAAATACTACAATTAAAAGAAAAAAACATGTATAAAAATGAACAATTTTCATTAGTACATCCCATCACGAGATATCCAAGTTATAAAAAATTGATTTGGAGGTAATTATAATACTATATAACAAGTAAGTTCGTTGATGGAACATAATGATTGAGTTGACAAAAATTTTGAGAAAGAAGTACATGTATATACTAGGAACAAAATGGGGATTCTATAGGGGTCCCAACCCTTGAAATTTACATAACTTCTAGTCTGCATACACAAAAGGGGAGGTTCTTGTAAAAGAGATACATTGTCAATTTATGGTTACAAATTCCTTTGTAAAGTTTGGGGACCTAATTTAATAGATTATTCATCCTAAAATCAAACTCTTTACAGTCTTGAGCCCCATAAACATATTGGATATCCCCTACAAGATCACGGGACATGCCCATCTTCATGAGTTCCTTAATGTATGCTTTGGGGCCTTCCAAGATCTTGATCAAATTCAATTTTATCCTATAAGAGGATACCCATTCAAGGAGATTAGACCCACCTTTGAGGTAAGCCTTGGTATCCCGCTAGGTAATAATTTTTGAGGTACCAAGATATTGATCAAATTCAATTATAATATCAAAAGTGTTATCTCGGGGCCTTCCAAGATCTTGATCAAATTCAATTATCATATCAGGATTGAATGTGAAATCAATTCTGGATACTTGCACGGGTTTGGAAAAAAGATATAGATTGATATCTATCAAAAGATGGTTTTTGGATTGATTTAGTAATTCACACAAGGGAAGCATCAAATTCAAGAGAATATCAATGATTATCCATTTCCTAAAACATATCCTCCAAAAAGTAGGTTTCAAATCAGTTAAGATAATGAAATATGGGAACAAACATTTTGTGTTTGGGCATATGAATGATGGTGATAACATAGATAGGAAAAAGGGGATTAAGCAACAAAAGTAAAAATATTACACACATCCATGTCAACAACTAGAAATAAAATCAAATTAAGGAATGAAAAAGGAATCTTTGTAGTTACAAGATATTTTCCAAAAATGGAGCTCATTTTCCATGCCTTTTAGGGATGGTTCGTTGAAATTTTTATGGGGAATAAATTAGGAAAATTCATAGATTTTTTTGTATAAATATGAGGATTCATCCTCATAGAGGGGTGTTAGTTTCTATATCTAAAAAATAGGTTGAGAGAAAATCTTTGGAACACTTGCATATTTTTCCTTTGTGAAATACGTATGAATTTTGGGTCCTCAGGCTCTTGTGTCAAGGTGGTTGCATTGTACAACCATTGAAAAACACTTGGAGCATTTGATTTATGTTCCCTTATAAAGAGATCAATTTTTTTTAATGAAATACACTTTCTTATGAGTCTAATTTATGTATTCTAGGTTATGTGTTTACTATTTCTCTATGAAATACACTTTGGATCAATCCTTAGTGGTTGTGTTTTTGTCATCAAATCTATATTGTGTTGTAAGCATTTACTCTGTAATATTGGGCATGATTTTACAAAATCCTTACTATGACCATTTTTTTGAGTGATTATTGTTAGCCTTTGAGTGTATCTTAGGCGTATGAGAGTGGAAGAAACAAATACTTTGTTAGAATGCTTACATGAGATTTTATGTCAAGTATTTTAGAGATTGTGTTGAATCTTTGCATCTGTTGGGTATCAATGAATGTAAATATTTCATTGGAGAAACTGTCACTACTTAATCAAGATTTCTTTACTTTTCGAACAACATGTTGTCTTAGTAAGTGATTAAAAGATTTGTTATAAAGAAGTCTGTCATCATTTAAAACCCCCTTATTTACCGATATCATAATTTCCATTAGTTGCTTTGTTTCTCTATCTTTAAATATCACTAAAGGTGTTCTCTAACCTTAATTCTCCAATTAAGAATATACAAGAGAAACAAAACTTTGTTGTCTATAGTAACTTGTGTCTGGTGCAATAAGCATATGCAACATCTCTTATGGCAACTCATGAGAGTGAGTGTTATATTTATGGCCATGCTTATCTTAAATTGATCCATCATTTTAAAAATAAAGAGGAACAAAGAATTGATCTCCTCCTTTCCATTCAGGTTACCATTTGGGTCCTCTTACCTTGGTTTAAGGAAGAACCAAGTAACAAGATGAGGCCGTCCCCTCTATACGTGCCCCTCAATCACCTCAAATATTGATCCCAAGGAAGTGCTAGAACCATCACCAAGTGTAAATGACACATAACACATTAGTCTACCACTATATAAGAATCCCCATTCTCAAAGAGAATGATTTGCATCACCAAGGGGTGTAGAATTGAGGACAATCACGCTTGGTGCCGGTTACGGGAAGATTTACTCTAGGAAAGGTTTAAAATACATACCTTTATAGATATTTTCTGAGATTATGTAAGTATAGAAACTTTTAACAAAGTTACTTGTCCATAATATTCTAGATTATATGCAGGTTTTCCATAAAGGATGTACCTCTGTAAACACAATAGAGGTTAGCAACCAAAGTAGTTAAGGATTCCATAAAGGTCTGCGTATGTAGTCTTATTTATTTCTACTCAATTTCCTAGGTGTGATGACACTTCATCCGAGATAGATATGAACCCTCACCCAAAGTGCACAAAGCCTACCAGGTCTTTCTTTTGTGAAATCTTGTCCGAGATGTAAGCATGCATGTTCATATTAACCATGAATAGTTTATAATCTCAATGGTAAATCATTACATTCATCATATGGAAACACATGTAATAAGGAAACAAAATAGATCAAACAATTGCTAAGGTCGATTCACCATGCAAATACCATGATCAGATACATCAATTACTATAATCCATCCATAATTATCCATTGATACTCAAAATATTATATAATAGAAGTTGAATAAATAATAATACCAATCTCTAAGATTTATGCACGTAAAAACAAAGCAACATAACAATACAATAAACATGGTCTCTAATACATTGTGTCCAAAAATATATAGATGAAATAACACATATAGGGTTGGGAACTTTCCGTTCAAAGTGCCCATGCATATCTATAATAGATTGAATGATTAAAATAGCCATGCGCCAACAACTGCATGATTTTACAAGAAGGCTAATAATAGATTAATCCATAAATAAAATCTACTTTAATCCTATTATTAGCATGGTTGATGTATGACCTTTGATATTCTACTTCGCATGTACTTTATCCTAAAATAGATGTTCCTTCATCTCCAATTATTCATTCTCTCCTCCAAATTTGGAATGTTGCTTGAATGCCACTTAATCTCAAAATTATCTATTTTTAGCCCATGGCTCCAAAATTGACTAAGTCTTGAATGATTTCTTTTTGGGTGCGCTCCATTTCACTTTGAAACTTATGCACACATACGTGTACCATTTGCACACCCTCTAAATATTTAGGAATTTTAAAAAACCCAATATTACCCCACATTAATAATATTTCCACCCTTGGAAATAGGGTTTGCATAAATTATCCCTCCAAAGAATGAAGAATAAATAATGAATAAGAAAGAACGAAGAAAGAGAGGAAACGAGGAATAACTAGCATGCTCACTCAGCTGGTAGTAGAAGTTCAGGGTAATCCTTATTGATATCAGCCTCTAATTAATTCCATTCGCCTATCCCTTTCTTGGTTTTATCAGGGACATCACCAAGTAATTTTTCCATCTCCTTTAGGGCCATGTCTTCACCCTTATGTTTCAATTCCCTTATGACTCTGACAACCTTGAAATCATTCCTTCCGTGAAATCCATATTCCACACGACTAAATTCCAAAGATCCTTTATTATTTCTTCATGGGGGTATCTTGATAC
This sequence comes from Taxus wallichiana var. yunnanensis, assembly GCA_018340775.1. NCBI lineage: Eukaryota > Viridiplantae > Streptophyta > Pinopsida > Cupressales > Taxaceae > Taxus > Taxus wallichiana. The sequence goes on along the minus strand of CM031242.1, from coordinate 291,388,227 downwards.
CTTAAGCGCATTGATATTGTTTACTACTACAACTAACTTCTCCTCCCAACCTAGGGTTTTTTCCTTTTTAGCTATAAGGACTTCATTCTCTTCCTACAGTGTCCTTGTCTTGAGGATCTATTTTGTATCCTTGTAGTTTCCCGGTGCCCATCCTACCTTCTTCAATTCATCCTTCAAATTATCAAGTATGGCATCATACTTAGAAATTTGACTCACAATCAACTTTTTAGATCTCTCTTTCTTGGCTCCAAGACTTTCATGCATCTCTCCTATCGTGGTCGACTTCTTCTCAAGAAAATGATGAACGCAATATTTCAAAAAGTGTAAGGATGAACTGTAAGTTTTATTCATTTTTTCATAAAATTATATATGCACCTCCAATATATCACCCCCAATCTCCAAAAAAAAGTCCAAAATCTTATTTTTTCATTCCTAATCCTTCCGACATGCCTTAATTAGTTGCTCAATCTATTCTTTCATAATTTTATTATCTTTGAGAAATGTTATGAGTGTGGTCACCTTATCCAATTTCCTTTGCACTACTTATACTACCACCTTAGTCAAGACATTACTTGCATGTTCATCAATGAATTCTATTGGATTTACCATCATAAGCACTTCTCATAATCCTTTCTCCATCTTCCTCCGGATGCATGATTCTTCCTTAAAATAAAATTCTTGTTCATCCATATGTGTCTCGCATGCTCTAAGATAATTGCTTCTTTGTGTACAAATTTTATTCCTAGGGATCCATCAACTCCCATCTATACAAATTTCTAGGGTCGAGTGTTCTCTACAATCTAGCACAAATAATATTTGAAGGGTCATTAACATACCCCAACTCAGGTGTCTTATACATCTCTTCTCCCTTATTCCTTCTAAACCACTACTCTTTAGGAATTTGTGTCCCCGTACCCTTAATTGGGCCTTCACTTATCAAGCCCCCATGTTCTCTAGAAGGCTCTCCTATTGGTATACCAACACTTTTTTCTCTTTCTTCACCTCCTCTTGTGGGGTAATCCACCTTGTGCTCACCAGTGTCTCGTATCATCTTTGAGTCTCTTTATTTCTTGGCTCTTCTCCCCATTATACATCAATAACAAGTGTATCCCCCATGGTGTGTGCATCATCATTAGAAATGTTTTCTTCTCTTTCTTTCTAAGGAATATACTTACACATTTTCTTTGTCTTCTTCTATGGGCTCAAATTGATAGGAGATGTCCTCGGTGATCTCCTCAGTGGATGAGAGGGTCCTGTGTGAGTGCTCTCTATCCTAGTTATCCTCAAGAATATTCTAAAGCCTTGGTCTTCAATTCCATCTTCATCTTTCTCTTCCTCCTCAACACCAGTCTCATCTCTCACTTCCTCTTCTTCCCGGGAGGAGTAATCTTATGTGGCATCTTTATGCCCATAGTTTGTTGCTATCTCATACCATGCACCTAACCCACCACCATCTTCCTTTTCTTCCTCTTCCTCGAAGCTCTTCCTCATCCGTGTGAGGAGGGGTTGGCTCATCATCATGCAGATTTCCAACCGTATGCTTCCCCTTGGGAATCTCAAGGTGAGAGCTTAAGTTCATTCTCATTATATTTTCCATCAAATAATTTGGGCTTAAGGTAAAGGTATACCTTAGCCATGTATAATTTCCCATCACAAATCCATGAAACTTATACCAATTTCATCAGATATAAATTTCTCAATGTATGTAGACTTACCTAGATAAACATATGTATTCTAAAGAGTGTGATATTCACAAGAAACCTTATCTCGCATAAAATATCAGTTTGCACACATATATAAATATCTTCACAAAAGCTTGAAAGTGACATGCGGTGAAAACATAAGGAAGCTTGCACTAAGGGCTTCACTTTCCGTTCTTCATCCCAAATCTTCCAATGCAAGAATGCTAAAAGACTACAAACTATGCCTTAATTTCTAGTTTGGTAGGTAGATCCTTGGGTATCCTCCACTATGCTCAAAGGCCTCACACATGCACCTATACCAAATCTCCAGCCTTTGCTTATAAGGGCCACTCATAGTTTCTTAACAAGTATATTTCATAAACCTCTCTACAAGTGACTTATTTTCCTTAGGGAACTGCCATATTTTATCCTTAGGGCCATCTAGGACCCAAATATCCACAAATACCATTGATAATAGGATGTCGCCAAAGCTAATATTATCTCCTTTGTGCACCTCCTTAATAGTGATTTCTGCTATAAATACATAAAAGTTATAAATAGTTCCCTATGACATTTTCTTCGCAATGTGGAGCCACTTCCTATATACCTGGTCCCAACACTCCTAGTTATTGAACTTTGTGAGGAGGTGTGAAATAATTTTGATCACAAGATGATCATAAAAATATTCAATGTCCATTGCACACCCTCCCTTCGTGTATGCCATCTTGACAGAGGTTTCTTCCATGTCTCGCTTCATCATCAAGGTCACTCACAATTTCGTCCCTGAACTCCTTAGTCCTATCAAATTCTCGATCAAGGGTGTGGTGAGGTGCACTCACAATAAAATAATTCCACATGGACTCTGTATATTAGCTATTGGTAAAGTTTCTATGGCTTTGCTAAAATAATGCACTCATAAATTTTTAGGACCCTAGCTTTCTCCAAAATATTCTTCTCAACATTGTCATAAATAGGTTTGTTGTCATGCATTCTCAAATCTATCTTCTTTACCGATGCATGTCTATTTCATCTTTATTCACCTTGGTGCAGTTGATTGTAATCACTCACATTTGTTCTTCTTATGTGAGACTCCGAATCCAGCCCCATAATGACTCCCTCGGGGTATTGCATCTCTGAAAACTAACTTTCAGGTGCATCTTCAACTTCCACTTTTTCTTCATCCTTCTTCTTGCCTCATTTGGTCACCCCAAGTGATCTCTTGGGTTCTATTGTAATTTTTATAATGCTTCCTTACACTCGTTTGACCTCTGTAACTTCAAATATGTGTGCCCTAGTGTGCCCTCATTGCAATTTTGTTCTCTTCAAACCCTAGCTACATGAACCTTACTTCGCATGCCTTCTATTAGCTCAAACACCCTTCCAATGGATCTCTTTATGACAATGTCCAAATATCACCTAGTTCGATGCTTTATACAATTTCTCGACACTCTATACTTGATCGTACTTAAAATTGCACTTCACAAAATTTCGAAAAATCAACACATGTATGGTAAAAATAAAATTTCAACCACCCCTTTTATAGATTTTGTAAATTTTTCTGCATTAATTTCTCGTCACCTAACATCATACGTAAATTTGATTACACTTTTCCATTTTTTCTGTGCTCTTTGCTACTTTTTCCCACACCCTAGTCATAACCTTCTCGATGCACCCACTACTTCTCGACCACAAACCTCCTTACGCACACCTCCATGTGCCAAGTAAATTAACCTCTATGCCTCATACTTGAGAGTAATTACCCATGCTACTTCTTACCTTACATTACAATGTGTGATCATCCTTCTTTGTGTGGTATTGAATATGAGTAAATTTCCTTAGAAAAACCTTCAATCCAAGCAATTGTAACATATTTTTCTATGCGCACCAATCTTTCGTAAGACGTTTCATCTTCCAACCCATATATGTACATGTATGACACTTGGAATCTTATTTTAAATCATTCCATTTTACTTTTATCTACTCGACCCCACACTAAATGTATGCATAATCCTCAACACATGAACTCAAAAGATAGTATTAAGATTCCGGTGTGCAAACATGCTTTTTACAATAAAACACCAAACTAAATTAAAAATCATAACAATGATGAAAGGAAACACATACAAGGGAAATATAATCTAAGTGGAAATAATACCTTATTACAAACACCAAGAAGCCTTATTTATAGTAGGGCTTCAACCTACTCCCATTAAATTAATTGGGAAATAAAATGACATCCAACACCCGTAATTGGAAAGCTCCTAATTTAAGTATCTTTATTACTATAAAAGGTCCTAACCAATGTAATTTCAATTTCCTGGGTGGCACAAAAACTTTGAATCATACAGAAGAACCATATTTCCCACCTAAAATGTTTTGTTCCTTATATGCCTATCATGCTAGAATTTATATCTCACTTTATAAGTCTTCTGGATCTAGCAGGAAATAACGTGCCGTTCATCTAACTACATCAGTTTTTCAATGCACTCCTCAACATCCTATTCATTAGCTAGTCTTCTTGCGTGTGTAATACAAATAGATTTCAACATGAATTCAACCGTAAATACAACCTCTGTACACCAAACACCAACTAAAAGGGTGTGGCCTTATTCAACCTTTTATATGTTGTCATATATGCCCAAAGTACAAAGAATACTTTATTATCCCAGTATTTCCTTCCAACATCACATATTTTTGTTAATGGCTATCCCAAAATCTTGTTGAAAGGCTTAATAGTGCCATTGGCTTGAGGATGATAGGGAGTTGTTATATGGTGTGCTACCATGAACTCTTCCAAAAGGATTCGATCGTCACATTCAAGAAATGAGTTCCTCTACCACTCGATTAACCTCAATGGAAATCCATACTTACGATAATATTTTCCCATAAAATTATTGCTATTGTAGCTACCGTGAAATCCTTTGTAGGTGGTTCTTTTACCCACCTTTTTGATAGTCTATACAAGTTATAATATAACACACACCATTCCTACGCGCGGGTGGGGAAATATGACCTATAAAGTTAATAACCCATTTCTTGAAAGGTTCAACACTTGTAATAGGCCACAAAGGCATCTCATATCTAGTTCCAAGCTTCCCAAAGCACCGACTATGATCACATGCCTTGAAATAGTATTTAATAACATTATACAAAGTTTTCCACCATAATATAAACCTTATAATATTGCACATGGTAGTATCCTGGAATAATGATCTCTGTAATGCCACCATGAGATTCTTCCATAATATCCTCATGATTATGCTCCATTCTAGATGCATTTCTTTGAATGTTGATGAAACAAATAAGGGTAATGGGCTAGGAGGAATACCTATTAAGATGTCGGTTGTAGGTTGTTGTGTGTGTATGACTTCTGAATCCACAACTGATCATGAGAGCTTCCTTTTTACTTGGAGGAACTACCTGAAATGGAAAACAATACCACCAAATAAAAGTTAAACAATATATGCAGTGGACTACCTAGCATGTGCTAGATCTAGGAAGCATGATACTTCCTAGATGGCTATCAATCCACTATTTAAAACAACTTAATGCTTAACAATAAAGAAATCCTACTATAGTTAAAATGATTTAGGTATCTCATTCATCTACAATAAGTAAATTCATTCACAATAGGCTAAGCTATGACTGAATCGGAAGGTCAAAGTGTTGGTCAGAGTACTTGATATAGGTCAGGGTGAGATTTTAGGTGGTTTTGGGTATTTGGTGGAGGTTTAGGAGCTTTGTTCTTGGTTTCTAGTAAAAGACATAGAGACCGACATTGGTTTAGTATGACTAGTGTTAGTTTAGGTTAACCGATGACGGTGGTTGTGGGTAACCGATGTCGGTATGGTCGTGGTACAAGAAATTCAATAAAACTTGAGGTGAGGGTAGATCTAAGGTTAGATGAAGATGGAAGGGTGATGGCAAGATTCGTGTGGGTATTAGGTGTGCACAGGAATGATTAAGATCTAGATATGGGAAATTCGGGGGTATGGGAAAAGGATGGTCAAGTTTACATGGAGGTAAAATGGTGGGGAATGAAATAGGAACATAAAAACAACAACAAGTAAAGGATCTACTAAATGATAATGAACTAGTGCAGGTTAACAAAACTTTATGTTTATGCTATGAGCTTAATGTTTGTTAACAATGGTGGTGATCAAATGGAATGGAACTTGATATGGTGCTGGTGCTTCCTTGGATGCTCCCATGAAGGAAAATGGATGTGTGATTGCTTTCGGTGATGGCTATGGATGCTCTGATGTGTGTACTAATGTTGGTTTTGCTTGCATGTAGCTCTGTTTTCTCACTTGTTCTCAAAAGATGTGATTATCTCTCAAAAATGTGCCAACCTTGAAATAAGGTTGTTTTGGGGGTTAAATGGTAACCGAAAGTGGTTCGGGTTGACCGGTGGTTTAGGGTGATCAACATTGGTTAGGGTGGGATTTCCTAGGTTTTCTAAAATGGGTAGATCCTTTTGATTTTCTTGGATCTCGCCTATTTTTTCCACAGGAATAGAATGGAAGCTTCCTTCTAACAGACGGGAATGTGGTTAGAGGGAATATAGGATTTTATTTTTAGGGTTTGGGTAGGTCTTAGTTAGTTATGGCAACTTACTAAGAATAGGTCTTAGGGTGAGGTGGCTAGATGAGGTGGATATGTGGGTATTATCCCAATTAGGATATTTAAATAATAAATATTGGGAGGATAATGAATTAATTTAATTAAATTAATTAAATTAATATTAGAGTGGGGTGAAGGGGGCCATGGTTAGGTGAATGTGTTCAAGGTGTTTATTTGATGAGGGACCAAGGAGAGTGTGACCCAATTTTGGTGTCTACATTTTTCCCCTTTTTGTTGCGTAGCTTGTATTGGTAAGCGACATTGACAAAAATAAGATGTGGTTGCCCCATGTGTGGGTGAAGGTGATCCCCCTCAAACCAAGAATTGATGAGGTAGAAGGAAGAATCGGTGAGTGGTTTGATAAAAGGTGAATGTGATGAAGAAGAAGGTGGGGTAATGGGTAAAAAGGGAAAAAGGTCCACTCGGGTAATCTAGGTAATGGGTCAGGGTCAAAGGTAGTGACAGTCAAACACACGCACACATATAAACTACAACACGGTACCAAGTTGAAGAGTAGGAAAACTCTACATTGTCTAAGGTCGATAGGTTTATCCAAACAAGGTTGAAGTGATTTCAGTATCCAAGGTATAGGATATGGTCAGGAAACACGACATAGGTTAGGTGTAGGAACGTTTAGGTATGTTCCGGTACACCAAGGGTTGGGTCAGGATAAATGGTCACGATAAGAGGCAAGGTAAGGTCAGGATGGCAATCAACATAGGTAATAGTGCCACAAGGTATAGTGAACACATGGGGTCAAAGGTCACTAGCGATGGTCCAGGTCCAAGTATCTAGGTCATGACATAGGTAGGGCAGGTATGGGTAAAATAATGAGTCCCTAAATGAGGATGAGGTGAGGGGATAAAGGGTAAGGTCAAGAAGGTCAAGTGGTGTGGCCAAGGGAGGTGAGTGTAGGATAAAAAGGGACTTAGGGCAAAAAAATTGGGGGTAGGGGGTAGGGAAAAAGGCTAAGTAAGCTAAACCGATGGGCAATGGTTTAAGGTAACCGATGTCGGTCAAGCTAGACCGACCATGGTAAGTTAGGGCATTGACCACGGATGTTGGTCAAGGTAAAACCGTCATCGGTTAAGTTAAGTCGGGGTTTATAAAAAGAAAAATCCATGTTTTTTCAAATCATTTGTCTTTTAGTGAATTGGGAAAATGACAAGAAAGATAAAGAAAAAGTGGAAAGTGAAAGAGTGAAGTTGAGGGATAAGTTGGTGAGCCATGTGGATGGTGAGAGTTGGTTGATAGGTGGATCCATGGGCTAGGTGGATTGATTTGATTGGATTGAGTGATTGGAGAGCGAGGGCATTTGGTGATGGCAGAGGCAGAGGGATCGGGAGGACCACCAGTGCAGTGGCTAGAGGTTCCACTGCAAATGACAACATGATGAGGTAGGATTCAATCCCACTTGTGTTTTATTTGTTAGATTGAATTAAAGGTGAGGTGGGTAAAATGGGTTTTTATTTTTGGGGGAAAAAAATTTTAAATTATGGGAGGGAAATCCAGTGAAATAGGAGTGGGGAGGGAGAGGATTAGGTGAAGAAGGGGTAGGGAAGGGTGTAGGAGGTATTTGGGTAGGATTGGGTGGGTAGAAGGGAGGAAAAGGGAATTAAAAGGAAAAATGGGGGTTGGGCATCATGGGTTTTTGACGTGACAATGAGTGACCGGCGTCGGGTTGGAAGGTAAGTGGGGACATCGATGTCTTGGTAGCGCGTATTCGATCAAAGGCAGGTGACCGATGCCGGTTGAAGGGGGACCAGGGTCGGTTAGGGGTAACCGGTACCGGTCGGATTTGGAGAAAAAGGGGGCCAAAAGGTGCCCGAGGTTGGGTGGGTGAGGTAGATAGGGGTGAGGAAAGTGGTTGAAGTGAAAATCATAATATAGGTAAGGGTAAAAATAGGTAAGGGTGGAGTTGTTAGGGAAAAAAGTATAGATATGTAGGAAAAAGGTAAGGTTGGGGAGTGGGTCAAAATGGGAGTAGGTGAGGGGTCGGTGTGTGTGGTTTAATAGGTGAGGTGATATTAGGTCGGGTAGGGTTAGAGTAGGTAGGTTGGGTAAGTAGGGAGGTACATGGGATAAACGGGTAAGTAGGTAAAAGAGGTAGGGTAATGGGTATGGGTATGGGTGAATGTAGATATGGTCTTGTTTTAATAATGTGATTGATTTGTTGGATATAGCGAGAGATCAGCTTAGGATGTGTGACAGGGTGCCACCCCTTCTCGTGATAGTTTTCGTGCAGCACATGAACACCCGAGGAGTTGCAGCATGTGGAGGAGGTGGGCCTGAGTGGGGTCTGACGCTATCGGCATGCGCATCCGATAGCCGAGTCTGATGGTCTCCCTCATCGATAGATGGGATGCCACGACCAACATATTCCACCTACCGATGGGTGAGATGACAGTCACCCTAGAGGACGTGTTCAAGATCCTGTGATTACCCATATTGGGGACATGTATATTCAATCTCCTCAGAGGCATCTGAGGAGTTGATGTTGATGTGTTTGGAGGGGATGGCAGAGATGACATTCCACAATGCTAGCCTTGAGCTATGGGGAGATGTACCTAGCCCGTCCAGAGGAGACAAGGCTAGTAGTTTTACTGATGGAGGTAGTCTACTATTTTTGCACTCTGCCGGATGTAGAGGGTGGGAGATTCCCACACTCACTGATGGGAGTATTATATGACATGATGATGGAGAGGACCTGATTTTCACCTAGGCACCAACATTCCTGGTGTAGTTATATAGAGAGTTGTGGCGTATGGGTGGCTCCACAGGTTTAGCCTATGTTACACCTTTTTACTTCACTATTGGGCCTATGAGCACATTGTTTGTGTGTGTCTAGTGGGTATGCCCCAAGAAGATGCATTTCAACCAGGTTTTTACGTGTGGGGTATAGGCAGATGGGTTCCTGTTATTGGCGAGCGGCGATCAGACAAGGCTACACATGATGTAGCATATTACCAAAGGCTACTAGAGGGATTGTCGGGGTAGATATTATATGGAGACCATATGTGGGTTATCCCTCATACAGATAGATGGATGAGGAGTTAGCTGGCCTTTAGCTACTCAGATGGATAGAGGGGCATCATGTAGGAGAGCACAAGATGATCCCCATTGATAGGGTCGAGATGATAGTTTGGGTTATGAAGGATATACCTCCACCCTTCCCGTAGTATAGGAGAGAGATGACGTGGAGAGGCCATTACCTCTACCATAGTTGAAAGTGCCAACAGGGGGAAGGAGAGTAGGTGATAGATAGGCCGTGGATCATGATGCGCGGAGTGACAGATAGATATAGATAGTGGTGGGTGGCTCATTTACGAGTAGTACCACCCAAACTTGAGGTAGCTGGATTTAGCCACTATCACGGTGTAGAGAGATGCCTACAAGGGCCAGGTGGTGACCCTAATTACCTAGTTGGGATGGTGCAGGGGGTAGTTAGCTAGTTCAGAGGTGGAGGTGGCCGAGTTGCATGCACAGGTGGCTAGTCTTCAAGCCTAGATGGCCCAAGGTGGAGATGGGGATGGTGATGATGGTCGGTGGCCACCCTACAGGCATAGGTTACGAGGATGCAGGCCATTGGCCATGGCACAAGTACAAATTTAGGCATTACAGGCATAGGTACAAGGCATAGGGTGTGAGGCCGATGGCACCTCCATAGGCACCGGGACAGGGCCCAGTTCACAAGGGAGGGGGACAGGGTCCCGCAGATAGGTACAGGGCCGAGGCCTATGGGGCCACCACAGACCATTCCCATATCTAGGTTATGAGATGCCCTAGGTGAGGCCAGATACTACCAAGATCAGTTGATGGCGGCCGGATAGATTTTCTATCCTATGGAGAGTATAAGGCACAATAGGTCTCAAGTGAGAGGACTAGATCTCGAACTCATAGTGTAGAGAGCACAGGGGGCCATCAGCTCTGAGACAAGATTAGGGAGAGGCCACTAGCTCATGGAGACCAGCTCCAGGTGATGTGCCAGTAGGGGGCGGTGAGATGATACCGGCCATCAATAAGAGCCGAGGAGGAGACTGGAGAGACTGACATGGAGGATGTCCAACAGGATGAGGCTTGATGCCCATTCCTATATTTTGATGTATTGTAGTCATTTTTTTATATATACCAGCCTACGTGCCAAAGATGGTGAGGATGTACTAGAGTTTTGTATATTTTGATCATATACCAAATGCTATGCACCAAAGATGGTGAGGTTGTATATGAGAGTTTTGAGAGATGGATTATATACACCAGCCTGCGTGCTGAAGACATTTGATAGTTATGTATATGGATACACATGTTTGGATATTGTATTTATATAGATGATGATGATTATGGGCATTATGTGTTTGTGTTGATAACATTTTATTATTATGCATAGATGGACTTATGGTAGGTGTGTTAGGCATGGATTGAGTCAGGTCATGGATTTAGGCATGATGGAGTCAGGTCATGGTTTTAGGCATGGATTGAGTTAGGTTTTGGTTTAGGCATGGATGGAGTTAGGTCATGGTTTTAGGCATGGATTGAGTTAGGTCATGGTTTTAGGCATGGATTGAGTTAGGTTTTGGTTTAGGCATGGATTGAGTCAGGTCATGGATTTAGGCATGGATTGAGTTAGGTCATGGTTTTAGGCATGGATTGAGTCAGGTCATGGATTTAGGCATGATGGAGTTAGGTTATGGTTTTAGGCATGGATTGAGTTAGGTTTTGGTTTAGGCATGATGGAGTCAGGTCATGGTTTTAGGCATGGATTGAGTTAGGTTGTGGAGGTTGTAATTCATTAATTTTTGCAATGAATGATGATATGGGTCATGTTTAAGATGTTTTATAATACATGCATGATGTTGGTAAAGAAATGGTAATCAAAATAAATGTATGTTTTGATGATGAGAAAAATGTGAAGCAATTTGTCATTTGTTTGGTTTAATTTCCAATTTTTGATATAAAAAGGAAACGAAGTAGGGTAGAATGTGGTTTAGGAAAATAAAAGATGAATTGGTTAGGGTAGAGAGTGGTCAAAGCTAACCTCCAAGGGCCCCATGCCCATGGAGTGCTACCTACATAGTCCCAGTGAAAAGGGACCTCAAGCCGATGTAGTTCTCCCATAAGCTAGGGAAGAATATGAGGAGGTATGAGAATGAGTTGGTAGGTTTTAGGCATGATTTGGGTTTAGGTCTATTAGGTGTGGGTGAGTTGTGGGAAACTTGGTATAGGTGATTTTGATTGTGGTAGAAGAAGAAGATTACCCAAAGGTAAGCATCGAGGACCAAGTCTTGTATAAGGTAATCAATACGTAATAAAGAAGGTTAAAAGATAAGAGGGGGAAAGAAAGCCACCTGATTGGTGAGGATCATAACTAGTGGACCATACCGTAGGTAGGCTAGTGAACATAAGACCCTAAAGACTTTGCATGAGTGATTATCCTAAAGGTGAATAATAGTCACATGATCACCAAATGTCACAGTTCCAAGAGGTCCCTTGAGGTGGTAGGAAATGGGAGTGTGAATGGTGAGAGGGATGAAAGGTGGTTAATTTTTATATGGTATGAGGTAGCATGCCTTTGTAGCAAGAGATCCAAGGTCACAATGGGCAAGTCCATGACTAAAAGGTTTTTGTTTTAACTTGATGTTTGAGATAGACTGATCGATGTGGGAAGTCCATATGGGATGAATAAATTAACTCCTTGAGGTCTTCGTGAAGCTGATCGATGCGGGAAGCTTCAGATTCTCTCTCTTTTTTTTTTTTTTTTTGAAAGAGCTTTATATAGCTGTCCTTTGAGGGAGCAGTCTATTTATAGCAGTGATTGTAGAGAGAAAGATGTCCTTTTGAGGGAGTCATCTTTTTATTTGAAGTGTGACTCAAGGAGTTGGATCCCATGTGAGGGCCTTTAAGTCATGGACAAGACTAAGGTGAAGAATAAGATTCTTGTTTAGAAAGTAGGGTGAAATGACCATGGGATCTCATCTAAAGGTAGACAAAAAGTATCCATGAGAATCATGCTATGTGCAATGCCATGGTACACATATTCAAGAGAAGATAACAAGTGATGGGTATGCACATGATTCTTGTTTAATCATTGGTGATGGCGTAGGAAGTGGATAGCACTCAAGGGACGAGCATGGAAAGAGGAAAAAAGTGAGGTAGGACTAAAAGTCAATAGTAGAATGGTCTAAGATGCAAGGCATTAAGGGGCTCAGGTTTGGGTTTACCATCGAGTGAAGATAAATGATAAGCACCTGATCCGTAAGTATGGGTCATGATGTATGGTCCAAGCCAATTAGGAGAAAATTTTCCCGTTTACTTTTTTTTCTACTTTAGTTACATGTTGATTTTCTTTTAGGACAAGATCACCAATGTGAAAGGTTCATTCATGGACACATTTATCATAGGCACATTTGATACATTTTTGGTAAACTTGAAGGTGGTCAAGAGCATTAAGATGACATTCATCTAATAACTCAAGTTGTGCTAAATGGTCCTGAATGAAAGTCATCATCATTGAGCATGTCATGGAGAGAAATGTGAGTGAGGGAATCTAGACTTTGAGAGGTAGAACAACCTCTGTACCATAGACCAGAGAAAAGGGTGTGGCAGCAGTGGAAGTATGGATACTAGTGCGGTATGCCCACAAGGGTGAAAGGAATGTGCGTATGCCAGTCCTTCCCAATATCGTTAACCACTTTCATGAGAATTTTGTTTAGGTTTTGTTGGTGGATTTGGCTTGGCCATTGGTTTGTGGGTAATAAGGTGATGAGAAACTTAGTTGAATGCGAAGGCATCATAAATTTTCACAATGTTTTATTTTTGAATTGTTTTCCATTATCAGTGATGAGGCGATGATGAGGAACACCAAAGCAAAAATGATGTGATGATTGATGAACTCACATATTTTCTCAATTTTTGGAGATGAGTGGTATGGCTTCAACCCATTTTGTGTAGTATTCGGTAGCGGTGATGATCCATTGATGGTGTTGGGAAGAATGGGGATTGATCTCTCGACAAGATCCAAACCCCATTGAGAGAAGGGCCAAAGGTCACGGGTGACCTATAAGGCATGACTGGGTGTATGATGAAGGTTGGCATGTTGTTGGAATTTTACACAACATTTGACGTAGTCACAACAATCATGGTTAAGGGTCGGCCAGTAATAGCCTAGGTGAAGAATACACTTAGCAACAATGAGGCCATTAAAGTGACCTCCACATATGCCATCATGAACTTCCTTGATGGTATAAGGAATTTCAGAACTCGTGAGGCATCGTAAGAGAATACCATCAAAGCCACTTATAAAGGAGGCCACCCATGATGACATAACGAGAGACCTTTTTAAGAAAAGCACATGTTGTCCATTACGGTGAGGTCGGGAGGTAAGATGGAGAGAGAAAGATAGTCGAGTATTGTTTATACCAAAGGTCACTCGGGTCGGGGGTAGCGGTTCCGATAGAGTAAACATCACGAGGTAAATAAGAGGGTGATTGGAGTCATTGTATGGTGACAAATATTTTAGAATCGGCGTGGGAAAAGTGGGTATTTGAGAAGCCAAGCAGGCCATGGTATCTACAAATTTGTTGGTTGAACAGGGGACGGTTTGAAGGGTGTAGCGGTCAAAGGTGGTCAAAAGTATGTCTACGTGATGTTTATACTTTTTGAAGTGTCTCATTACGACATTGGTATATACCATTGACTTGGTTTACGACCAATTGGGAATCACCAAAGATGTTGATGGATTTGACATCCAAGGCATAGGCAGCTTGAGACCTAATACGAGTGCTTCGTATTTGGAAATATTGTTTGTACAATCAAAATCTAGTTTGAAAGACAAAGGCATGGGTTCACCATCAAGTGAATGAGGATAACACCAGCCCCACCCCCACGCTAACACTTGAACCATCGAAGAAGAGTGTCATTTGGTAAGTGGGTTCATCCAGGGAAAGGGTAGCGATTGACTCATCGGGAAAGTCAAAATTAGAGGGTTGATCCCCGAAAATAGGTGCATCAGCCAATTGGTCGGTGATAGCTTGGCCCTTGATGGAATTTTGATGAATGAATTCAAGGTCGAGGTCAGCCAAAAGCATAAGCCAGTGTGTGGCACATTGATTTTGGTAAGGTTTAGCATACATGAAGTGTAAGGGGTCAGTGTTGGTCACAACATAGGTTTTGTGATTGAGTAGGTAATGGTGGAGTTTTGTGGCAATGAAAACTAAGGCTAAGAAAAGTTTTTTAGGATGTGTGTATTAGGTTTTGTAGTCCAAAAGAGTACAGCTTATGTAATAAACCACTTTCTCTCTGTGTTGTTCATCATGATGAGTGAGCATGGCCCCCAAGGAGTGGTCGGTAGCTGAGATGTATAGGTAGAAGGGTTGATCATCTTTAGGTGGAATGAGCATGGGTGGTTGAAGAAGGTATTGTTTTAAGGCCTCAAAATCTTTGTGGCAGTCATCATCCCATTTAAAGGAGACATCCTTCTTGAGAAATGATGAAATGGTTGACATCGATCAGACAATTGTGAAATGAAACGTCGAATAGACTGCAACTTACCTTGTAGGCTACTGAGAGTTGCCTAAGGTTGGTGGGTGGAGGCATTTCAAGAATGGCCTTGACTTTAGCAGGGTCAACTTCTATACCACGTAAGGAAATGATAAATCCCAGGAGCTTTCTTGAGAGAACCACAAAGACACACTTCTTGGGTTGAAGGTGGATGTAATATTTAATAAGGTGGTCAAAGATGGTTTTTAGGATGGCGAGGTGCTCGGAGCATTTAGATTTGGCCAGGAGATCATCCACGTAATCTTCCAATATATGATGCATGATGTCATGGAAGATATAAGTCATAGCCCATTGATATGTGGCACCAACATTTTTAAGGCCAAAAGGCATGACTCGATAGCAAAAGGTCCCCCAAGGGGTGATGAATGTGGTTTTGTGTTGATCTCTGGGGAAAGCAAGATTTGGTTATAACCCGAGAAGCCATCCATGAGTGATACATCTCATGACTAGCGGCTAATGACCAAGGTCAAGGTCAACCAGTTGGTCAATACCAGGTAAAGGAAAGTCATCTTTGGGAAAAGCTAGATTGAGGTCATGGAAATCCATGCAAATGTGGAGTCCCCCTATCACCTTAGTGATAGGGACAATGTTAGAAATCCAATGAGGATAATCAATGGGTAAGATGAAGGAAATGGAAAAAGAAGGTGCTTGAAGTTCTTCTTTGATGAGAAGGGCAATGCGAGGGTGCATTTTCCTCATAGCTTTTGTTTTATGGGCTTAGCATCAGGAATGGTTACGATATTGTGGACCACTATGGTGGGGTCAATACTCGGGCATATCTACGTAAGACCAAGAAAAACATGGTTATGATCTTTGAGAAAAAGTGATGGCTTCTGTTTAACAACATCTAAAGATTGACCAATCTTTAGAATGTGAGGGTCATCTTGAGTATGAATGTTGATTTCGATAGTTGATTCATTCAACATGGTTTGCATCTCAAGATGGTAATGACCGATGAATATATGAGTCTTCACACCAAGGTAGGTGAGTATAGATTCATCATCCTAGCATTGAATGATGTTAATCGAAGGTGTATCATCATCGATCATTTTAGGATATAGGAAGGGAAGAGAGAGGGAGCCTCACCCTCACGTTGATAAGTCAGAGGCCCCAAGGAGATGGTGTTTATGAAAAAAAAAAAAAAGTTAGGAGGAATGGATTCTAGGATCCATTGACTCTATCGGTGAAGATGGTGATGGGGGTGACGAAGGTGAAAAAGGGTGATGTCTTCAATGAGTTCAACATGGGCCTTCTTGGTAGGTGGTTCAACAAAGCCGATACCACTATAGTCATTATGCTTATGAGTAGTACATGGAATAATAGTATGGCAGCCTTGCTCATAAAATCCAAACCAAAACCCTTCCACACACATCGGTGCAGGAAGGTGTGGGTGAAAATGGTGATTGGTGAGTGACTGGAGGTCAAGGAAAATGGGTGGTTTGTGATGGTGGTTCAGGTGTGTAAGTTGTAGTATCAAGTCCCCCATAGGTGAGATTGGTACGAAGGTGGGGAGGACCATAAAGGAGGTGTTCTCCTATACGGTGATCATAATGAGGGTGTTGGTGAAGACTTCCATATTCTTGTGGAGTAAGGAATGTGTTGACACTATATAGGCAATACTCCCCAGTAGAGTGAGGCATTGAAAAATGCCCTCCAAGGGATCGGTGGTTGGTATGTGGGTAGTTGGAATAGATGATGTGTTAGAGGTCGGATCGGGGTGGAGCTAATGAATTGGGAGGCCGATGGTTTGGTTGTGGAGGTTGTGTAGCGGTAGGAATGGAGGATGTAGGTGTGGTTAAGGTAGTGGCTGCACTGGTGAGGGGAGGTGTAGGTGACGTGGCAGTGGTTGTGGAGGTAGATGCTTTGATGGGTATGAGCACGTCATTGGGTCGGTAAAGCATGTTGCAAGTTTTGAAAGGTGATGGGTCAGCTGGAATGGTATAGGTGTGTCCTTCATGCTCAAACTTCACACAACGATGCAAAGTGGAAGGGACACAACCCATGACATGAATCCAGGGTCTACCAAGCAACAAGTTATATTGAAATTCCCCCTCCAAGATGTAAAATAACTCTGGAATAGTGCGGGGGCCCACATGAATGTGGAGGATGACAGTGCCTAGTGTAGAGGTGATAGCATCATTGAATGAATGCAACATGATAGGATGTTTATGCATGTAATTGTCAGGTATGCATTTTGAGTGAATGCATGGGATGAAATGATATTAATGCTAGCACCCCCATCGATCATGACATGTCATACACATATATCATCAATGTGGACAGAGATGAAGAGAGATGGGTCTAGGTCATCTGTTTGGTGCGGTGTGATCTCTTCCTCTAAGAAGCTAAGGGAGGCTACTTGGTGAGTAGGTTGAGGTGTGGATAAAGGTGGCAATTTGGTGAGAGAGGCTACATGATGGGGTGTGATAATGGAGGCTACGGGTGTAGGGTCATTGGGTAAAACCTCAATAGATTACAAGACCTCCATGAGAGCTTGACGATGGGATTCGAGGTTTGGATGAGGTCATATAAGGACATTTTGAGGGGGATTGGTGTAGTTGTTTGAGCATCATGCGGTGTGTGACCCCATTAGAAATAGGATATGTGGGGCCACGGATAGTGATTTTAGGTGTGGGTGTAGATGGTATGTTGGGTATAGGATTGGTTGGTGAGTCAGTTGCCTTTTCCTTGCCTTTGTCCTTCTAAGCATGGGTAGCAACGTGGATCATGTTGATCTGAGGTGGGGAGGTAGGTGAGGTAGGTGAGCCATGAAAGGTATAATGACATGAAGGGAAAAAGCCCAGTGGTGGGAAGGAACTTTGTGAGATGAGCTTGAGGCACATCGACATTTGGGTGGAGGTTTGGTGAGGTCATTGATGCAAACCATGTTAATTTCAAACCTTGGGGTGGCTCTAGGAGTTGTGGAGGTCTCGGTCACTTGAGTGGGAAATGAGGGAAAAACTATGGGAATAGGTGTTGGTGAAATGGGGTCTTCATCGAGAAGGTCATCATCATCAAAGTTTTCTTCGGGAGGACACAACTGATAAGAATATTTTTTAAAGCCTTACAGTTCTCTACATCATGTCCTAGCACACGATGGTAGGCACAAATTTTGGTGTCATCAAACCCCTTTGGTTTGGGTTTGAGAGGGTCATAAGGTCTGAGAGGTGGTAATGTGATGACAAAAGTTTCAAGGAGGTTGGTTAAAATTTTGGCATAGGATCCTGCTAGTGGATCACAATGGGAAGTGAAAGTGGGTTTGGGTGTAGGCACGGCTGATTATAGAGGAATGGTCCTTACACGAGGGGGAGTAGGTCGAGCTACGGTTTTAGGTGTTGGTGTGATCTTAGGCATTGGTCATGTTTGTTTGGGTAGGGGTATGGTAGATGAACTGGAGAGGAGAGTGTGTGGTTGTTTTGACTACCTTATTGGAGGGTAGTAGATTTTTGTCTTTAGGTTACACCTTCTTGGGTAAAGGTGATATGGGCACATGAGATCTAGAGGGAAAGGTGGATGGTGGAAGAGGGCATTACCCATGGGGATAATGGAGGTGCTGTGAAGGTAGATGGTGTAGGTCATGTTGGAGGTGTGAGGGAAAGAGACTAAGTGTCATGGGTAGTGAAGGGGTGATCGATGGTATTAGAGGTATGGGTGGTAAAGATGTTGTAGATGTGGGTGAAGTCATGGTGGGTGCTTGGATATGTTTGAGGTTTGCAATGGTGGAATGGGCTGTTGTGTTTTTAGTTTATTGGTGGGTGGAGGTTTCTTAACCGTGTTAGAAGGGTGAGGTCCTAAGATGATGAAAAGGGTGAAGGTGATGAAGGTGTGATCGTGAGGTTGGAGTATGAGATTTATGGGGTTGGTTCTTCTTGTTTGGGTGTCGGAGTAGGTTTGGTATTGGCCTTGGAGGATGTAGCTAAATCTAATTTGATGGGTGGATGAGTAAGGCTTGGTGGTTGGGATGACCCCTAAGGTAGTGTTGGGTTTAGGTGAAGAAGATGATGTAAGTGTAGGCTTGGGTGTAGATGTGCATTGGGTTATGGGTAGGGGTGTGGTTTGAGCCATGAGGGGTATCATGGAAGAAGTTTTGATAGAGGTGGTTGTGCTTGGTTCAATTGGCTGAAATATTTTTGGGTAGATAGTGGAAGTGTCAGTAAGTGACATCTACATTTGCATTGAGACAAGAAGCAGAAGATGCCCCCAAAGTAAGGCTCTATCCACATAATCTAAGTGATCGGCTAAGCATGAGAATGACACATCTGTAGGTGAGGTTGATGAGGACCTAATGGAAATTCCCATAAAATTTGTCTTAGAGATGGGGAATTTTCTAGCTTTGGCTTCCATGGGTAAGAGAGCCAAAAGTAAGTCTGTAGGATCTTGGGTAGCTGATGGAGAATGATCACCTAGAGGAAAAGGTATCTCTACTGGATCCTTGATAGGTGGAGGAGAAAATGGGTGCTCCTCTATAGGAGATGATGGAGAGGTGGAGGATGATGGTGCTCCTCTATGGGTGGAGGAGATAAACAAGTATCCTTTATGGCTTGAAGAAGTACTATGGGTGATGGTTCCCTAGGTGGAGAAGCCAAAGGTGAAATAGTTTTGATATTAATGGAAGGCTCCTCCACGGTGAGGAAGGAGGTGAAAGGTGTTCCTCTATGGGTGGAGGAATAGGTGAGGTGGATTCAAGTGCAGGTGGAGGACTTCGGGCTAGGATTTCCTCGATGGAAGGAATATGAGGTAATTGGGCAGCAACGGGTGTATCACTGAAAATAGCATGGACCTCGTGGGTATGACTATCATGAGTTGAGGTCTCTCCCATTTGATCGAAAAAGCATGATTAGGAAAAGGTTTCTTGAAGATATGTAGGTTTTGATTGGTAGGTGCATTAGGATTATCCAAGGTTAGCTCACCTTTCTCGAGCATTTCTTGGACAATGTTTTTGAAAGTGATGCAATTTCCATCACTATGACCCTTTACTCGATGATAATTGTAGAAATCATGCTCTTTATACCATGTGGGTGTGGGGTGAGCAGGGTCAAAACCGTGTGTGGTTTCACGGGAGGAAGGGTGATGGCCCCAGCTTTGATGAGCTTCTCTAAGACAAAAGAATAAGGTTCCCCAATTGGGGTATACTTCCATTGTTCCCATCTGAATTGAAAAGTCTAAATGGGTGAGAGATTAGATGAGGGGCTAGCCTAATTTGATGGATGAGCTGGGCCAGATTTGAGTACCACTACGTTAGTGGTCCCCTTGGCCTTTGAATAATTGTTCTGTGGTTTTGAAGAAGAAGAGGTATCATTTGACTTGAATGCGAGTTCTTATTGCGTAATTGGATTTTCTTCTCTTCAATGGCCCGAATCTCAAGCTTTCGTGCCATGGTGAATGCTTCATCGAAGGTTCAAAAGGTTTGGACCTACAGAGTTGGTGAGATATGCCTAGCACAAGCCCGCGTGAAGAGTTCGATGAGTTCGGTTTGTGGTAGTTGGAATGTGAGTTGATTGATCAAGCTATGCCAACAAGCAACAAAATCTGTGATGGATTCATCATCATACTGATGCGTAGAGTAGAGGTCAGTCATGGTAACCTTCTTAATGATATTAATGGAGAAGTGATCCAAGAAGGCTTGGGCTACCTGATTAAATGAGAATATAGAGTGTCTAGGTAACCCACTATACCAATCTAACGTGGGTCCAGTCAGAGACATGGGAAAGGTCCTCAGGAGCAAAGCATCATCATGGGCGATCAGATAACACCCATGTTTGAAAGACCACAAATGTTGTTGCGGGTCTTCTTTGCTATTGAAATGGTTGAATTTAGGCATTTCCCAATGCAAGGGATATGGATGGATAGGAATGGATGGGTGTATAGGCTCATTACAAATCTCATCGTAGGTGAGAGTGTTGTGGGAGCCAGAAACCAATGCCTCCAATGTCTGCATCTTGTCCATCATTAACTTGATTAGGTCATTGGTAGGTTGTGATGGATGGGTGACTCTTGTAGTGTAAGAGGTTGGTGTTGGGCATATAATGGGGGTGGCATTCCAGTATATGGTGCTTGCTATATAGGTAGATTGAGAAGAAGGTAGTGAAATAGGGGGTACGTACCCAGAGTGAATAATAGATGAAACAGAGAGGCTACTGATAGTACGTATATGGAGGTGGAAGGGTCATGGTGACCCTAGTGGTAATGGGGGCTAAAGATTGTAGGAATAGAAAGGATGACATTTTGAAAAGGGGTAGGGGTCACCGACACCGGGGGTGGTAGTGTAGCTATGGGTATATGCGAGACAATAGGCATGGATGAGGTTGTGTTCTTGGGTGGTTGGCGAAGGTATAGTGGATGTGGCGGGTGTAATGATGTAGCAGACGTGGCAGTCATAGTGGGTATAGGGCCTAGCTATGAAATAACTGGGGGTAAAGTAGATGTGGGTAGCGCGGAGCCAGATGGGGTTGACGCAGGAGTGGGAATGAGAGTCAGGGGATAGATATGGGCATGTCATATATCAAATAACCCGAGGCATCTCAAGTGGATGAGTGGGAAAGGTAAAACTACAAGGTGGCAAGATTTTGGTCAAGGAGTCATGTGTGAACTCCTCATCTCCGTAGTAATAGAGATAGGTTGGATAGGTTCCATGGCTGGTGATAAAATGGAAGGTGGTGAAGGGCTAGGTGGGAGTGGTTGACAACGGCATGGAATACGAGGGCACTTTCTTGTTGATGCGTCAGTACCATGTGAATAGGTACTAACATGGTAAGACTACTTTCTGTAAATGACACAGAAATACAACACATGATAGGATAAATAGGTGGTGGTAGGTGAATTGGGGTTAAAATGTCAGCTAGAAAATGACATAGGCTAACCAATGTCGGTTAGGTTAAACCGATGCCAGTCATAGGTAACCACTACCGGTCATTTGTGGAAAGTGGATAGTTGGTCAAAAACAAGGTATAAGGCCAAATTTTCTAGGTATGCAAAATGTTGATGGGACTTACTAGGTCAATGGATATGATAAGAGTGACAAGAGACTCTAAATAGCTAAAGAAGTGGAATAGGTGTCCTTTTGGGTAGGTTAACCAAAAGAACAGTGAACCGATGTCGGTTGGGTAAAACTGATGATGGTTAGAGGGTAACCAATGATGGTCACTGGACCAACACTCGGTTACTGTGAAATTGAAACAATGATGAAGAAAATGTGGTTGTGAGTTAAAATTAAATGTGGAATCAAACCCAAAATTCTAAGAATGATGAGAATAAGGTCCAGGAACACTCAGATGAAGCTGGAATACACCAACTATGATGAGGAGCATGCAAGGAAATAAGAAAAATGAAGAACGTGACCTCTCACCTCAAAACGCAAGCCAAGTAGAAACACTAAGAAAAATACGATCCTAAGAGTGCTTTTTCTATTATGTTTGTTTAGCTTATGCTATTTAAGGACTGACTCATGAACTTTAAAATAGAGTTTTTGGTGAGGATGGCTTCCTACGAAGAAGGATATCTACAAGGAGAGGTTTCAGGTATGTTATGGTGGGGCGGGCCATCCTCTGATGGGGTACTGGATAGAGATAACCAGTGGGGTGCCCACTGTGCCGTGATCGTGTGATCACCTACAACTTCTTCTAGGTGAGATGTTGTTTAAGAATGTGTATATATTTTAAATTTGTGATGTTTGGGTAAGACTCAGAGAGAGAAAAAGAAAGGAAGTGCTTTTCTATGATTCATTTGTCAACCATCAGCTGGGAATGACTTCCAACATATAGGTTGCCCTCAATTAATGTGAGCTAATGTAGAAAATGAAATGAAATGATTTTTAAACCCAAATCAAAATGTAGAATTCGATGCCACAAATAGATGAATAGGAGAAGGGATGCTCTTTCACTAATGCGATACTAATGAAAGGGAAGAAATGTTCATTTTAAGCACCAAAATAAGATTGCTTTTAGACAATAGAAGAGAAGAAGGTTCCAGGGAGAAAGTTTTAATGTAAGAACTTTTTAGAAAAGAAACAAACATACAACATTTTCACCTAGAAATGAAAGAATGCAAAGAACCCCGAATGGGTCCCACTGGCATGCCAAAATGTTTCACCTGATT
The DNA here is from genome assembly GCA_018340775.1 of Taxus wallichiana var. yunnanensis. Lineage (NCBI taxonomy): Eukaryota > Viridiplantae > Streptophyta > Pinopsida > Cupressales > Taxaceae > Taxus > Taxus wallichiana. Next base: position 291,365,275 of record CM031242.1, on the reverse strand, counting down.
CTAGATGCATTTCTTTGAATGTTGATGAAAATAGATAAGGGTAATGGGCTAGGAGGAATACCTGTTAAGATGTCGGTTGTAGGTTGTTGCACACGTATGACTTCTAAATCCACAATTGATCATGAGAGCTTCCTTTTTTCTTGGAGGAACTACCTAAAATGGAAAACAATACCACCAAATAAAAGTTAAACAATATATGCAGTGGACTACCTAGCATGTGCTAGATCTGGGAAGTGTGATACTTCCTAGATGGTTGTCAATCCATTGTTTAAAACAACTTAATGCTTATAATAAAGGAAATCCTACTTGTAGTTAAAATGATTTAGGTATCTCATTCATCTACAATAAGAAAATTCATTCACAATAGGCTAAGCTATGACTGAATCTGAAGGTCAAGGTCTTGGTTAGGGTACTGATATGGGTCAGGGTGAGATTCTGGGTGGTTTTGGGTATTTGGTGGAGGTTTAGGAGCTTTGTTCTTGGTTTTAGTAAAATACACAGAGACGAAGTTGGTTTAGTATGATCGGTGTCGGTTTAGGTTAACCGACGATGGTGGTTGTGGGTAACCGATGTCGGTATGGTCGTGGTACAGGAAATTCAATAAAACTTGAGGTGAGGGTAGATCTAAGGCTAGATGAAGATGGAAGGGTGATGGCAAGATTCGTGTGGGTATTAGGTGTGCACATGAATGATTAAGATCTAGATATGGGAAATTCGGGGGTATGGGTAAAGGATGGTCAAGTTTGCATGGAGGTAAAATGGTGGGGAATGAAATGGGAACATAAACTAACAACAAGAGTAAAAAAGGATCTACCCAATGATAAATGGACAAATGTTGGTTACCAAAAGCACTTACCTTACTTTGTACGAGCTTGAATGTCTAGTTGGTAATGGTAGGTGATCAAATGGAATGAACTTGATATGGTGTTGGCACTTCCCCGGATGCTCCCGTGAAGGTAAATGGCTATGTGATTACTTCTAGGTTGGCTATATGATGCTCGATGTGTGTACTAACGCTGGTTCTGCTTGCATGTAGCTCTAGTTTTCTCACTTGTTCTCAAAAGATGTGATTATCTCTCAAAATGTGCCAACCTCGAAATAAGGTTGTTTTGGGGTTAAATGGTAACCGATGGTGGTTTCAGTTAACCAGTGGTGGTTTAGGGTACCGGTGTCGGTTAGAGTGGGATTTCCTAGGTTTTTACTAAACTAGGCGATCCTTTTGATTTTCTTGGATCTCACCCATTTTTTTGCTTTGCAGATTAGATGGAAGCTTCCTTCTAAGGGACGGGAATGTGGTTAGAGGGAATATAGGCTTTGATTTTTAGGGTTTGGGTAGGTCTTAGTTAGTTATGGCAACTTACTAAGAATAGGTCTTAGGGTGAGGTGGCTAGATGAGGTGGATATGTGGGTATTATCCCAATTAGGATATTTAAATAATAAATATTGGGAGGATAATGAATTCATTTAATTAAATTAATTAAATTAATATTAGAGTGGGATGAAGGGGGCCATGGTTAGGTGAATGTGTAAGCCTCATGCTCATAATTGTATAATTATTCTCTGTGGGTATAAACTTTCATTTTGCAAAGAAAATGGGGTGGTCTACAATTACTTCTTCTAGTTGCACCAATATTGTGCCAATTTCCATCCCAGAAGCATCAACATGAAAATGAAAGGGTTTGTTCCATGAAAGAAAGTGCATAATAGGTGCAATAGTAAGATTTTCCTTCAATGTTTCAAATGCCTACTATTACATGTCATACCAATAGAATTTTTCTTTAGCCTTCAATAGTTCTTCCAAGGGTACAAAAATATTTGCATAGACTTTGATGAACTTCTTGTAATACCCTATATGTCCCATAAATCCACGCACTTCACTTTGATTGTTAGGTTCTTCAAACCCAAGATCAAAATGACCTTGGCTAGGTCCACCAACAACCCTTCCTTGCAAATTATACGCCCAAGTAAAATACCAAATGGTCTTGCGTAGATACACTTCTTAATGTTAAGAGAGATGATCAACTACTTGAAACTCTCAAACATGAGCCTCAAATTCTTACAATGATCCTTGATAAAGCCATACACTATCCAATCATCTAGATACACCTAAAAATTTTTATGAATAAAGTCCTAAAAGGAATACACAACAATGCACAAGAACACCGATTGACATTCTTTTCATCTAAAGGGAATTATTGCATATGCAAAAATTCCCCACTTATTGGTTAAAGTTATATTTTACTAATCTTCCTTCACGATACCCACTTAATGATAACTTGAATACCCATATCCTTTGTGAATGGAGTATGGAAAGGATCAATGCTTATGACCATGGGGATAACCCATTCATATTCCTCAATAGGCTCAATTATACTAGAATTGAGCATTTTATCAATTTATTCCTTCACCTTAACACACAAATTAGGGTTCATCCTATAAGGCCTCTTCCTAACTCGGGCATGCAACTTCTTTAAGCTTGATTTTCATCTCCCTTCAAGAAGGGTGTGTTTCTTTTAATTCATGATAGCCCCATAAAAACTAGTCTTGGAAGTCATGTAGAAGTTCAATAACCTTAGCCACTTCCTTCTCTAACCAACAATCACTAATAATAGTCTCTTTAGGCTCTACATCTATTCCAATTTTAACCTTATTTGTTTTCATAGGCTCATGATACACACACACCTTATCATCTATCAGTATCCATCATCTCACACATACCTTCAAAGGTGGTTAACATCCAGGTTATTGTTCTCATCATCATCATCATTTATCATGATAGTAATTTACCCTTTTCTTGCTCTTCCCGTGAGAGGACCATTTATTCTTCGTCTATCTCTTCAAGATCAAGGCATGCCTCTAAATCCAACTCACTAAACATCTCTATCGAAGTTCCTAAAATTTAATGCTATCCCCAAAGTAAGGTGCTTCATAATGTTCAATGCTTCATTGACTGGAGGCTTAGTAGAAAAATAATCAAAAGTATGAATCATACCTGAAGTCATCTCCTTCTAATTAATTGTTTCTCTTGTCAACTCTGCATGGGCATACCATGCATGCGCGTAACCACATATGGTGGCTTAGAACTTATGTACCCAGAGTGATGGTGGCAAGGCCTCCTATTCCTCTGTCTAAAGTATCTCACAATTTTGAACATGGTGCGAGGTAGGGGACTTCCCATTAAATTTACATATCTGAGAGGGTACATTTCTCCTTAGTAACCTAGTATAAAATGTGATTATCATTTCTCACCATTCTAGTAAGTTACCTTTGTGTGTAGTCCACCAATGTGCTACTATCCCACGCAGAGTATAGACCAGCATGTTTCTTCTATTTCCTACATCCTTCCACTAGGCTTCCATGGAACATAGAAATACATCAGGGTTCCCCACACCAGTGTATCGAGGTACCTGGTTATAACTCAAATGCCTAACCATTGAAAACCTAATCATGCGAGTAAATGTGTTTTTGACTTATCACCCAACCACTTCATATGTTCCATGCACCTGATTATCTAAATTAATACTTGTGGTATTAATAACTGATTAAGCATCATCCCGCTATATCACTTCTTCCTTAGAGGGCTCAGTTACATCAGGGTATTTGATTGTGCACACATATATCCTATTTAAATCCTCTTTGTTTAAAGGCTCAACATATGGTGCAGCCTTTACTTTTGTCAAAGGTATAAAGACACACTCCTCCTTTTTCTCAAAGCTAATGTACCCCTTGTTGAAGTGCAAATCTACATTATTCGCATAGCACCAGGGTCACCCAAGTAATGCTAGGAAGCTATTTGATTCAACTAGCTCTAATAATTCAAAGTACCTAGTAAAATTAGCTCCCTAAATTATAATGGTTGCATCCTTTAGTACTCTAATAGGATTATCCCTAGTTCTATTTTCCATATACAACACATTCGAAGAAGGTTGCAATGGTGGTCTTCCCATCTAATTCCATGCATCCAACGTGAGTACATTAACTTATGCACATGTATCTATCAGAATGTTTCTTAGAATCCATCCATCTATGACTACATTTAGTGTAATCTCCTTATCATACTCATGATTATGTGGGGAATTTTTTCATGAAGTATCCGCCTCGCGCCGGTAGCTATGTGTAGTATCTTTCCCTTGACCACTCTCCTAACAAAGGGACGTTGTTATCCTGGTACAAAATTTGACATAACCGCTTCAAACCATCCACATCCTTCTGGGGAGTTTAAATTTATTTTCTTGATCCATCACGCATGCCTTCTCCTTTAGGATCTAAATCTCTCCTTGCAGATCCCTAATGACATCCATAGTATCCTAGTAAAATTATCTATGATGTGAAACATTAGGATACCTTACATTTATCACTTATTTCTTTATAGCTGGATTATACTTCAGATGTTCACACGCGCATGAAACCTTAACACGTGTAGTAATAAAAATAGGTAACTCAAGGGAAGGTGCCACCTTAGGCTTCCATTGATCTTCAATTACACATTTTACCTTAATCATTATTGTGCCCTTGTCTTGGTTGTGCTGCTTACTCATGTGCTCATATAAATCAAGACATTTTTAAAACTTGTGTTGTTTACCACACCATGAGAAAACCACATTCAGAAGGCACTCACACTAATAATGATCACGAGACCCACAAATATAATAAGTTCTTGTAGGAAATCCTCCTCTACCATTTCTCGCAACCTCGGCCTCAATATCCTGCATGAAAGCCCCTATTTTTATTATATCCATTATTACACTCTTCATGATGTTTTTCTCCCTATCCCTTAGATCCTCTTGCTATACTATTCTAGTGTACACCATTCTATATGGCTTCATGAATATGATCAATAAATTTGTAGTCAACGGTGTCATGGGTACGGGTTTTGAAAATCTTATAGCACATAAACACATTCTTTTGGATCACGCGATGTAAGAGGGGGAATATAATTGCATTATGGTCCAAATTGAAAATCTCACACTCTAATAGCATGACATGAAAAAATTTGTGAAGGAAACCATCCTTTCTATGTATTTTAACTATCAATCTATACACCATATCCCACTATGCATCTCATGAGTTGAATTAGCCAAGATTTTTTCCAACTGATTCGCCATGGTTGCAATTCTTAGTTCTAAAAATGGGCTTATTGTGGTGTCCATACTACCAACTTCCTTGGAATGTAAAGCTACCTCCAAGGCATTGCAGATCTATATAAATTTTATGTTACAACACCCACCGAAAGGAGTCAACAATCCGCAAACAAACAATTATGTACACTAACTAGGTTGTATATCATAAGACAACTTTGAAAGTAAGGTTTTAACACATGTATCATATCCCCTTACGCTCTCATATAAGTCTTTCTTAATGTCCTTAAGTGCACTAATACTTTTCTACTCAAATTCCATAATATGAAATTATTTCAAGAATGCGGTACACATGGAATAATAGTCTGCCATAGTCTAATGTGGGCTATGATTTCTATACCATCTATAAGCGTGCCTCTAAAGAGTAGTGGAAAAATGACTTGATTTTCTATCTCGAGGTTGTAATTCCCTTAGTGCACCATGACAGATTGCACTTATGAATATGCTCTCCGCATCCTTAATGACCCTATATTTTGGTAAGTGAAGATACATCTCATAATAAATTTTTATGGCTAATGAGGGTGTGGACCTTGCCCACTAATATTTCCTCTGCCTCTAGAAATTCTTGATCTACTTGATCATGATCCTCCTAATCAACTTGATCCTCTTGTAACAGGAAATGGACTAGTGGATGTAATCCCTTGAATCCCAACAGTAGTGCTAAACTGAACTCCCATAGTCTACGAAGTTTTAGTACTTACGTATATTCCCAATGTTCTACGTGCTCACAATCTATCCTAATGGAGATTCAAAAAATATTCATCCAATCGGACCCCCAAACAAAGATGAAGTCTGTGTTGCCATAGATACATGTGTTGTATGATGCACTTATGTATTCAAAGGAAAATGATATCTACATGTATTAACTAGATTACCTATACTCGCTTACTTCTTAATGATTAATTCTAGAATTAGAACACCATGTGGAAGGGCTAGGTCGCTAGGTGGGATCAGATGTGCACCTATGGTCCTTAATATTTCCTCCTTTGATGCGTTATCGTCCGAGAATCCGAATGGGTTTCTCTTCTATGCTTACTTAGGTGTGAGAGTTCTTGATGCTCTAGCTCCGTGTCTTCCATGTGAGCTTCAAATCCTTCATGATCCATTTACCTCCATAATTCCATAGACTCCTAAATATCATGATTCTTCACTAATTCCCTCTCCCGCACTTCATTATACTTAAATCACCTTTCTTCTCGCTTTATTTCTACCGTAAATTATTCCATATTTCACCACACATGCTCCCGCCCGTGCACAAAGTGGTATGTTTATCTATCCATAAGTAGTTTCTCCAAACTCAATAGTACCATCAAGATCTTAATGTCCAAAGGAATAGTGTGTATGTAAGACCTCCTAGGCTCACAAAAAATTCAAAATTAATAACTTCTATACAAGAACACGTAGAAACAATGTACTCCAAAGTATAACTACACATAACATCATCCCATGAATGATCTACAACAAGATTCCAAGATTCATCTACATCAAACAAAGTTTGGTAATCTTCATGCATCCAAACCCTTGGTTTGTAACTCTAGATTTTCTTTGATGCATATGCTGATAACCAATCAAATAATTATATTGGAAAAAGGATGAAAAATGTCTCATAGAGTTCATGATAAATATGTTCTTCCACCCACTTATGCGCATTGAAATTAGGTCTAGAACCATATCTTCATGCAAGCTGATATTTTCTCATCATATACTAAAATTTCAATGATTGCAAGAGTTAATCGATAGGCCATCGACATGCAACATCCCGATGCATACTTTGAAAAGGGATCCTTACAACAGAACCAAAATGTAGTCTTATTTATTTCCATTCAATTGCCTAGGTGCACTGGCACTTCATCCAGATAGATATGAACACTCACCCAAAGCATGTGAAGCCTACCAGGTCCCTCCTTTGTGAAATATTGTCAAGATGTTAACATGCATATTCATATTAATCATTGAAAATTCAAAATATCAAGAGTATATCATTACATTCATCATATGGAAACATATGTAATAAGGAAAAACAATAGATCAAACCATTACTAAGATCAGATTCACCATAAAAATACCATGGTCGATACATAAATTAGTAAAATCCATTGTTAAATTGATCAGAGTTTAAGCATGGCAAACCATATAACAATACACCGAAATAATACATTTAGAGTTGAAAATGTTTGAGATCACTATTCATTATAGAATTATTACATATATAGATTTCTTTGATCCTATAATGAAGGAGTCAACATCAATCCATAACATCTCAACACACTCCTAAGATCACTCAACTATCCCATTATTCACTCAACCATTCTTTATCTCTGAGTTATACAAGACAAATCATTATTTATACACACTAATATAATAATGTTACATGGTATTTCTATAACATTCATCCATAATTATCCATTGATACTCAAGCGATTACATAAAAAAGCTGAATACATAATAATACTAGTCTCCAAGAGTTATGTAGACAAAAACAAAGCAACATAATAATATAATACATGTGGTCTCTAAAACATCACATCAAAAGCTATACAAATCAACTAACATATATAGGGGTGAGGACTTTCCCTTCACCACCCATGCGTAACCAAAATAGAACGCATGCTCAAAACATCCATGTGCAAGTAGTTGCATGCTTTTACAAGAAGGATAATAATAGATTAATCCATAAATAAACTCTACTTTAATGCTATTATTAGCATGGTCTATGCATGAAATTTGATCTTCTAATTCACATGTGATTTATCCCAAAATAGACATTCCTTCATCTTTATGTCTTTATTCTCCCCTCCAAATCTGGAACATTTCTTGAATGCCACTCAATATCAAAATTATCTATTTATAGCTCGTGGCTCCAAAATTGACTAAGTCCTGAATGGTTTCTTCATGGGTGTGCACCCTCTCAATACTTATGAAATTTTTTCAATCCAAGAGAAAATATTTTCCTTCCAATTTGTGAAGTAATCCTTTCAAGAACAGTTTGAGTTAATCTACATATCTAGGGTGCAAGTCCTTAGTAGAGGCTCCATATTTCAAAGAAATATCTCGGGTTATACTAGTGAAAACCTTTTATCCACCTTGTTGATTAAAAAATACCCTTTGAAAACTTAGAATGATGAAGATCCTTTTTCAAATATGATCCCACCAAAAATTACTCGTAGAGCTAGAAAGTACACAACAAGAAGGAAACAAATCAATCTGGGGGTGGTCAAAAGTTAGAAGACAATATTGTTCTACCTACTGAATTTGATCCAACTTTGGTGGAATAATAATCTAGCACATCTAATAACTCGATCCAGAAAAACCCTAAAACATATTTACATTCCTTGTTTCTATAGGGTTAAATCTATGTAAATAAAACAAGTATTCCTCATCTCCACTATCTGTTTGATCATGATAATAAAGTGTTTTGTGAAACCGAGTCCCCATAATATTTCCATTTTGTGGATAATACTTTTCTACCCGAGAGACTTCCAGCCCCCCACTTTGTGTTAATCCTCATTTTGAATTTCTTCCTCCAAAAAATATGGAACAACCTCCACCAAGGGCTCCATTTGTTTTCCCACTATAGACCAATAAGGTTCCATAGAATGATGGGCTATCCTAATGAACCGCCTAATGGAATCGAAGCAGGATGCCTTAGTTTCAAGGGAATAATGATATAAGTGGGGATGAACATCTTATATTCTTCTAGAATCTTATAAATTATTATGAAGTATATCATGAGGATGTTTATGTTAAGTTATTCATACATACATTAGAATAAGATGCCAGGGAATGGTATAATTTATTGCCTACAAACTCAATTGATTCATGGGATGAAATGAAGAATGATTTCAGATTGCAATATGGTGATAAGACTAACCCTAGGTTTCTTTTATCGAGTTTGAAAACGTTAAAAATAATCTTAATGTGTGTGTAAGAATTCAACACCAGGATCAACATAAAATTGAATAGATTGCTTTGATTAATAGAAGGCCTAGTGATGATTCTTGCACGATTAAATAGTAATATGCCTTTGATAAGAATACTACTTGTTATTTGAGAGAAAAATATCCTATACTTTTAAGACATGCCTTCTCTATGTCTTTCCAAACATATAATAATTTAAATCCATTGGGAAACCACCTAAAAGGGAGGGTATCGAGTTAGTAAATCTTGACAAGCCGCAAGAAAGAAAATGCACGATCTTTGAGAAGTGGTTCAAAATTTGGATGGAGTAGTCAAATAAATTTCATATTAGCTTTCCAAATTGGAGAAAGGATTAGCTTCAAACCCTAAAACCTAGCACCAAGTCCCAAGACATAATAGATTTGGGAATAATCCCAAAGGATATCATTAGGTTTAGGACCTAGTAAAAGTGCCTATGGGTTTAGGAAATAAGCAACAAGCTTTCAGAGATAAAAAAATAGTCAAAAATCCATTGAAAGAAAGAGTATCACTAGTGGAGGAGGAGAATATTATTGATTGGTGTGAAAAATTCTTGTTACCACACATTCCATGTGAAAAAACTATTGAAGATAATGTTAATAATGATGAGGCTGATTTTTGTGATATATGCATGATGGAATGTCCACAAGATTCAATACAAGGAGATACTTCCATTGATATCCTATATGTCGAACTGCATAACACTTCCGGGCTTGAACCACCAAGTATTTTCATTTCCTCCTATAGTTAATGTTGATGTTGATATGGCTCAATCATTTGAGCTCCCAAATCATGAATTCGGATATTTTAGGGCATTGATGATAAAACAATATGATGGTGGAATCCCCTAAGAAGAGGATATGAAATTATTGATTAATGGTTTTGTGGCCCAAGAAAAATAATATAACCTATGAAATAGGAAAGTAAAGGGACCAAACCATGCTCCTAAGACAAAGATGCCTCTCTTGAGCAATATCCCTAAATATGCTCCAAATGAAACTATGCCAGATAAAGGCCTTATTGTTTCATCAAATACAAGCACCCCCACCTGTTTCACCCAATTCTTAGAGTGTTTCTTTGAATATTGACGAAACAGATTAAGGGTAAATGGGTTAGGAGGAATAGTTTATTCAGTATGGTTGAAGGTTGTTGTGCACGTATGAATTATCGATCCACAACCGATTGTGAGAGCTTCCTTTCGGCTAGGAGGAACTACCTAAAATAGAAAACAAGACCACCAAATATAAGTTAAGCAAGATATGTAGTGGATTGCCTAGCATATGCTAGATCCGAGAAGTATGATACTCTGTAAAGGTTGTTAATCCACTATTTAAAACAATTCAATATTAACAATAAATGAAAACCTATTGTAGTTAAAATGATTTAGGTATCTCATTCGACTACAATAAGAAAATTCTTTCACAAAAGGCTAAGTTTTGATTATATCCGAAGTTCAAGGTCTCTCAGCGAGTACTAGTCGGTCCTGTTCTAGGTCATTTTGAGTATTTGGTGAGGATTTTAGGATTTTTCTTGTCTCAAGGTAAAACACGAGAGACCAATGTCGGTTTGGTATGACCGATGTCATTTTAAGTGAATCGCGATGGTTGTGAGTAATCGACGTCGGTATGGTTGGGGTAGGGAAACTTAATAAAATCTTGGTGTGGTGGCATGTCTCGAGTCTAAATGAAAATGGAGAGGGTAATGGAAAGGTATGTGTAGGTATTAGGTGTGCTCGGGGGTAGTTATCGTATGATATGGGTAGCTTAATGGTGTGGGTGGAGGAATGATCAATTTTGTATGAAGGAAAATGATAGGTGAATAGGAATTCAAGTAGAAACTGATAAAAAAGTAAAATAGTCTACCGAAATGACAACAAATGAATGTTTATTAATAATATACTACTATTATCAGACGAGCTTGATGGCCGAATGGAAATGACAGTGATCAAATGGAAGAAATTTTGTGTGGTGATGACACTTCCCAAGATGCTCCCGTGAATGTAAATGGCTCTGTGATTGCTTTTGATGCTCGTTGTGGATGCTCTGATGCATGTACGAATGTTGGTTCTGCTTGCATGTAACTCTAGTTTCATCTCTTACTCTCAGAAATGTGCTTACCTTGAAATAAGGTTGTTTTAGGGAATAAATGGTAACCGATGATGGTTTCGGGTTGACCGGTGGCGGTTAGGGTAACCGACGTTGGTTAGGGTGGGATTTCCTAGGTTTACTAAAATGGGTAAATCCCCTTGATTTTCTTAGATATCCTTCATCTTTTTCCATGGATTAGAATGGAAGCTTCATTGCTAATGGGCGAGAATGTGGTTAGAGGGAATGTAGGCTTTGATTTTTAGGGTTTAGGTAGGTCTTAGTTAGTTGGAAACATACTAAGAATAGGTCTTAGGGTGAGGTGGTGGTTTAGGCATTATCCCAATTGGATATTTAAATAATAAATATTATGAGATCATGCATCAATTTAATTAAATTAATTAAATTGATATTAGAGTGGGGTGAAAGGGACCATGGTTAGGTGATTATGTTTGAGTTGGTTATTTGTCGAGGGATAAAGGGGAGTGTGACCCAATTTTGGTGTCTACATTTTGCCCCTTTTTGTTGTGTAGCTTGTATTGGTAAGCAACGATGAGAAAAATAAGATTTACTCCGCCCATGTGTGGTGAAGGTGATCCCCCTCAAACCAAAAACGATGAGGTAGAAGGCTAAATCGGTGAGTGGTTTGATAAAATGTGAATGTGATGAAGAGGAAGGTGGGCAACAAGGGTAAAAAGGGGTAAAGGTCTAATCGGGTAATCTAGGTAATGGGTCAGGGTCAAAGGTAGTAACATTAAAACACACACACATGTATAAACTACAACACGGTACTAATTTGAAGAGCATGCAAACTCTACATTGTCTAAGGTCGATAGGTTTATCCAAACAAGGTTGAGGTGATTTGGTATCCAAGGTATAGGATATGGTCGAAACATGACTCGGTCGTGCGGGAACATTTAGGTATGTTCCTAGTACACCAAAGGTTGGGTCAAGATAAATGGTCACGGAAAAAGGTAAGGTAAGGTCAGTATGTCAATCAACATGGGTAACAGTTCCATAAGGTATAGTGAGCACATGAGGTCACATGTCACTAGCAATGTTCCAGGTCCAAGTAAGTAGGTCATGGCATGGGTAGGGCCGAGGTATGGGTAAAATAATGAGTTCCCAAATGAGATTGAGGTGAGGTAGTAAATGATGAGGGTAGGAGGATAAAGTGAAGTGTCCAAGTCGGTGTGGGGGGTAAAAAGGATTAGGTAAAAATATTACAAGTATGGGGTAGGAAAATGACTAAGTAGAGTAATCGACAATGGTTAGAAGGAACTGATGCCGATCGTGATGGACCGTCCATGGTAAGCTAATGCATAGGATTGATGTTAGTCAAGGTAAAACTGTCACCACCAAGTCGGTAGGTTATAAAAAAAAAAAATTCATGTCTTTAAAATCATTTGTCATTTACTGAATTGGAGAAAATGACAGTGAGAGAGAGAAAGGTTGAAAGCATCCATGTGGAACAGAAAACTAAGTTGGTGAGTGGTGTAATGGGTGATTAACATTTTATAGGTGGGTCCATGAGATCGGATTGATCGATTCGGCTAGTGGGAGGTGAGACGGTTGATTGGGTGATGGCAAAGGTAGGAGAGGGGTTTGGTGGACCACCGGTGTAGTGGCCTAGATGTACCACCATGACGATGGTAGCGTGATGAGGTAAGATTCAATCCCTTTCTTTTTTTTGTGAGTTAGATTGGTTTAGAGGTCGGGGTTTGGGAAAATGGGTTTGGGGGAAATGAATTTTGAATTTGTGGGAGGGAAAATTAGGTAAAATAGGAATAGGGGGAGGTGATTGGGTAAAGGAGGGGTGGGGAAGGGTTGAGGGGGATTTAGGTAGAAATGGGTGGGTAGAAGGGAGAGAAAGGGAGTGTTTAGGAAAAAAGGGGGCTTAGGGTGTTATGGATTTCGGTGCGACCGTGACCGGCGTCGGTTAAGGGTTAGCCGACGTCGGTGGTAGTAAAAACGATATCGATCATGAAAAAGGTGACCGATGCTGGTTTATGGGGGACTGGGTCGGTTAGAGATAACCGGTACCGGTCATGATTTGGGGAAAAAGGGGCCAAAAGTGACCTAGGTTGGGTGGGTGAGATAGGTAGTGGTAAGTAGGAGATGTTTTGGGGAAAATCATAACATAGGTAAAGGGTGAAAAATAGGTAAGGGTGAATGATAGTGGGTTAGGGTTGGGGTGGGTAGATAGAAGATGGGATACAAAGGTAAGGAGGTCTAGGGAAAGAGAGGTAGGGTGGTAAGTATAGGTGAGGTGTTGAGAGTGATTGTGGGTATGATTAAGGTGTAGTAATGTGATGTTTTGTTGGATGTAGGTGAGAGATCAGCTGAGGATGTGAGATAGGGTGCAACCCTTGCTCTTGATAGTTTATGGGGCTTCGAAAGTCGAGGAGTAGCGACATGTAGTAGATGTGGGCCTGAGTGGGGTCAGACACTATTGGCATGTGGTTAGTAGCCAAGTTTGATGGTTTCCCTCATCGATAGATGGTATTAGTGACCAACATGTTCCACCTACTGATTGGGGATATGACCATCACCCTGAGGACATGTACAGGATCCTGCGGTTACCTATATTGGGGACATAGGTATGGTCGATCTCCTCGAGAGGGCATACTAGAGTTGATCTTGTGATTTGGTGAGGGATTGTGAGATATGACATTTCACAATGCCAACCTAGGTTATGGAGAGATGTACCTAGCCCATCTAGAGGAGATGAGGCTAGTAGTGTTATTGACTGGAGCGATCGATGTTTTGAACTACCGAGATGTAGAGGGTGGGAGATTCCCATGATCACTGATGGGGGTGTTACATGATATGATGATGGACAAGACCTGCTTTGCATGGGCACCAACATTCCTAGTGTAGTTATATAGAGATCTATGGGTGTATGGGTGGCTCCGTAGGTTCAACTTATGCTACACATTTGTTCTTCACTGTTGGGCCTATGAGCAAATTATGTGTGTTCATCCGATTGGTATGCCTCAGGCGGATGCATTCAAGTAGGGTTTAGTTCGGGTAGGTTATAGGTGATGGGTTCCTGTGATTGGAGAGTGTCGATCAGAAAGGGCTACTCATGATATAGCATATTAGTGGTTGCTATTGGAGGGATTGTTTGGTGTGGAAATTATTTGGAGACCGTATGTAGGTTATCCCTCACATAGACAGATAGTGATGAGTTGGAGGGCTTGTAGCTACTCGGATGGATTGAGGGCATCATGTAAGGGAGCATGGGATGATCCCAGTAGATAGGGTCGATTACAATTTGGGTTGCCACAAGATATACCACTACCCATCCCACAATATATGAGGGATGACGTGGAGAGACCGTTTCCTCTACCACAACCGACAATGCCTACAATGTAGGAGGAGTAGGTGATAGACCGAGGATTGATGATGCCGAGGTGACGGACCGATATAGACAGTGGTGGGTGGCTCATTTATGAGTAGTACCACTTAGGCACAGGCATCCAGATTTAACCACCATCACCATTCGAGATACACCCTATAGGGGGTAGGTGGTGACCACGATTATATAGTTGGGGATGGTGCGGGGCGGTTGGCGAGTTCGAGAGGTGGAGGTGGCCACTTTACATGCATAGGTGGCTAGTCTACAGGCCCAAATGGCCTAGGGTGGAGATGCTAATGATGATCAAGTGGCTGCTCTATAGGTGCAAGTTACAGTTTGCGGGCTAGATGGCCACTAGACGAGGCATAGATTACGACATTACAAGCCCAGATATAGGCACGAGTGCGAGGATGATAGCACCACCAAAGGCACTTTGGGATAGAGTCCCATTTTATAGGCAAGGGCAAGATAGGGTCCCATAGGACAAGTACAAGGGCAAGAGGCTGATGGGGCCACCACAGATAGTACCCATATCTAGATTGTGTAATGCCCCGAGGTGAGGCCAAGTATTACTAAGACCAGCTGATAGTGGCAGGGATAGATTTTCTATCCTATGGAGAGTACAAGGCACAACAGGCCTCGAGTGAGAGGACCAAATCCTGTACCCACAGCGTGGAGAGCACATGGGGCCATCAAGCCCGAGATAGGATCAGGGTGAGGCTACTAGTTCATGGAGGCTAGCCCTGTGTAATGTACTGTAGGGACCGACCCAGACCCATGATGGGATATGAGATGTTATCGTGTCACTAGACAGAGGAGAAGAGGGGAGGAGGAGATGGGAGAGACCGATATGGAGGATATCCGGTAGGATGATGCCTGATGTATGTCCCTCCATTTTGATGTATTTATTCATTTTTGATATATACCAACCTGCGTGCCAAAGAGAGTGAGGATGTATATGAGAGTTTGTTTATTTTTGATCATATACCAGCCTGTGTGCCAAAGATGGTGAGGTTGTATATGAGATTTTTTGTATTTTTTATCATAGACTAGCCCATGTCCCGAAGATGGGGAGGTTGTATATGAGAGTTTTAGGAGATGCATATTATTTGATATCAGTGTATATTGTATGGATACACAGATTTATATGATGAGATGGATGATTTGGTGATGATGTATGTGTGTTGATGGAATTTGATTGTTATGCATAGATGGATTCATGATATGTGTGTTAGGCATGGTGGAGTCAGGTCATAGGCATGGTTGAGTCAGGTTGTAGGCATGGTGGAGTTAGGTTATAGGTATGGTGGAGTCAGGTCATAGGCATGGATTGAGTTAGGTTACAATTTAGGCATGGATTGAGTCAGGTTGTGGTTTAGGCATGAATGGATTCAGGTCATAGGCATGGATTGAGTCAAAGTTATGGTTTAGGCATGGATTGAGTCAGGTTGGTTTAAGCATGGATTGAGATAGGTTGTGGTTTAGGCATGGATTGAGTCAGGTTGGTTTAGGGATGGTTGAGTTGAAATGGGTTGAGTTTGTAATTCATTAATTTGTGCAATTAATGATGATATGAGTCACGTTGACATGTTTTATAGTAACATGCATGATAATGGTAAAGAAATGGTAGACATAATAAATGACTGTTTGATGATGATAAAGGTGTGAAGTAATTTGTCATTTGTTTGTTTTAATTTCCAATTATTGATATAAAAAGGAAACTGATGAGGGTAGATTGTGATTAGGAAAAGGAAAGGGGAATTGGTTATGGTAGAGAGTGGCTGAAATAACCTCCAAGGGCCCCTTACCCTCGAGTGCTACCTACATAGTCTGGTGAAAAGGGAACTCGGTGATGTGTAGTTCTCCCATAAGCCAAGGCGAAAATTGGAGGAAGCATGCGAGGAGGTATGAGAATGAGTTGGTAGGTGGTAGGAATGATTGAGTATAGGTATTTTAGGTATGGGTGAATTGTGGGCACATTGGTATGGGTGATTTTGAGTTGATTGTGGTGAAAGAGGAAAGTTACCCAAAGATAAGCGTCAAAGACCTAGTCCCGTATAAGGTAATCAATACGTAATGAAGAAGGTTAAAATATAGGAGGAAAGAAATCCACCTGATTGGTGAGGATCGTAATGGTTGGATCATACCTTAGATAGGCTAGTGAACGTAAGACCCTAAAGACATTGCATGGTTGATTATTCTTAAGGGTGAAGAATAGTCACACGGTCACCAAATGTTAGGAAATGAAGGTGCAAATGGCGAGAAGGTGAAAAATGGGTAGGTTATATGGTATTAGGTAACATGCCTCTTGGAAAGAGATCCAATATCACAATGAGCAAGTCCATGATGATTTTTTTCCATTTTGACTTGTATTTGAGATAGACTGATCGATGTGGGAAGTCTATATGGGATGAGGAAATTAACTCCTTGAGGTCTTTGTGAAGCTGATCGATGTGGGAAGCTTCAGATTCTCTTTTTTTTTTAAGTAGGATTTACATAGCTGTCCTTCAAGGGAGCGGTAGCTATTTACAACGATGATGTAGAGAGAAAGATGTCCTTTTGAGGGATTCATCTTTTTATTGGAAGTTTGACTCAAGGAGTTGGATCCCATGTGAGGGATTTTAAGTCATGGAAAAGACTAAGGTGAAGAATCAGATTCTTGTTCAGAAAGAAAGGTGAAATGACCATGGGATCTCATCTAAAAGTAGATGAAAAGTATCCATGAGAATCATGCCATGTGTAGTGCCGTGGTACACATATTTAAGAGAAGGTAAAAGAGTGATGGGTACACACATGATTCTTGTTTAATCGTTGGGGGTTGATTTAGTGAAAGGAGGGAAATAAAAGCATTCAAGGGATGAGCATGAAAAAGAGGAAAAAGGTAAGTTAGGTTTTAGGAAATTAGTGTTCATAGTGTGAACATATGGTTTGAATATTTGTATGATTTAATATTTAAATAATATGTGAGTGTGCACAATTAGTTATCCCGCACAACTCATGGATATGGGTGTGGGAGTATGACTAAGGATTAGAGGAGAGATATGGGGAAAAGGTGATGAGACTTTAATCCATGATTATAGGAGAAAGAAATTGTATAAAATGCCCTCTAATATTCAATAGAAATTGCTCCATTCTACTTTCATTTTCTCTATATTTTTTGTACTTTCCATTTCATGAGTTAATTTGATTTATTGTTGTTAAATTTATTTATGCAAATATAGAGATTTAGCATCATTTGGTATCAGATCAAGAAAGGACAAGCTATGAGAGTCATTTTAGGACAAAACCGTAGCCTCTAGGATGCAGATCTAAGAGTTTTTAAGCTTTCGTGGCCATTTTTTGGATTTTGATCTTCAAGAAAAAATGACTGGTAAATCATGTTTTTCTCAAAAACCTAGATTCTAAATCTTCTAAAATTTTTTGGGTTTGAAGATACGTATTTTATCACTCTACTGTTAAAATTTCAGAATAATCTAGTTTTTGGTTTAAGAGAAAACGTGAAATAGATTATGCGTTTGAAGAAATTATGGAATTTGTATATGATTAAAATATTTTTTTGTCAAAGTTTGTTTCTGCATCTATTTGGAATGGTGATTAGATATGGTGTGAGTTTGATCTAATCATACATTGGTTTGTGCTTTAAGATATTATCATTCATCTCAAGCCATTTGAGTTGTGGTCCTATCGTCTATGTCCTACCTCTTAGGAATCATTTGTGTGCATTTCCATTAAAATTGTCAACTTTTTTGTGTCATAGTCAGTCATCCAAAAGTGTCGAATCATTGTAGATTTATGAGTCATTGTAAAAGTATATTATAAAAAAATTGCCCCACTTGTCAAAAATCAGACGCATTTTCACTTGTACGTGACATCCATAGTGAGGGGGTGTATTATCGGTTGAAACTGACACCCAATAGAATTGTAAAATGAGACTCAAAGAAAAATTCAGTTGAGTTAGCAACATCACAATGGAGGCTAGAGGAAATGGAGGAAGGAGGTGTTTTAGCAACCTCTCATTAGGTACCATCGATGAGGCCACAATATTGCTTTGGTGGCCATGTTTTTTCAGTCGTGTTCGGTGTGTTTAATTTCAGCACATGTGGTAGTAAATAAAGAACATATGGATAATTCATTTTCATAGTAAGGAACATATTTTCCTATATTTTGTTCTCTTTTGTAAATTATGGATGAGGAAATGTGTACATTGCTATGAAAGTGGTTAGTGGTCCACTAGAAAACCAATTTGAGAGTTTGTGAATCTCTTAGAAAATCACATACAGAGTGGTTAATGGTTCTACTAGAAAACCTATTGGAGTTGATGGTACTCTTTGAAAACCATCGTATTGTAGAACATGAGTAGGTACTAGACAAAACTCACCCATGTTCACTCTAAGGGGGTGAATGTTAGGAAATTAGTGTTCATAGTGTGAACATATGGTTTGAATATTTGTATTATTTAAATAACATGTGAGTGTGCACAATTAGTTGTCATTCACAACTCATGGATAGGGGTGTGGGAGTATGACTAGGGATTATAAGAGAGATATGGGGATAAGGTGATGAGACTTGACTCCATGATTATAGGAGTAAGCAATTATATAAAATGCCCTCTAATATTCAATAGAAATTGCTCCATTCTACTTTCATTTTCTCTATTTTTGTACTTTCCATTTCATGAGTTAATTAGATTTATTGTTGTTAAATTTATTCATACAAATCTAGAGATTTAACATCAGTAGGACTAAAATTCAACAAGAGAATGGTCGAAGATGCAAGGCATTAAGGGGCTTAGGTTCGAGTTTACCATCCAAGGTGAAGATAAATGATAAGCAATTGATCCATAAGTACGAGTCACAATGTATGATCCAAGCCCATTAGGAGAAAATTTTCCCGTTTACTTTTTTCTTCTTTGGTTACATGTTGATTTTCTTTCAAGACAAGGTCACCGACTTGGAAGGTTCATTCATGGACATGTTTATCATAGGCACGCTTGATACATTTTTGGTAAACTTGAAGATGGTCAAGAGAATTAAGATGTCATTCATCTAATAACTCAAGCTATGCTAAATGGTCTTGGCGAAAGTCATCATCATTGAGCATGCCATGGAGAGAAATGCAGAGTGAGGGAATCTAGACTTTGAGAGGTAGGATAGCCTATGTACCGTAGACCAGAGAAAAAGGTGTGGCAATAGTGGAAGTAAGAATATTGGTGCGAAACGCCCATATGACAAAAGGAATGTGCATATGCCAGTCCTTCCCAAAGATCGTTAACCAATTTCATGAGAATTTTTTTAGGGTTTTATTAGTGGATTTGGCCTGGCCGTTGGTTTGTGGGTAATATGGTGACGAGAAACTTAGTTGAATTCCAAAGGCATTGTAAAGTTTCAAGGTTTTATTTTTGAATTTTTTTCATTATCAATGATGAGGTGACGTGGGACACCAAAGCGATAGATGATGTGATGATTGATGAACTCACATATTTTCATGACTTTCATGGAGATGAGAGGTATGGCTTCAACCCATTTGGTGTAATATTAGATAATAGTGATTATCCATTGATGTCGCTGGGAAGAATGGGGATTGATCTCTCTGACAAGATCCAAAACCCATTGAGAGAAGGGCCAAAGGTCACAGGTGACTTGTAAGGCATGACTGGGTGTATGATGAAGGTTGGCATGTTCTTGGCATTTTACACAATGCTTAATGTAGTCGTAAAAATCATGGTTAAGGGTTAGCTAGTAATAGCCTAGGTGAAGAATACGCTTAGCAACAACAAGGCCATTGAAGTGACCTCCACATATGCCATCATGAACTTCCTTAATGGTATAAGGAATTTCAGAACTTGTAAGGCACCGTAAGAGAATACCATCAAAGCCACACTTATAGAGGAGGCCACCCATGATGACATAACGAGAGACCCTTTTAAGAAAGGTGCATTGTCCATTACGAGTGAGGTCGGGAGGCAAGATGGAGAGGGAAAGATAGTTTGAGTATTGTTTATACCAAAGGTCACTCGGGTTGGGAGTGGTGGTTCCGATAGAGTAAAATTCATGAGGTAAATAAGAGGGTGATTGGAGTCTTTGTACGGTAAAAATATTTTAGAGTCGGCGGCGAAGTGGGTATCTAAGAAGCCAAGTAGGCCATGGTATCTACAATTTTTGGTAGAACGTGGGACATTTTGAAGGGTGTAACAGTCAAAGGTGGTCAAAAGTATGTCAACATGATGCTTACGACACTGGTATATACCATTGACTTGATTGATGACTAATTGAGAATCACCAAAGATGTTGATGAACTTGACATTTAAGGCATAAGCAGCTGACTGAAGACCCAATATGAGTGCTTCATATTTAGCAATATTGTTTGTACAATAAAAGTCGAGTTTAAAAGACAAAGGCATGGGTTCACCATCAAGTGAGATGAGGATAACACCAGCCCCGTCCCCATGTTGACACTTGGAACCATCAAAGAAGAGTGTCATTTGGTACGTGGGTTCATCCAAGGAAAGGTAGTAATAGACTCATCTGGAAAGTCAAAATTAGAGAGTTGGTCCATAGAAATAGGTGTGTAGGCCAATTGGTCAGTAATAGATTTGCCCTTGATGGACTTTTGATGGGTGAATTCAAGGTTGAGGTCATCTAGAAGCATAAAATAATGTGCGACTCACCGATTTTGGTAACGTTTGGCATACATGAAGTGTAAGGGTTGGTGTTGGTCACAACATAGGTTTTGTGATTAAGTAGGTAATGGCGGAGTTTGGTGGCAATAAAAAAGGCTAAGAAATTTTTTTCTACATGGGTGTATTGGGTTTCATAGTCCAAAAGAGTATGGCTTATGTAATAAACCACTTTCTCCCTATGTTCATCATGATGAGCGAGCATGGCCCCCAAGGAGTGATTGGTAGCTGAGATGTATAGGTAGAAGGGTTTATCATCTTTAGGTGGAATGAGTATGGGTGGTTGGAGAAGGTATTGTTTTAAGGCTCAAAATCTTTATGGAAATCTTGATCCCATTAAAGGAAACATCATTTTTGAGAAGGTGATGAAATGGTTGACACCGATCGACGGTTGTGAAATGAAATAATGCGGATAGACTCGCTACTTACCTTATAGGCTATGGAGCTGCCTCGATTAGTGGGAGGAGGAATTTTGAGTATGGCCTTGAATTTAGCAGGGTTAACCTCTATACCATGTAAGGAGATAATAAATCCCAAGAGCTTGCCTGAGAGAGCCTCAAAGATGTTTTTCTTGGGCTGAAGGTGAACACAATACTTAATGAGGTGGTCAAAGATGGTTTTTAGGGTGGAGAGGTCTTCGAAGTAGTGTTTATATTTGGCCAGAGATCATTTATGTAATCTTCCAAAATACGGTGCATGATGTCATGGAAGATGTAAGTCATAGCCCGCTGATATGTGGCACCAACATTTTTAAGGCCAAAAGGCATGAGTTGATAGTAGAAGGTCCCATAAGGGGTGATGAATGTGGTTTTGTACTAATCCTCTAGGGCAAGAAAGATTTGGTTATAACTTGTGAAACCATCCATGAGTGATAGCATCTCATGACCAAGGTGATAAGGTCAACCAGTTGGTCAATACCGGGTAGAGGAAAGTCATCTTTCAGGAAAGCTAGGTTGAAGTCATAGAAATTTGTGTAAATGTGGAGTCCCCTATCACCTTAGTGATAAGGACAATGTTAGAAATCCATTGAGGATAATCAATGGGTAAGATGAAGGAAATGGAAGGAAGGCACTAAAGTTCTTCTTTGACCGGAAGAAGCAATACGAGAGTGCATTTTCTTCACTTTTGTTTTACGGGTTTGACATCGGGAATGGTTATGATATTGTGGACCACTATGGTGGGGTCAATACCGGGCATTTCTGCATAAGACTAAACAAAAGCATGGTTATGATCTTTGAGAAAAGAAGTGATGGCTTCCTATTTAGCAGTATCTCAAGATTGGCCAATGTTTAGAATGTGTGGGTCATCCTGAGTGTGGATGTTGATTTCGATATTTGATTCATTCAAAATGGTTTGCATCTCATATGGTAACGACCGATGGATATATGTGTCTTCTGCACCAAGGTAGGTGAGTATAGATTCATCATCCTAACATTGAACGACATTAATGGAAGGTGTATCGTCCTCGATCATTTCAAGATACAGAAGGGAAGAGAAGAAGGAGCCTCACCCTCATGTTGATAATTCAAAAGCCCCAAGAAAATGGTGTTTATGAAAAAAAAGTTAGGAGGGATGGATTATGGATCCATCGACTTTGTCGGTGAAGGTGGAATAGGTGAAGAAGGGCTGATGTACTCAATGAGTTCGATGCGAGCCTTCTTGCTTCAACAAAGCCGATACCACTACCACCGTTATGTTTTCGGTAGTACATGGAATAACAATGTGATGACCTTGTTGATAAAATCCAAAACCAAAACCATTTCACACACATCGGTGTAGGAAGGTGTGGGTGAAACGACGATTGGTGAATGACTGGAGGTTGGTAGAAAATAGGTGGGTTTATGATGGTGGTTCGGTGTATAAGTGGTAGTATTAATTGCCCCATAGGTGAGTTTGGTACGAAGGTGGGGAGGACCGTAAAGGAGACACTCTCCTATGAGGTGATTGTAATGTGGATGTTGATAAAGGCTTCCATACTCTTGTGGAGTAAGGAATGTGTTGACATTATATAGGTGATACTCCCCCAGAGTGAGGCATTGAAAAACACCTTCTAGGGGATCGGTGGTTGATATGTGAGTGGCTGGGATAGACAATGTGTTAGAGGTCAGATTGGAGGTGGAGCTAGCTAATTGGGAGGCTGATGGGTTGGTAGTGGAAGTTTTGGCGGTGGTAGGGATGGAGGAGTTAGGTGCGGTTGATGTAGCGGTGACATTGGTGGGTGAAGGTGTAGGTGAAGAGGAAGTGGTCATGGATGAAGATGCTTTAATGGGTATGAGCATGTCATTGGGTTAGTAAAGCATGTTGTAGGTTTTGAAAGGTGATGGGTCAACCGGAATGGTATAGGTGTGTCCTTCATGCTCAAACTTTACACAATGGTGCAAAGTGGAAGGAACACAACCCATGACACGAATCCAGGGTCTACCAAGCAACAAGTTATATTAAAATTCCCCCTCCAAGACATAAATTAACTTTGAAACCATGCAAGGGCCCACGCAAATATGGAGGATGATGGTGCCAAGTGTAGAGGTGACATCATTATTAAATGAACGCAACATGACAGGATGTTTATGCATATAATTATCGGTATGTGCATTTGGTTGAACACATGGGAGGAGATGATATTAATGCTAGCACCCCATTGATCATAACACGTCATACACGTATATCATTGATGTGGATAGAGATGAAAAGGGCTGGATCTAGGTCATTGGTTTGGTGCGGTGTGATCTCTTCATTTGAGAAGCTAAGGGTGGCTACTTGGTGAGTAGGTGGAGGTGTAGGAGAAGATGGTAATTTGGTAAGAGAGGCTACATGATGAGGTGTAATGATGGAGGCTATGGGTGTAGGGTCATTGGGTAAGACCTTAATAGACTGAAGAACCTCCATGAGAGCTTGGCGATGGGATTCAGAGGTTTGGATGAGGTCATATAGGGACATTTTGAGGGAGGATTGGTGTAATTGTTTGAGCATCATGCGATGTGTAACCCCATTGGAAATAGGATATGTGGGGCCATGGATAGTGAATTTAGGTGAGGGTGTAGATGGTATGTTGGGTATAGGGTTGGTCGGTGGATTGGTTACCTTTTCCTTTCCCTTGTCTCTCTGAGCATGGGTGGATATGTTGATCATGTTAATCTGAGGGGAGGGGGTAAATGGAGAAGGCGTAGGATGAGTGGTATAACGACATGACGGGTAGAAACCTACCAGGGGAGAAAATCCTTGTGAAGTAAGATGGGTGCAATGACATTTGGGCGGTGATGTGGTGAACTCTCTTATCCGAACCATGTTAATCTTGAATCTCGGGATGGCTCTAAGAGTTGTGGAGGTGGAGAGTTTGGTCGCCGAGTAGGTAGTGAGGGTAAACAAGTGAAAAGTGGTGTTGGCAAAATGGGGTGCTCATCGAGAAGGTTATCATTGTCAACATTTTTTTAGGAGGACACAACTCGATAAGAACGGTTTTCAAATCCTTACAGCTTCTCAATAGGTGCAAATTTTGGTTTCACAAACCCTTTGGTTTGGGCTTGAGTGGGTCATACAGTTTAAGAGGGGGTAATGTTATGAAATTTTTTTCAAGGAGGTTGGTTAAAATTTTGGCATAGGATCCTGCTAGTGGATCAAAATGGGAGGTGAATGTGGGTTTAGGTATAGGTGTGGCTAATTGTATAGGAAGGGTGTTTGTGAGAGTGGGAGTGGGTTAAGCTACGGTTGTAGGTGCTTGGTGTGGTCTTAGGTGTTGGTCATGTCTCGCTTAGGTAGGGGCATGGTAGATGAACTCATCAATAAAGTGTGTAGTTGGTTTGACTACATTATTAGAGGGTAGTATATTTTTCATTTAGGTTGCACCTTCTTGGGTGAAGGTGATACAGCGCACGAGATCTAGATAGAAAAGTAGATGGCGGAAGAGGGAAATTTACCCATGGGGATAACCAAGGTGATATGAAGGTAGATGGCATGGGTTGTGAAGGAGGTGTGAGGTAAAGATACTAAAGTATCATGGGTAGTATAGAAGACATCGATGGTATTAGAGGTATGGATGGCAAAAATGTTGCAGGTGTGGGTGGAAGTTGTGTCGAGTGCTTGGGTGTGTTAGAGTCCTGCGAGGAGGAATTGGTTACTTTGTGTTTTTAGTTTACCGATGGGTGGAGGTTTCTTAACCAAGCTAGAAGGATGAGGTCCTAAGACCGAAAAAAAGGGGTGAAGGTGATGAAAGTGTGATCCACAAGGTTGAGGTATGAGATCCGGGGATTGATTCTTCTTTGGTGGCCAAATTAAGTTTGGTGTTAGTTTTGGAGGATGTAGCTAAATCTAATTTGATGGGTGGATGAGTAAGGCTGGCCGTTGGGATGACCCCTAAGGTAGTAATAGGTTTAGGAAAGGAAGATGATGTAGGTGTAGGTTTGGATGTAGAAGCATGTTGAGTTATGGGTAGAGGTGTGAGTTGAGCCATGAGTGGTATCATGGGAGAATTTGTGATAGTTATGGTTGTGTTTGGTTTGATCAGCCAAAATATTTTTGGATAGATAGTGGAAGTGTCAGCAAGTGACATCTGCATTTGTGTTGAGACAAGAAGTAGAAGATGCCCCTAGAGTAAGGCTCTATCTACATAATCTAGGTAGTCGGCTAAGCATGAGAAAGGCACTACAAGTAGGTGAGGTTGATGTGGATCCAATGGCGATTCCCATAAAATGTGTCTTAGAAATAGGGAATTTTCTAGCTTCAGCCTTTGTGGGTAAGAGAGCCAAAAGTAAGTCCATAGGATCTTGGGTAGTTGATGGAGAATTATCACCTAGAGGTAATGAAATTTCTACTAGATCTTTGATAGGTGGAGGAGATGACAGGTGCTCCCTTGTGGGTGGAGGAGATGAACAAGTGTCTCCCATTGACTGGATAGAGTAGTACTGCTGGTGATGAATCTCTAGGTAGAGAAGCCAAATGTGAGGTGATCTTGATGTCAACAGGAGGCTCCTTCATAGGTGAAGGAGGAGATGAAGGGTGTTCCTCTGTGGGTGGAGGAATAGGTGAGGTGGTTTCATGTGTAGGTGGAGGACTTTGGGCTAGGATTTCCTCTATGGAAGGAATATTAGGAAATTAGGAAGCAACGGTGTGTCACTGAAAATAGCATGGACCTCAAAGATATGACTATCATTAGTTGAGGTCTCCCCAATTTGGTTAGAAGAAGGGGCATGATTAGGAAATGGTTTCTTAAAGATGTGCAGGTTTTGATTGGTAGGTGTGTTAGGATTATCTAAGACTAACTCTCCGTTCTCAAGCATTTCTTGGAAATTTTCTTGAAAGTGATGCAATTGCTGTCACGATGACCTTTTACCCGATGATAGTTGCGAGAAGATGTGCTCTTTGTACCATGCGAGTGTGGGGCAAACAAGATCAAAATGAGTGTGTAGTTTTACAAGAGGAAGAGTGATGGCCCGAGCTTTAATGAAATTTTCTAAGACAAAAGAATAAGGCTCCCTAATTGGGGTGTATTTCTGTTGTTCTTTTATGAATTGAAAGGTCTGGATAAGAGAAAGATTAGATGAGGGGTTATCCTGATTTGATGGATGAGCTGGGTCGGCCTTGAGTACCACTACGTTAGCGGTTCCCTTGGCTTTTGAATAATTATTTTGTGGTTTCAAAGAAGAAGAAGTATCATTTGAATTAAATTCTGAGTTCTTATTGCATAGTTGAATTTTCTTTTCTTCGATGTCCCGAATCTCTAGCTTTTGTGCCATGGTGAATGCCTCATCGAAGGTTTAGAAAGTCTGGACCTACAGGGTCGGTGAGATATGTCTAGCACAAGCCCAGAGTGAAGAGCTCTATGAACTCGGTTTATGGTAATTGGAATGTGATTTAATTGATCAAGCTATGCTAACAGTGATAAAATCTATGATAGACTCGTCATCATATTGACGCGTAGAGTAGAGGTTAGTCATGGTAAAATTCTTAACAATGTTGATGGAGAAGTGGTCCAAGAAGGTTTGGGCTACCTGATTAAATGAGAAGATAGAATGTCTAGGTAACCCACTATACCAATCTAATGTGGGCCCAGTCAGAGACATGGGAAAGGTCCTTAAAAGCAAAGCATCATCATGGGTGATCAGATAACAACCATGGTTAAAAGAACTCAAGTGTTGGTGTGGGTCATCTTTGCTATTGAAGCGGTTAAATTTAGGCATTTCCCAATGTATGGGATATGGATGAATAAGAATGGATGGGTGGATGGGATCATTACAAATCTCATCATATGTGAGAGAGTTACATGTGCTAGAAACCGATGCCTCCATTGTCTGCATCTTGTCTATCATTAACTTGATTAGGTCATTGGTAGGTGATGATGGATGGGTACCTCCCATAACATAAGAGGGTTGGTATTAGACATATGATGGGGGTGACATTCCATTATATGGCAATTGTTGTATAGGTAGATTGAGGAGGGAGTGAGATAGGGGTACATACCCAGCAATGACTGATAGATGAAACGGGAGGCTATTGATAGTACATTTATGGAGGTGGAAGGGTCGAGGTGACTCTAGTAGCAATGGGGGTTAAAGACTATGGAATAGAGAGGACAATGTTTTTAAAAGGAGTAGTGGTCATCAACACTGGGGTGGTCAGTGTGTAGCTACTAAGTATATGTGAGACAATAGGTGCGAGATGAGGTGACATTCGGGGTGGTGGAAGAAGGTATAGTGGATCTGCGCAGTGCAATGGATGTAGCGGATGTGATGGTCATATCGTATAGGGCCTATCTAAGAAATGACTAGGGGCAAGGCGTGTGTGGCGGTGTGGAGCTAGTGCAAAATTAGGGAGAGAGTGTTGGGGGATAGATATAGGCATGTCATATATCAACCCGACCCGAGGCATCTCAAGTGGATAAGTGGGAAAGATAGAACTATAAGGAAACAAGGTTCTGGTCAAGGATTTGTGTGAACTCATCATCCCTTGTGGCGATAGTGATAGGTTGGGTAGGATCCATGGGTGATCAAATAGAAGGTGGCGAAGGACTAGGTGGGAGTGGTTGAAAACTAGCGTGGAATATGAGGGCATTTGCTTGGCTATGCATCATCACCATGTGAACAAGTACTAAATTTAAGAATGCATATATTTTTGAATTTGTGCAGTTTGGTAAGACTCAAAGAGATAGAAAATGTGCTTTCTACGATTCATTCATCAACCATCAGCTAGGAATGAATTCCAGCATATAGGTTGCCCTCAGTTAATGTGAGCTAATGTAAAAAAACAAAATGAAATGAAGTTGATTTTAAGCCCAAATCAAAATATTGAATTCGATGACACAAGAAGATGAACATGAGAAAGTATGATCTTTCACTAATGTAGTATAAATGAAAGGAAAGAAGAATTCTTTTTATAGCACCAAAACATGATTTCTTTGAGACAAATAGAAAGAAGAGAAGATTCCAGGGGAGAAATTTTAGTGTGAGAACCTTTCAGAAAGGAAACAAACATGTAACTTTTCACCTAGGAATGAAGAAATGCAAGGAACCCCGAATGGGTCCCACTGGGCGTGCCAAAATGTTTCACCTGATTCTTAGAGCGTTTCTTTGAATATTGATGAAACTAATAAGGGTAAATGGGCTAAGAGGAATACCTTAAAGCTAGTCAAAGGTTGTTGTGCATGTACGACTTCTTGATCCACACTAATTATGAGAGCTTCGTTTTAGCTAGGAGGAACTACCTGAAATAGAAAACAATATCACTAAATAGAAGTTAAGAAGTATATGCGATGGACTATCTAGCATATGCTAGATCCGGGAAGTATGATACTCCCTAGAAGGCTATCAATCCATGGTTTAAAACAATTCAATATTAATAATAAACGAAATCCTACATTAGTTAAAATGATTTAGGTATCTCATTTGACTACAATAAGAAAATTCATTCACAATAGGCTAAGCTATGATTGAATCCGAAGGTTAAGGTTTCGCTTCGAGTATGCAAATCTTGGTTAAGGTCTTGTTCGGGCTGGTTTGGGTATTTGGCGAGGATTCTAGGCTCTATTCTTGGTTTGAAGGTAAAACATAGAGACCAACGTTAGTTTGGTATGACCGATGTCGGTTTAAGTGAACCGGTGACGGTTCTGGGTAACCGACGTTGGTATGGGCGGGGTAGGGAAAACTTAATAAAATCTTGGTGTGTTGACATATTTGAGGCTAAATGGAAATGGAGAGGGCAATGGCAAGGTTTGTATAGGTCTTAGGTGTGCTTAGGGGTAGTTATCAGTAGGATATGGGCAACTTAATGGTGTGGGTGGAGGAATGATCAAGTTTGTATGAAGGAAAATGATGGGTGAATAGGAATGTAAGTAGAAATTGATAACAAAAGTAAAAGAGTCTACTAAAATGACAACAGATGAATGTTGGTTAATAAGATACTTTTGTTGTATGAGATTGATGGTCAGATGGAAATGGCAGGTGATCAAATGGAAGGAATTTGGTGTGGTGATGTCGCTTCCTAGGATGCTCTCGTGAATGCAAATGACTCTGTGATTACTTTTGATGCTGGTTGTGGATGCTCTGATGCATGAATGAATGCTAGTTCTGTTTGCATGTAGCTCGGTTTCATCTCTTGCTCTCAGAAATGTGCCAACCTTGAAATAAAGTTGTCTTAGTGAATAAATGGTAACCGATGATGGTTCCGAGTTGACTGGTGGTAGTTTAGGGTAACCGACGTCTGTTAGGGTGGGATTTCCTAGGTTTACTAAAATGGGTAGATCCCCTTAATTTTCTTGAATCTCCTTCATCTTCATCCATATATTATAATGGAAGCTTCCTATTTAATGTGTGGGAATGTGGTTAGAGGGAGTGTAGGATTTTATTTTTAGGGTTTAGGTAGGTCTTAGTTAGTTATGACAACATACTAAGAATAGGTCTTAGGGTGAGGTGGCTAGATGAGGTGTATAGGTGAGGTGGTGGTGTAGGCATTATCCTAATTAGGATATTTAAATAATAAATATTATGAGATCATGAATTAATTTAATTAAATTAATTAAATTAATATTAGAGTGGGGTGAAAGGGGCCATGGTTAGGTGAGTTTGTTGAAGTTGGTTATTTGTCAAGGGACCAAGGGGAGTGTGACCTAATTTTGGTGTCTACACCACCTTTGCTCAAGCAATGAGGGACACTATCCCATCAGAAAAATTATCACTCTTGTCCCTAATACAACCTTTCCCAAATATAAAACATGTGACATGGCCCAAATCTTGATTCAAATAAAAATCACTATTTGAATTGTGGAATTATTAAGAATTCCTAAGCATATAAAGAGGGCATTTAAATATTTGGGATTATAGGAGGATGCAATTGTCAAGGAAAGGAATACAAGTAATGTGATGGTTCCTCCTATTATAACTGAAATATAAGTAATGTAGACCAGAGGATGTGGAAGAAGCCCCAAACACGTATTTGGGTACTTCCTTGGTAGAATCACAATTGGATGTGGATCCTTTCTTTACTACTTTGATTGTCAATGAACGACTTCTCCATAATTTCATGTTTATGATTAAAATAAAATGAAAAGATCCTAGCCTAATCTAATACAAGTTTGCAGTAAATAATGAATAAATAAATGAAGGAAATAACTCAATAAAAATAAGAAATGAAAGTATGAAACCACAATGTGCAACGAGGATTGCAAGGGCCTTAGCTAATTCAAAGATGATGTAGGAATGTGCTGCAGTGAAGGCCAGCTAAACAAGAATGGGAGACCATCACACATGAGCCTAAGAAAATGTAGATCTAAGTGAATTAGCTGGAATGGGTTTATTGACAAAGGAATTGGGGTGAATGGGGTGCTCTGTCAGTGTAGAAATTATAGAGGTCGATTTCAC
This sequence comes from Taxus wallichiana var. yunnanensis, assembly GCA_018340775.1. Lineage (NCBI taxonomy): Eukaryota > Viridiplantae > Streptophyta > Pinopsida > Cupressales > Taxaceae > Taxus > Taxus wallichiana. The sequence goes on along the minus strand of CM031242.1, from coordinate 291,334,235 downwards.
AAAGTCGATAGATGGTGTGAAGCCTTCTCTTCTTGTCCCATGTATATCACACTTAGCTCATTATAAAAATGCAATAAAGTAATCACCTGCAAAAACCCAAAAAAGCATCAAAAACCTAAAAAATAAAGATGCATATGAAGGGTTAAAACTATCCCTCATCGCCAACTTGATGGAATTATCACTTGAGTGCTGCACTACATCTCATACCCAATGTATTTCTAGGAGCATGTGTGTGGAATTGTGCCCTAGGTTTCTCTTGTGCTTATCACACTTTATGAAAAGTGAGAAAGTAACTAGATGTAGAATGTAATAAATGAATGCATGGAAATAATAGACTCCCATCCCATGAAGTGTGATATAGATGAACCATCCTTAGTGCCTTGTGATGGATCTAGATGGATGTGTAGCTATAGAAGCCTTTAGTGGATGTAACGTAAGGTGGTGATAGCTAGTGCTTAGTACTTGGTCCCTTATTATGATCACATAACTTTATATTTATATGATTCCCTTGCATGAATTTCATAATCAACTACTGAAAAGGCCGAATACCAAAAATATAAGATGCCCAAATAGCTAAAAAGGACAAAAAAGTGAGAGTAAAGTTTAAAGAGGATGGGGGCACCTAGAGGGGATGAGGGTGCTGGCATTGGCATTCTCGGTTGGGTGCTCCAGGTCTAGAAAAGGTGAAACTGAAGTATGAAAAGACAAACTAGGTCAATAAAGGTGCAAGAATGAAATTTGCAATCGAGACTAAATAATGACTAAAAGTGCATGATTTTGTGTCTACGTTTTCCTGAACTTTATGTTGGTGAGATAGATTCTTTATATCATAAAGTAGATAGAGATGTGTACCGATATCTATGTAGATTGATGTATAAAGCATGATGATGGACTAGAAAAAAGTGTGGAATGGTAAAAATGATGGAGCGTGAAGACTAAAGATGCCGAAATGTAAAAAGGTGATGAGAGTGAATCTAGGAAGGAAGCACATGAACGAATACCAATGTGTGTGATGTACCTACATGTTAGTGTGACGTTGTTATTGATGTTGATTGCTTGCTTCCCATATAGACATACCTCAGTAAAAGAGAAGATACTCAAGTAGTCAAATATGTATGTATATGTGTAAAAACATTTGAAAAGACACATGTATGTATGTAAAAATCCTGTAATAAAACTATATAAATGAAAAAGGAACATGTGCATTTGATCCATGATGATAAAAAAGGTGTAGAAAGGATCCTATCATTAAAGTGCAACTTTTTTTTTTTTGGCGATCTCACGCCACTAGCCAAAGAAGCATAGGAAAAAATTATAATTTATCCTCTAACCCGTAGCTGATTCCAAACTTTAACTAAATTATAATTTATACATGAATCAGCTAAGCTATGGAAGAAACTAATTTATCCTCTAAGATGTAACTACTCCCGAATTCTAATAAAAAAATTAAGGCATATTGTAAGTATGGAAGAAACTAATTTATAAGGCATATTGTATGGAAGAATTCTTATATCCGACAAACAAGAACAAGTAATAATAAAAAATATAACAAATAAGTATGGAAGCAAATATCCCTACATAGAAAATGTTGTACATGAAACACTCATTAGCATGTTATAAAGATAAAATTAATTTCAAAGCATGTGTAAACTAATAAATTAGTGTACTATGAACAAAGATGAAACGATAACACTTGTAGTGTACAAATGTGGATGCCCCTAGAAATTGTTGTGTGATCGGTGCCAAACATCGGTGATGCATGTAATGGACCTGTAGAGTTTTTTATCACAACTAGAAAGAAAGTGAACACACATGTGTGTATGGTAAATGTAATGACATATAAGATATCTATCGAGCATGTGTAATAAAGTGAACATGTATAAGTAAATACAATAAAAAATAAATGCAACCAAGATATGTAGTATGCTTTAAATGGATGGAATGGAATACAAAGTGAATGATAGGGTCTGCATCCCCCAAGTGAATGGAATTGTATGAAATGGGGTTCATTTGTTTATACCCATTCAACAGTGAAGAATGAACCATAAAAAGAGTGCATTATTGGGAAATGGTCGGTCTATCTATTGTGCGTAATGTGATGTAATGAATGCGTGCATCGATGATATGCAATCTAGAGATGAGGTGTGAGAATGTGTATGATTTATCCTAAAAGCATATATCACAAAAATCTAATGATAGAAGTGATGATTTAGTGAGCATATATCACTAATGGATGCTAGAATAAGTGATGATGTAGCCTAAAGTGTATATCACTAGTATAATAATGTCACATGAGAAAGAGGTTAAATGATTGAATGTATAAAAGTGATGTGGTCCACTTGTGATGTATACCCTCAATAGTATAGTATGGAATGTGAGACTAGAGTGCATCATTAGGTAGTTTTGATGCTAACATGTGTGTAGTAGAAGATGTGTGTCATCAATGGGGGTAATATGTGTAATCCCCCAAGTGTGTAATGGTGAGAAAAATATCTAATAAAAGTAAAGGATGAAGGTCCTCTACTCAATGATTGTGGTGATGAAAATGTGTGATCATGCTCTAAGAGTGGTGGTATGTGAGAGAGATGTTGTGTAAGTGAATAAATTTGATATAGATGTGATGAATGAGTATATGATGGGAACGTCAGGACAAAAAAATGTGTAGGTGATGGAGATCTATGCGAAGAAGTAAACAATGGTGATGGATACCTACATGGAATAAAACAAGGTGGTGATTTATGTCGAGATGCAATAATTGTCCTAGGAATGGGCCTAAACCGGTGTGTTGGACTAACAAAGTGATGAGGCCATGTAAAATGTGCATGAGTAGGTGATATAGGAGTATATTTTGCTTTGAGTGCTATGGGTCGTGGTGTACTAGATGTAATAGGTGATAGATTAGCTGATGTGAGAGGAGGGTGGGACCATGGAGTAGAATAAGGAACACCATTAATAACAATGAATTGATTATCATGAATGAACTTTAGATGCAAATGATTCATGGAGATTATAGACTTAGACCTATGAATCCAATTAAGGCCTAAGAGCATGTTGTAATTGTCATCTTCTTCTCTGACAAGGAAAGGTACAAACATAGTGAGAGGACCAACCGTAACGTGGATTTTGACAACACCATATGAATTGTTCATTGGATATGATATTTGTGATAGTGGATAGCCAATAGTGATGAGAAGTGGAATATAACATGGATTGATGGGCTAAGAAGGATCAACCATAGTATTATTGATAGAGACAAATCTGATAGAGGCACTAATATGTAAGTGATTAGAAGCAAACTCATCATGATAATCATGATCAGAGAAAGAGATAAATAGTAGAGTAATGTCAGTCTTAGCCACAAAGAAATCAAGGGACCCTGATGTAGGAGGAGGAACCACACAATATGTATGATTAGCCAATGCATCCATGGTTTTCTTGTCGTCTTGTTGAAGTGAGTTATGGAATATTTTGAGCTTTCAATTTTTTTTGAATGATTAAGAGTTTTTAGGCTTTAGAAACTCAAGCTTGTTGTTATCAATAAGATCTTGAATGATGGTATGGATTTTGAGACACCTATTTGTAGAGTGTCCCACACATTGGTGATAGTCACATCGAAAGTTCTCATTGTAATTTATTCCTTTTGGTCACGATGGGTCTAATTCAAGTGGTGGAGGAAGCATGATAATATTTCTCTCCGTGTGCTTTGTAATATGAGATGTGGGGAAATAGGGAATTTGGTGAATATACATTGAGGTGGTTGTGACTAAAACTCTTTAGTAGTATCTACTACATTGAAATTGATTTATTTGTTAATAGGTTTTGTGGCAGATGGTTTAAATGTTGAATTTCTTTGAAAACATGTAGTGATGATGCTTATTCCCGATACTTAGGCTTTTCGATGAATAAAATATTGGTTTCACGAAGCTTAAGGGTATGACATAGTTGGTCAAATGAGGGAGATGTCTCAAAGAGAACAATTTAATAAAGATACGATAAAAGAATTTGAATGAATAAATCTTGAAGCTCGGATGATGAGGCCATAAATTACTCATTATTTTGTCCTTCTAAGTTACCTTTGAAAGTTGGTTTAAATGTAATCTAGGAACTTATAATTTTCTTAAGATAGCATATAGGATATATAGATTTTTCATTATTTATAAATATTTTGTTATATATTTTGTTGACTAATCCTATTGATTATTTGGGAAAAGATGCAAAGTCTTGTGTATGCAGGCCATAAAGGAAAGATAATGCTAGTATTGGGAAAACTGGAATTGATCACGAACAATAAATTTAAAACCAAATATGATTTCATATTCACATTAATCTTAAAAATCATTACAAGTTCAAAAAAGAATCATCTCAATCTGAGGTTGCATGCAAAATTTATAGTTGTTTTGAGTTAGCTGCAGAACTCGTAGAGTTAGTTCCGAAACTCACAGAGTTAGTTCCAGAACTTGCAGGTTTAGTTCTAGAACTCACAAATTTAGTTCTAGAACTTATATCAATTGAATGGAAGTTATTTCTAGAACTTTCAATTCATGAAAAATCATATTTAGTTTCGAAACTTGCAGATTTAGTTCCGAAACTTGCATAAAAGGAATGACAACTTTAGTTCTGGAACTTGCAATAATGGAATGAAATTTTTTGAGGGATTGTGAAAATGTAGAGATTCCAATGGGAAATCTAAGATGGGTTTTTGTTCATAGAAATGTGTTTAAAAAAACCTCATTCATATTTTCTACAGTTTTACCAATGAAGAGAGATCTAACTTTTAGTGAGCTATAGTTCGAGGAAACGTGTATCAGACGAGCACTAAAAGTTCCATAAATAGAAACATAAAATTCAAATGGAAAATATGAGAGAGGTTTTTGTTCATATAATTTTTAAAACAAAAACCTCATTCATATTTGTTACATATTTTACCAATGAAGAGATATCTAACTTTTAGTGAGCTGCAGTTGAGGAAACGTGTATTAGATGAGCACTAAAAGTTCCATAAATAGAAATAGAAAATTCAAATGGAAAATATGAGAGAGTTTTTGTTCATAGAAATGTTTTTAACAAAAACCTCATTTATATTTGCTACAGGTTTTACCAATCAAGAGAAATCTAACTTTTAGTGAACTGCAATGAGGAAAAAGTGTATTTGACAAGCGTCAAAAGTTCCACAATCAAAAACAACAAAGTCAAATGGAAAATCTAAGAAAGGTATTTGGTAAAAATAATATTTTGAGGAAAATCATCCTTCCAATAATGTAGAGGAATAAAATCATTATGATTCTTGTTACCGAAAAGCAAGGAGAAGATTTGGGAGCAAATCTTCCTAAAATAAGTGAGATAAAATTTGACTTCAATAATATATCTCTCTCCATATTTTGTGGAGATGGAGATCTTAGTTATTAGGATTGGAATAAAGATAAGATCAGATTGTATTTCCTAAAATAAGGAGTTGGTTGGATGCATAAATTATAAATGCAACCTTCCACACTTAGATATGTAATTCTTTTCCCCAAGTAATCAAGATCTGTTCTTTCTTTCCAATCTTTGGAAGTAAAATTTTCTGCAAGTTCTAAATTAAAAATATTAATTAAATCCTCTTCCAAGGAATGATCTGGCCACTCATTCCAAGGAAGATGGATCAATGTGTTAATATTTATTTCTGCAGTTTTTATTTTGTTTTAAATTTCTATTTTTTATGTTATGTAATTTCTTTATTTCTGTATTTTTCCTTTTCTTGTAAATTTCTATTTTTTATGTTATGTAATTTCTTTTGTGAACCTATAGGTGTCCTTTCCTCTTTCCTTTATTTTCAATTTAGAAATTTCAATTTATGCAAGTGTGCCTTTATTTCTGCAAGTGTGCATTTCAATTCATGCAAGTGTGTTTCTTTCATGCAAACTTTATTTCATAAGTGTGCCTTTTAATTTCCGCAAGTGTGATTTATTTTATGCAAGTTTGGTTTGTGTTTAAAGGAGTTGATTTCCAAGATATTCTTCTCTTAATGCATACAACCTTCGGACACCAACCCAGATTGACATTTTTAATGGCGAGGATTGACGACCCTCATCATCGAGTTAGTAAACAAATTATACATCTTAGCTAAATTGTGTTTTTATCACAAAACATAGTCCATTATGTATTCATTATATCCTTGTTTTAGATGTTTGAGTTGAGCATAAGAGATCTTGGAGCTGATTTTGACAGAGAAGTGAATAAAAAAGCATCAACCAAATGCATAAAAGATGTTACCAAGTGAACAGTGTAGGTCATAGAATCAATGCATCACATAATCATGAAAAATAAGAGGAAAGTGCTTAGCTAGGAGAATGTGATCATCTCAGAAATCTAGACAAGGCACATGAAATGCGTGGCGATGCTCTTGTGGGTCAAAGCATGGATATTGAAAATAGGTAGTTTAGGGCTGAAATTTTTGTTGTAAGTGAGTAAGTGGATATAAAATGCGTGAATGGAGTATGTAATGATAGAGTGGAATCCAAAAATAGAGACACATGATAAGTATATTTCAGTAATTGATGAATTTGCACTTGAAGGTCTTGATAAAGGGAGGCTAGATATTGAGTGCCAACAAGGAGCCTACTACATATGAGAAACAAGAGGTGGGGTATAGTGATTAGTAGGATTAGGGACAAAAATGAGAATGGTGGAAATAGGTGGAAGAGTAGAAGAAAGTGGTTGAGTAGTAATGGTGGTGGGAATGGCGATACAAGGCTTAAGCTTGACAAGATTTATAGCTTCCTCATGAGAAACATACAAAAATAAGTCTAGATCTTGGGGATTCTCACCGATATGATCATTGAGGTATTTAAGATGGGATTCAATAAAGTCTTCAAAAGATTAAGCCATAGCTATAAGAGAAAAAGAACCCTAAGTGGAAGGTGGTGTTGAATGTGTGGTTCACCGAAATGATTAAACTAAAATGTAAAGATCCTAGTCTAATCTAATGTAACTTTGTAGTAAATAATGAATAAATAAATGAAGGAAATAACTCAAGAAAAATAAATAATGAAAGTATGAAACCCTAATGTGAAACGAGGGTTGAAAGACCCTTAGCCGATTCAAAGATGCCGCAGACTATGTCACAGTGAAGACTAGCTGAACAAGAATGGGGGACCATTGCATAAGAGCCTAAGAAAATACAGATATGAGTGATTTGGTTAGATTGGGACACCTTGAAAATGGATTGGGAGCTTGGGATGCCATGGTCTATAATCTAGACACCCGGTTTGTGTGAGAAGTCGGGAGGCCAATTTCACGAGAGTTACGAGATGGTGTGAAGCCTTTTCTTCTTGTCACGTGTATATCACACTTATTTCACTGATGTTGATGTAAATATGTAATAAAGGAATAACTTTAAAAACCCTAAAAATCTATCAAAACCCCTAAAAAAGAAATATCTCGTATAAATGGGCCGACTATTCTTATTTTGCTAAATTGATGGACTTATCATTGAGCACTTTACGCACTAAATATTAGACCCAATGTAGTTCTAGGTGTGTGTGTGTGTGTGTGCGTAAGGCATGCGTGCGTGCGTGCGTGTGTGTGTGTGTGTGTGTGTGTGTGTGTGTGTGTGTGTGTGTGTGTGTGTGCGCGTGCATGTGTGTGTGCGTACGCGTGTAATTGTGCCCTAGGTTGATCTTGTTCTAGTTGCACTTTGTGAATAGTGAGAAAGTAACTAGATGTAGAATGTAATAAATGCTTACATGGAAACAATAGAATCCACTCCTATGAAGTGTGATTTAGATGAACAAGCCTTGGCGCCTTGTGATGTATCTAGATGGATGCAAATGTAGCTATAGATGCCTTTGATGGATGCAACCTTAGGTGGTGATATCTAATGCTTATTTTTTATTACCTTATTATGATGACATAACTTTATATTTATATGATTCCATTATAGGAATTTTGTAATTAACCCTAAAAAGGATGACTAACAAAAAGATAAGATGCTCAAATGGTTAGAATGAACCCAAAAAGTGAGAGTAAAGTGTAAAGAGGACATGGGTTCCCAAAGCAGACAATGGCTCCTAGTGCTTGGTGTGTCTGGTTGGGTGCTCTAGTCTAGAAAAGGTGAAACTGAAGTATGAAAAGACAAACTTAGTCAATAAAGGTGCAATACGAAAAGTAGCAATAGAAAGACTTGAAAGATGGCCAAAGACATGGGTTAATTAGTAGTTTTCTTTCTTAGGAACCATATGAATAGTAATATGCAATCGATACTAAATAACGACTCAAAATGCATGATTTTGTGTCAATAGTTTGATTCAGGGACCTCATGTAATATCATGCCTCTAGAGGTCATGAATGAATTAGATATCAAGATAACAACAACGTTTGGGAAATGCTTTTTCATGAATTCAAGATAAGTACCTAATATTGGGTATGTTAGAGTTTTAGTGGTACAACTTGGTGCCTATCTTGACAAGTACTTAACCATGAATATGGTTATAGTTGACTTCCATCTACTAAATGGGGCATGTTATTATCAAGAAATTTGGCTGCTAGTGTATGGACATGTCCTATGCCTCTATACCATTAGAAGGGAAGTTATTCAAGTTGTATAGAGAAGAGAAAATGCTCCATCTTATTGAGGATCCCATGAATGCTTCTTATGAGGTATTGTTTGTTAATACAGATTTGGGTAATTACATAAGTCAGTGTAGATTTTGAGGATAATTGTATGGATATTAATGCACACCTTGAATATGTCAATGTACCATGGACCATGAATTTTGATGGAGCATGTTCCAATGTTAGAAATGGAGTTGGGGTGGTTTTGATTTATCCAAATCAAGGTTCCTTTAATTTCTCTTTCAAATTAAAATTTGAATGTACTAAAAACATTACTGAATATGAGGCATTAATCCTTATTTTGAGAGTTGTATGGAGGCATGGGATTAAAAATATCATTGTCAAAGGAGATTCTGAGTTAGTTGTAAAGCAAGTTAGAAAACTATATGCAACTAAAAACTAGAGGCTATAATACTATAAGCATTCAAGATGGGATCTCATAGAATTATTTGATTCTTTTAATATCCTTTATCATGAGAGAACTTAGAATGTGGAAGCTAACAAATTGGTTGTTTTATTCTCTCAAGTATGATAATGAGACAATGTCCCCTTACTGCAATTATGAAGTAGAAGTGCTAGTCGACCTTTAGTTCCTGATAACATTCAATATTGGCATTTTTTGAAGATGATGCCAAGAATTAGAGGCTCCTAAATTGTAAAGAGGAATTCACAAATAAACTCATTGACTTAGAACCTATGGTGGTAGTATGTGAAGGAAATGAGACAATCTTTGGAAAAAGTATAATTTAATTAAAAACAAATACTATTCCTAGAGGACTTGTTAGCCTAGATTCAAATTTTGATAAAGTGCATACCGAATTGTGAGTAAAACCACCATGCACCTAGAGATGTTGCAGATTGCAACTTGGGAACTTATAAAAGCCTAAGAAAGGTCTAGTTGGGAGTAACATGAATAAGGAAGAAATGCAATATTATACCAAGTTGCTAAGAAAATATCCAGATTGCCTTGCATGGTCTTACTATGAACTAAAGGCTTACAAAGAAGACATTTTGAACACAAGATACTATTAGAGCCTCACACCAATCCCTTTAGGAAAAAGAAGAGGTCTATTAACCCCTTCTCTCGCAACCAACATGCAAGAAGAGTTGACAAAGATGTGAGATGGTGGGATTATCCAGCCCACTAGGTATTCTTCTTTGGTGGCTAATGTGGTGCTAGTTAGAAAGAAAAATGGGGATATAAGAATTTGTGTTGATTTTAGGAATATGAACAAGGCATCACTTAAATATAATCACTCACTACTTAATATGGATACTATGTTAAAAAGGCAATATGATTTGAGTTTTTTTCTACACTGGATGGTTTCTCGTGTTACAACTTGGTGGTTGTAACACACGTAAAAATAATTCAAAACTATCATCACTACCCCATGGAGAACATATGTCTCTATTAGAATTCATTTTAGACTAATGAATGCTAGTGAAACCTTTCAAAGATCTATGGATGTGGAATTTTCTGGTTTCATTAATGATTTCATAGCATTTTATCAAGATGATATAACTATCTTCTCTAGACATAGGGGTGACCATTTGGGGCACCTTGAAAATATATTGATCAGGTGTAGAGAGTATGGGATTTCATTGAACCCAAAGAAGTACCACTTTGGGGTGCAGAAGAAAAATTATTGGGACATATAATGTCATAAGAAGGAGTGATGATAGATCCTGAAAGGATAGAGGCCATTGACAAGGTTCTTGTCCTCGTGTATAAAAATTATGTTCAATTATTCTTTGGAGAAATAACTTTAATAAGAAGTTTTATCTCCAAAATTTCTAAGATAAATCTTCCCATTATAATCATGCTGAAAAAGGATAAAATCATCAAGTGGGAAGAAATAAGTATTTAAGCATTCATAGGAATAAAGGAGGAACTCAAGACTACCCGCATCTTAACCAACCCTAACTATAGAAAGGTGTTCCAGATATTATCTTTTGTCTCACAAAATACAATTGCTTCCATATTACTGTAAAATGATGAAGAGGGACTTGAAAAGCCTATTTCTTTTTTAGCAAGGTCTTGGAGGGAGCTGAGTTGAAATAATCCATTATGGAGAAACGAGCTTTTTCCTTGGTGAAAGCCACTCAAGTTTTTTAGAATATACATTTTAAGTTCCAAAATCATAGCTTATATGCCTCATACACTGGTAAAAGACATTCTATCACAAATGGAGATGTCAAGAAAAAGGTGTAGGTGGGTAAATAAACTTCAAGAATATGACATTGAGATTTAAACAAAAAAACTGGTTTGAGGATTGGGCTTAGCAAGGTTGATGGCTAAAAACAACTTACAAGTGGTCGAGCTATACAAATTTTAAGAGGATGAACAACATATCCATGTGAGGATAAGAGCTTCATCTTGGTACAAAGACATAGTCTACTACCTAAGGAAATTGACTTTCCTTGCTCATTTGGACAAGAATCATAGAAGAACACTCAAGATGGTCTCCTAGAAATATATCTTAACTGATCGTGGATTGTCTTGGAAGAACCTAGAGGGATTTTTGTTAATATGTATTACTGAGAATAAGAGGCACAAAAATAATTGTAGAATTTCATGGGGGAGTGTGTGGAGGCCATTTTTTTGGAAGAGTTACTACTCACAAAATTATAAGGGCAGGATATTGGTGGCCTTCATTGTTCAAAGATGCTTCCTTGTTGGTTTGAAAATGTGAGATTTATTAGTGTTTTTATGGAAGAATGAAATCATATAGGAGCTACTCTTGTATCTTGTGTTGGTGGAAGATCCATTCAACCACTAGGGATTGGATTTTATTGGTGAAATATCATAATATTCAAGTTATGGTTATAAGTTGATTAAGATATTCCCACTAGGAACGAAACTTATCAAGTAGTCATGGATTTTATTCTCAATAACATAGTCTGCACATTTGGGATGTCTCGTTAAGATAGTTATAAAAAGTGCCATGATATTTAGAGCTAAACCATTGGGAAAAATGTTCCATGAGTATGGTATTAATTTGGATTATGCAACAAATTATAAACCCCAAAAATGTCAAGGAAAATCAAACAATAAGAATATTCTTAATATCCTCAAAATAACATTAGAGAAAAATAAAGAAAATGGGGTGAAAAACTCAAGTTTGCATTATGGGAAGACAAAGTTACCACCAAGAGGTCTACTAGAAATATACCATTTGAATTATTCTATGGAGTTCAATCCCTTTTTCCCTTACACTTACAACTTTCCACCTATCAGTTCATATAAAATTTGGAGAAGGGGAAGAGGTGAATCCATATGAAGAAAGGATTAATCAAATTATGGAGCTGGATGTCAAAAGAAGAGAGTCTCACTAAAGACATGTCAAGTTTAGAGAAAAACTCAAGAAAATATTTGACAGAAGGTCACTCTAACAATTTTAAATGTCGAAGACCTTGTCTTGTTATGGGACAACAGACATGAAGAAAAGGGAAAACATGGAAAATGTGATGCCTTGTAGATAGGACCTTACTCTATTAACAACAAGATTGAGAACATACTTTCTTTCTAAAGGACTTGGAAGGAAATTTACTAGATTTTCCTATCAATGGTAGGAATCTCAAACACTTCTTGGATTGAGCCAAATGATCATGTATGATTTTTGTAGAATGTACATGTTTGGTGTTGTTTTTGTTGTGTTTTGTTTATGTTGTTGTTTCAATTTTTGTGCTCTGGTCTACAATGAATAGGTTCCTTTAGTTATTAGTTTACCCATGACTTGTCATGTATCTATTTAAGGGACCATGTGTGTTTTTCCTCATGACTACTTACCTAATGGATTAGGCACCTAGTCTGTTTGTTGAGATATTCACTAGTTCTTATGGCACCCATTGGGGTTCCCATCTCAAGTTGGAGCCGATGTTGGTTCTCATTCGAGCTTTGTTCTTAACCAAGTTGTGTATTCAAATAAATTTCCCCTCACCATCTAAGGAATCAAATTTACATATTTTAGTTAAGAACTAGAGATTTCGAGTATCCATGATCACTCCTTCTAAAGGATTTGAAAAATTAAATTATGGACATGAATGGTCAATTCTAAAGGGACCGCAATGCACTAATTTGGTTATCTATGGAATAAAGAACTTAATGTTCTACAGGATGCTCCAAACTGTGAAAGGATAAAGATCAAATCATGACCAATGCATAATTCTAGAATGGTTGATAATTATTCAAATTGATTTAGTATTGCAAGTTGGACTAATATAAGATAATCGGGATGACTAGTTGCAAGAAATGGGGAGTTTTCTTGTATAACAAAAAAATGTGGCACGTTGGTTTAGTGTTATGTGGGTTTGACAAAAGGGTTGGAACTCCATGGATTCCAAAATCTGCAAGACACTCATAAATCCACCAAAGGACAAGGAACATGAAATATAATTAAAAAATATTTCAAGTAAAAGTCGTCGAACATGTATAAAAATAATATTTTTCATCAATACATTCCATCACAGATATCCAAGTTATACAAAATTTATTTAGAGGTAATTACTATACTATATAACAATTAGATCATTCATGGAACATATTGATTGAGTTAACAAATATTCTAAAAAATAAGTACATGTATATACTAGGAACAAAATGGGGATTCTATAGGGGTCCTCAACCCTTGAAATTTATATAAATTTTAGGCTACATTCACAAAAAGGGGAGGTTCTTGTAAAAGAGATACATTTTCAATTTATGGTTACAAAATCCTCCGCAAAGATGAGGATCCGATTTAACAAATTATTCATCCTAAAATCAAACTCTTTACGGTCTCGAACCCCATAAAAATGTTGGATATCCCCTATAAGATCACAAGACATGACCATCTTTGAGTTTCCTAATGTATGCTTTGAGGCCTTCCAAGATCTTGATAAAATCCAATTTTATCCTATAAGAGGATACCCATTCAAGGATATTAGACCCACCTTTGAGGTAAGCCTTGACCCCACTGTGTAACATTTTTTTAGGTTGAAGATGGTTTGAGAACATCAGTTGGTGTGGCGGGGAAGATTCGTATACTTTGGGTTCATCAATATAAATTGGTTGGCTTGCACTTATTGGATTAAGTAAACCCCTTCTACATCTCTTCAATAAATGATGCAGCCTAGATCTACCACAAACAACCCAAGCATGCTTTGGTACATCACCCACCCGATTTGAGTGCTCACCCAAAGTGCACAAAGGTACCAAGCCCCTCTTTAGAGTTTCTTGTGCAGGATATTAACGTGTTGAAGATAGAGCATATTCAGAACCATAATAAACACAAACATTCCATAAAGCATAACCATTCAATAGTGCATAACCAGATCTAGATCTTAAGGAATCATGAATTAAACAATAACTATGACAAGATTGATCATACAAGAACCAATTACAGTCATGTTAACACCTTATCCATCTAATATACTCCATTATATTAAACACTATAAAACATAGAAGATTCTTACATCATATAACATTACCATAAGTTTATGTGCGCATCAAACCCGAAAACATAAATCTACAATAACTCATACACCATGTCTTTGTGTCTCTCTCTAATTACATAGACTAATACATACTTATAGGGGTGGGGAATTTCCCTTCACCTCCTACAAACTTCCTAAAATAGGTTGCATGATGAAAATATCCATGCACCTTTACAATAATATGCACACATATAAATGAGATAATAATAGATCTCCTACAATTAATCGACAAAGTAGTAATCCTATTATTATCCTAAAATAATGCATGGAACTTAGTCGAAACTCATCCCCAAAATAGTATTTGTGTGTCACACAATTCTTCATCTTAATGTGTGCTCGCACGCTATCTCCAAAATAGCCCGTAACCATGAAAATGGTTAAGTCCCAAATCAAATTGTCCTGACACGCGTTTCCTTTCCTATCCTTCTGCACCTTCAAATATGACTTGTTCCTATGCATGAATCTTCTGTGTTCCCTATCCTTAGTGTCATACTATGCCTACTACACATTACTTGACACTAATGTACATTTCCATCCCAATAATGGGTTTTCTCCTAATTTTCCCAAACAATAAAAAATAAGAATAGAAAGAATGTAAATAATCACCGTATAAAGAATACACTTCTATTCTCAGTAGCACCCTCCACTTCAACCGGTAGGATCAACTCGGATATTCTATTTTAATATCAGCCTCCAATGATTTCCAGTCATCCAACGTGGTTCCTATCTTCTTTGGAACATATGTGGTGATGGATTCCAAATCATCTTGGGTTATATCTTCCTTTTCATTTTTTAGTACTAGGAAAACATGGGCCATAACAAAATCCTTCCCTCTAGATGATCCATATTTTGCGCTATGAGCTTTCCAATGTCATCTAGGATCTCCTTATGTGGATTTTTTTCTTCTATAAGGGCTTTACGCTTTTGTTTTACTACTGCAAATATTTATGTGTGCCCTAAAGACTCATCCTTCATTGCCTTCAGAACTTCATTATATTCTATCATAGTCCTGATCCTGATCACCACTTCTAGTGTTGCACATATGTTCCTATCTTGATCTACTTTCTTCAGCTCATCCTATAAAGTATGGAGTAATACCTTATAATATGAAATATTCCTAACCACAAATGCCCTTGCTCTCTCTACTTCCTGTTTAGGATCCTTTGGAACTGACATTTGAATTGGTCCATATTCAAGCAACAAATAAACTAATGTGAGAACATAATGCATAGCCAAGGAAGCTTTTCAGTACCTTAGACTCTAGATGCGCTTGCTTTGTGACATAGTCACCAATTTATTCTTCCATGTTGATGAAAGCCTCATTTTTTTATATTCTAGATCCTTCTCTCCTTTTAGATGTGATGTTTATGCAGTTTTTACCTTGTTATCTTCAAGTAGCACTCTAATAGTGGCAGCCTTATCTATGTTCATCCGTGCCACCTTTGTAGATACCTTAACCAAGTAATTGCTCACCTCATCATTAGACATGAGAGTGGGTTTTATAGCCATGTGCCTACTTTTTGGTGCCTTCTTCAATCTTCTTAATACTGAAGACTCCTCACATATATTAAAATATGACTCATCCATATGAGTCTACATGGACCAGGATAGCTATTTCCTTGTGCATGCAGTGGCCATGTATGGGTCCATCAACTCCCACCCATATAATTCATTCATGTCCACTATGCTTTGAAAATAGGAGAGGATGATTTTTCTTGTGTCCTCAGCATAGCCCATACTCAACAAAATGTATTCTCCACTTATTATTTTTTTTCTTGGCCCCTTAGGAACCTAAGCTCCAAGGTTTGGAGTTGGCCCTTCAATGTCTTGAGTAGTATCATGTGCATGAGGTTGCTCATGCTCTGTTTCTTCTACCTCCTTCAACCCTTCCTCTTCATTCTTCATGTCCTCATCTCTGGGATCCTCCACATCTTCTAGTTACACTAGGGTCCTAAGCACGCTCTCTACGCTGACTCCCCGCCTCCTCATTATGCTTTAGATTAGATTCTCATCTTCTTCTCAGTTTCCTCTTTCTAAGGGGAGATTCATGGTGATATTCTTATAGGCTATGGATTTCCCGCACCTTGGGTCCTTGTTCTTATGAATACCCTCTTAAAGAAATGCTCTTCATGGGATGCTTCCATGTCCAAGTCCTCGTATCCTTCTTGCACCTGAGGTGGAGTATCCATGCGCTCAGTCTCCACTCTGTCTATGGGCTGCCTCTAACCTCTATGATCTAGGCCTCAACTATATTCATGTTATTCTTCCTCCTCGTATACCTCTATAGTCACTCCATGATTTGGAGTTGGCACATTATCCACTATATGTTTTCCCTTAGGTAGTCCTGGGAGCATGAACTCATTCTCCACATACTTGTTATTCTTCAGCCTAGGCTTAATTGAAAGATATACGAGCATGGATCCAATGTCCCCAATAGCCAAGATTACTCACTTCATACTTATGATGTCTGAAATGAGCCTCTCAAAGTAGGTAGTCTGACCTGGATACACATATGTCTTCTTAAGGGTGTGGTAGTTATATTCTACCTTATCTACATTGAATTTTAGATGGCACACATCAGTAAATATATGAACTAAGGAATGGAAGTAGCATGCTATGAAGGCATATGGAAGTTTTCACCATGGGCTTCATGTACCATCCTTCATAGGAAACCATGTGATGCACAAGTGTTGATACACTACAAACTACACTTGCCTTTCCTATTAATCAAGGTAGCTCCTTGGGAATGTGCCACTACACCTCAAACACCGTGTAAAGTTGGTCATACCACATTTTTTCCCTCTACTTAAATGGCCCACTCATTGATCCTTCACATAAATATTTTTCAAACCTCTCCCTGAGGGAATTATTTTCTAAGGGGTACTCCCAGATCTTGTTCTTTTGCCCATTAGGCAATCTAATTTCTAAAAATACAAGAGAAAGGAGGATAGTACCAAAACTTATCTTTTCTCCTATATGTGCTTACTCAAAAATGGTTTCTACAATATAGCCTACTAAGTTGTATACTACTTCCTGAGACATTTTCTTTATAATATGAAGCCACATGGTATTTACCTGTGACCACCTCTCTTGGTAATTTAGCTTGGTGAGTAGATGCGTGGATTCTTGCACCACAAGAAACTTCTTTAGGTTATTAATTTCCATTCCACGTTGGACCCTTGGTAAATCCCAACTCCTTTTTTCTTTCTATAACTGTTGCTTTATCATTCATATCACTAATAAGTTCTATTCCTATTCCCTTCAATCCTGTTAGTGTCAAAACAAGGGACACTGTGATCCTAACCCTTCGTCTGGAAATAAAAATAAGTCCTCATGGACTCGGATCATAAGCCATTGGTATAAGGGTTCATATTTTCCAAAATATGGGAGCTCATACAACTGATAAACTCCTTCATGCTTAAGAAATTTTTCCCCAACATCGTCATATACTAGCATATCCTCCACCATGCACTTGTTGGTCTTATTATTCAACAAAGCATCCAAATCTCCCTTTTTTTCAGTGGTACAGTGGTTATAGTCACTTATTTTGCATCTGCAGATATGGGAATCCCGCTCTTATCCGGATATTACTCCTTCTGGGTACTGCATATCTAAAAATTTTATCTTGGGAGAAATTTCAACTTCAACTTCTACCTTATTCTTCCCTTTATTTCCCTACTGTAGGTGCTTTCTTAGGTGCCATCACAAAAATCCTACCTTTTTTATCTTCTATAATGAGAAAAATCAAACCCTAGCTCGAATCCGCTTGCCCTAGCTTGAAGCCACATACCCTATCTCCTTCTTAATTCTTCTACTTTGCTTAAACCCTTCACCAATGGGGATGAAAGCCTTTTCTATGCAATAGTCTGCTCTCCATGTCCGGTTTCACAACGCTTCACACCTCAACATGATTTTCTTGACTCGGTCATACTTAACTCGCTCAAATACTTGTGATGACAAAGGTAAAAATGAACCCACATCACATCCTTATATAGATTTTGAAAAATTTAGTACATTTATTAATCCTTCACCTACCAATAATCTTCTCATTAATTGACCATTTCACAATATCTCAGTGCGATACATCTTCATGCCCCATCTATAACCTTCTAGCATGCCTTCCTTTCTTATGAATATAGAATTCTCTTCAACATGCTTCCATGTACCCGAGTACCTTAGCAATGCACCTTCCTGGTAGTTTCCATGGCCACCGGTTAGCTCACATTATATTATTCCCTCATTTATCTCAATCTATGGTCATACTTTAGAAGAAATCTCCTTTCTAACAGCTCCTTTCCACACTTAACTAGCACCTATAACAATTTTGTTCTCATGTGTACCCAGTTGTGAATAACCACCCCACACCAATGGTATATGCAGTCCTCTACGCATGAAAATACTTTAGATGGTAATTAGCTTCCAACATGCAAACACCCTTAGTATTAAAAATACCAAACTAAATTGACAAAGCATAACAACAAAGAAAGAAATACATTAAAGGAAATACAAAAAGGAAAACCTATTCTAAATGGAAATACTACCTTATTACAAACACAAAGAAGACTTATTTATAGTAGGGCTTCAGCCTACTCCCATTGAAGTAACCAGGTAACCATATTCCATCAAGTGCCTCTAACTAGAAAGTGCCTAATTCAAGTATATGAGTGATAACATACGGTCCCAACCAATGCACTTTAAGCTTTCCTAGATGGTGTAGAAACTTAGAATCATAAAGAAGCACCATTTATCCAATCTCAAGCTTTTTGTCCCTGATGTTCTTGTCATGCCATGCCTTCTACCTAGCCTTTTCCTACTTCTGACTCCAATGTGCTATGATGCACCTCTCATCCAACTGTATCAATTTATCAATTCTTTCTTCTAATGCTTGCTCATTGGCTAGACCTCTAGCACATGTAATACACAAAGAAGGTAACATGAATTCCATAGGAAGAACTACTTCTATGCCAAACACCAACTGAAAGGGTGTGGCCTTATTCAATCTCTTATATGTTGTTCTATATGCCCAAAGCACTTTGCAGAAAATTTATCATCCCAATATTTCCTTCCAACATCACAATTTTTGTCAATGTTTGGCTCAAAATCTTGTTAAAGGCCTCAACAGTCCCATTTACCTAAGGATGATAGGGTGTAGTCTTGTGATGCACAATCATAAATTCATCCAATAGTATCTTGATTGTCTCATTCAAAAAATGTGTACCCCTATCACTTTTCAAGCTCAACAGCATCCATACCTTGTAAGAACATTATCCCATAAGAACTCGGTTTGTAGAAGCTACTATACAATCCTTGGTAGGTGTTTCTTCCCCACTTTGTAAGATAATATATGCAAGTGATGATGTAGCGTGATCTAGTTCTACGCGCGGATGGAGAAATAGGACGCACAAAGTCTATAGCTTATTTCTCAAATGGATCTGTAATAGGAATAGGTCTTAAAGGCATTTCATCTCATTACCTAAGTTTCCCAAGGAGATGAAAGTGATCAAACACGTTATAATATTCTTTACAATCTTTGTAGAGGGTCTCCCACCATAATCCCATGAGTATAATCTTACACGCAAAGGGTGTCACCTGCATAGTGCCTACCTGCAATACCACCATGAGCCTCTTCCATGATATTTGTGTGATCGTGCTCTAGTAAACACCAATGTAATACTTCATCTCAGCCTAACTTATATAGGTCACCACTGATCAACATAAAAGGTGTCGTTTGCATTGCAAGTTGTTTATTCTCTAAGGATTTCATTCCTTCTAAGCATCATACCTTTACGTAAAAAGACAACAATATCCTCTAATTCTCAAGGCATGTGTTGTAAATCTGTATATATTTGTGCATCTAACATTATAGCTTCAATTATCTGACATCCTCCCATCGATCAATTCTTGATAAATGGTCTCGACCAAAATTAATTTTACCTGGTTTTACCACAATGTGAAATCAAGTTCTTGGAAGAAAATCACCCATCAACATATGCACCCTTGTAAAACAGCTTGTTTACCAAGTATTTCAATGCCATATGATCGATATAGAATACAAATGGTGTTCTAAGCAGGTATTGTTTGAAAATATGTAGTGTGTAGATATTTGACAAGGATTTGTGCTTAGTAGTTGTATAATTCTTCTATGCATGAGTCAAATTTCTACTAGAAAAATAGATAGGATGATCTATAATTCCTTCTCCAGGTTGAGCTAACACCGCGCCAATGGTTGTGCTAGAGGTGTCCACATGTACATGAAACTATTGGTTCTAAAATAGAAAATGTAGAATAGGCACTATAATAAGTCTCTCCTTGATGCCTTAAATGCGCACTATCATGGTTCTCCCCAATAGAATGTCCCTTTTCCCTTTAGTAACTTTTCCAAGGGTGCGGCAATCTTAGCATATCCTTTGATAAATTTTCTATAATATCTAGTGTGACCTAAGAATCCATGCACCTCACTCTAACTGGTAGGCTCTTCCAGGCCTACAATAACTACAACCTTAGCTGGATCCACTAACAAACCTTCCTTGTAGATGATGTGCCCTAAAAAAGTGCCAAAAGGTGTAGAAAACATGCACTTCTTGATGTTTAAAGAGATGTTTAATTTTCTACATATTTCAAACAAAGCGCAAATTGTCACAATGATCCTTAACAAGTCCATACACTTTGTGTAATCATCTAAGTAAACCTATAAGAAGTTGTGAATAAAATCCTGAATGCTTGAGCAATTATGCAAAAAAATACAACAGTGCATTTTTAAAACCAAATGGCATCACAATATATGCAAAAACTCCCATTCAAGGGTGAAAGTAAGTTTCTCTTGATCCTCCTATGAAATCCTAACCTAATGATACCCAAAGAATCCATCTATAAAATAATAGATTTCACACCCTGCAACACCTTCTAATATATCCTCTGTGAAAGGTGTAGGAAAGGGATCAATCACACATGCAACATTCAGTTCCCTATAATCCACACAAATCCTAATCCTGCCATCTTTCTTTATATTGATGAGCAAGGGGCTAACCCACTCTGATTCTTCTAGGGGCTTGATGATGCCAAATTTCAACATCTTTTCAATTTCTTCCTTAAATTTTATGCATAGGTTAGGGTTCATTCTATAGGGTCTTTTCCTGACCAGTGCGCACCTTCCTTAAGCTTAATCTTCATCTCTCCTAATGATTCATGCACTCCTTTTAATTCATGGTAGCCCCTAGGAAATAAGTCTTGAAAATCATGTAGTAACTCAATGATTTTTTCCACTTCAGATTCAAACCAATAATCCCTAATTATTGCCTCCTTAGGTTTAGCATCCATGCCAACATTCACTTTTTTATCTTCATGGGTTCATGATAAGCACGTGCATTTTTATCCGCACTCTCTAATACCTCACACATACCCACTAAATGATCTATATCCATATCTTTGACTTCCTCATCATCCACTATATAGACCATCTTTCCACTTAAGTAGTGTGGCATCTATCTCTTCTTATTCATCAAAGTGCGCTCCTAAGTCTGTCTCACCAAATAAATCCTGAATGAGTTCTTCCACCTTTGCACTGTCTCCCATAGTTAAGCACTTTATAACCCTTAATGCATCTTCCAATTGAGGTTTAGTAGAGAAGTAGTCAAAATTCTGGACCATTCCTGTAATTAAATCCTGCCAAGTTCTAGTCTCTCTATGTAGCTCCACATATACATACCAAGTGTGTGTGCAACCTTGTAAAGTGGAATAAAGCTTGTGCACCCATAGTGAAGGAGGTAAAGCTTCCTTCCCCTCTATTCGAGCCTCTCACACTACTGAACGTGGTACTAAACATATTGACTATCATGATATGTGAAGATTTGAGTAGGTGCATTGATCCTAAAAATCAAGTTGTTAGAGAAATTATGACTTCATTCCATTCTAAAATATTATCCTTGTGAGCCACCCACCTACACACTTTTATCCCGTGTAGGGTATATACTAACATATTTCTTCTTTTAACTTGGTCTGTCCACTATTCCTCCATGGTGCGCATGAATACCGTAGGGTCTCCTTCTCTAGTGTACCAAGGTACAAAGTTGTTACCTATCCTCCTAATACAACAAGGTTTTCTTCTCCACACAAATACGCTCCTTTGTTCATGCCCAACCATCTCATAAGTTCCATGAGCCTATTTTTCACAAGTAATACTTGTGGTATCACTAATAGACTATGCATCTTCCCACTGGAGGATTCCTTCCTTAGATGGCTTGAGTACTTCTGGGTCTTGAATGGTGCATACATAAATCCTGTTTAGATCTTCCTCACTCAAAGGCTCAACATAAGGCACATATTTCCCATCCATTAAAGGGATAATAAATCTTTCCTCCTTGTTCTAAAAATTATATATCCCTTGTTGAACTGTAGATCAACATTATTTGCGTAGCACTAAGGGTGCCCAAGTAGAGCTGGGAAACTATCTTCTTCTACAAGTGCTAAAACCTCAAAGTCCCCAGTGAACTTGGCCCCTTGTATAGTAATGGATGCATCTTTTAAAACTATGATAGGAGTGGCCTTAGTTCGATTAGCCATAAATAGTACATTAGAAGATGGATATAATAGAGGTCTCTCTATCCATACCCATGCATCTAAATTAAGCACATTTACCTCTGTGCTTGTGTTAATCAATATATTACTCAAGAGCCATCCATCCATCAAAACATACAAAGTGATCTCCTTGTCATAATCTAAGCTATGAGGGGGAAGATTTGCAGGTAGGATTTGACATCCATTGTCAAGACTTGCACGCGGAGTGTTTCTCTTTAACCAATTCTATAGTAATGAAATGCTATTCTCCTAGTGCAACATTTTTATACCTCCTTCAAGTCATAAATATCTAACTAGATCATCTCTCGATGCCTTCTTCTATTCCATATTTTGTGATTTCTCCTTTAAATATTGTATTTCACCCTGAAAATTTCTCGAGCACTTCCATGGTTTCTTGATAAACCTCCTTCTGGTGCACAGGATCCAAATACCTTGCATGTAAAACATCCTCCTTAGTGATGGTAGGCTTCTAATGTAACACTTCTCTGGCACACATAGCTTCAAATGCATGTATTAATCTTCACAAGTAACACTTTAGGTTCTAGTGCCAACTTTGGAATCCATTGATTTTCCACAACGTGTTGTATTCTAACCATCTATGCGCCCTTGTTATCATGTTTATGCTACTTTCTAAGATGCTCATATAGGTCCGAGAATTCCTCATAGCTATGAATCTTCCCATAAAAAGAACAAGTAATATTTTGAGGACATTCGTGCTTGTAGTGGTCAAGAGATCCACATGTAAAGCATGTTTTGTAAGGAAATTGACCTCATCCATCACCAAGGCCTCGACCTTTAAATCCACCATGGTATACTCGACCTCTCGCCACATCATCCTTCATATTTCCCTTAGTTTTTATCATAGCACGCTTGAATGTGATCCTAATCTTGGTGCTCACCTTTACCCTTAGAGTTATCTGATACTCCTGTCTGCACACACCAATATCTATAATATTATGTATCTTACCAATAAACTCCGTAGTCTTTTGTATCATGAGATATGGACCGAAAAAAATTACAATAGCAAGATGCAATATTCCTTATCATGTATTTTAATAATGGGTGAGGCTAGTGTCATGGTTTAGATGACATATCTCACAAGTGTAGAAATAACGAATGCAATGACTGTAGGGACAACTATCCTTGGTGTACCCTTCCACTTCACATTCTGTACACCAAATCCTAGTGCGCATCTCATGTGTTGAATTTGTTGATAGTTTCTCTAACGATTTACTATAGCTAAAATTTGTTCTTCCAAGAATGGTCTCGACTCAAAGTGTCTATACTTCCAACTTCCTCAAAGACACAAAGTTGCTTCAAGTGCTTCACATGGATCAATGTGTGTCTTATGTGATAGCCCTCTTCTAAAAGGTGTGATCAAACCTCCAACGAACCATTTTGAATGATAGATTGCATGAATATCATAATAAAGCTTAGAAAAAGTGTTTTGAAATGGGCATCATACTCCTTGACACTCTCATTAGTGCCCCGCTTAATATAATTGAGTGTGCTTATACTATTTTTCTGAAATTCAGGATAGAGACCTCTTTAAGGAAATCATATTTTAATGCATAATCTACACATGTTTGATCGTGGTCAAACTTCTTGTACCAACTGTGTGTGTGTCCCTATAATGTAGTTTTAAATTGACTTGCCTTGCACTCGAAGATATGACCCCTTTGTGTGCCATAATATCTTACACATGTGCATGTGTTTAGAAGCATCTTTATTCCCCTATACTATGAAAGATGGAGAGACATATCCATGTAAATATTTTGGGGTTGATGCACTCGCCCACCCGATCCGTAACCTCCTGTGTTACCTCTACCTCTAGAAATATGAGATCCAACAGAACTAGAGCCACCTATACCGCCTGATCCTTCACCTATAGCTGAAAGTGGACCAGAAGATGTACTTCAATGTGTCTCAATAGTAGTACTGAACTACACTCCTACAATCTTCATGGTGTTACTACTCCTAGAGGTGAGTCCAAAATTTTGTGTGTTTGAATTTTGTGTTGATGAAGCACATGAAAAGGTACCTCCAAATAACAACAAAGATGGTTGCCCTACCATGGATGTACTTGCTATGTGACTTACTCCTACTTCCCTACTACCCAAATTAGCTCATTGACTATCAAATGTACTTAATATTGGAAAACCAATTACGAGGGCTAGGTTTCTAAGTATATTTAGATGTGTGCTCATGGCCTAGGTTTTCTCTGCTGGTGTGATCCCTTATGAGGCCAAGGAGGGTTCTCTATCACGATTTACCAAATGGGGGAGTTCCAGAATCTCTAGCTCCACACCTTATGTGTGAGCTCTAAATCCTTCATGAGCCATCTCTCTCATCAATGCCATCCACTCTATAATATCCTTCTACTTTATCATCTCCCTTTCACACACCTCATTTTACCTAAGCTTCCTTTCTTCTCTCTACCTTTCTGTCACTTGGTCTACCATACTTAACCAAACTCGATATTGCCCCATGCATGGTGGGGTTTAGCTAGGCATCGGTTTATCTTCCAAGTTTAGGGTCACCATTAAGATCTTGATTTCCAAAGGAAATGCCTTGCAAGTAAGTTCCTTGGGATAGCATAAAAATGGAACTTAGCTACCTCTGGTAAGAATAAGTGGAAATTGAGTACTCCGAATATAGCTGTTCAAAACACCACAAAACCAAGTATCCATAATGCATGTCCAAATAAGATCAACATCATAGAGGGTCCGAAACTCTTCCCGCATCTATACCAAAGTGTGCGCTACCTCCAATTTCATTTAGAAACATAAGAAACCAATCACTCATACAATTATACTAGGAAGACAACAAATAATCTCTCATACAAATAGTCATACGATTCATTTCCACCCACACGCATGTGGAAAATTAGATCCAAGTGCTGAAAATCCATACGTACTCTTCCTCCAAATATTTTATACAATCCTCAACACTTTCTAGGGTCAATCACATTACGTATTCATCACAAACCATCCTAAAAGAACTGAAAAGAGGTCCCAAAAATAGAACCAATGATGTAGCCTAGAATCTACCACGAACAACCCAAGTGCACAGGTACATCACCTAGCCTGAGTTGAGCACTCACCCGAAGGGCGCAAAGGTACTAGACCCCTATTTAGAGTTTCTTGTGTAGGATGTTAACATGTTGAAGATAGAGCATATTTAGAACTGTTGGTGTCGAAACGCAGCACCCCTGGGACTCTGCAACACGATGGGTTGAAAGTCTCAGTGCGATTACACAACATGGAGCTTTTCCCAAGTGTGGGACCTTGCGAAATTGGAAAAGCTCTCCGGATGAAGGCCGGCTCCTATTCCTCTATTTAGATGCACGAATAAAACGTAGAGGGTTTACCAAAAACCTAATCTAACTTGCCAAGGAGATAGGGTAGAGAATGCATAAAAATAAAACCTAAACTACGAGGTGATGCACCGAGGAACGAAGAACATACGTTTTGCCAATAAACACAAACCATAGAAATGCAATGTAATATCAAGCACGGATAAACATATTCACAGTGAAAGATCAAGAGGATGCAAAATGAAACACATAGAGGGTTGAGAAACATCCACAGTTCATGCATTTATTTTCTCCGAAGTTTTGATACAATACATTGCAAAATGCCAATAGGCAAAGGTTGCATTACAGTTCCAAATGGGAGGTTTGAGCTCCACAACTCCACCTACCAAAGAGAAGAAGGGAGGGGCCAAAACAAGAATGTCCAACCTTGAGAAAAAGCCCCTCCTTTACAATTTATATGAGGAAAAATGAGGGAGAAAAGGATGATTTCGGATTCTGCCCCAACCACCTCCAAGACTGCACCTAACTCATCCCATAATGGCGGTAGGTGGGATCCTCAACAACTCAAAACATGGCGGACTGTATTTTTGCATTTTAAGAACTTGTTCTCACCCAATTAAAGATATCCAGTCGTAGTTGCGTAGAGGACGCCGAGAGCTTTCCGAAAATTCCAACCTTGTGTGAATCCGAGCTCCCTGTGAAAAGTTATGGCGATCTGAATATTTCCCGCATCAGGGTCTTCTACCTGTCGGGTTCGGGGTTCTCCTCTTGCATTTGCATCGGGTTTGGAGGATGCCTCGACATGTTTTCGCCCCATGCTTCTGCGCCATGTTTCTCTACCTCCGAAACCCGCTTTCCCTTTGTGTCGGGTTTTCCAACCCTTGCGACATGTTCTTTGCCGTCGGGTTTATTAACCCCTCCGACATGCTTCTGCGCCATGTTTCTCCGCCTCCGAAACCCGCTTTCCCTTTGATGTCGGGTTTTCCAACCCTTGCGACATGTTCTTTGCCATCGGGTTTATTAACCCCTCCGACATGCCTTTGCGCCATGTTCTCCGCCTCCGAAACCCGCTTTCCTTGGAAGTGTTTTCGGGTTTTCCAACTCTTGTGACATGTTCTTTGCCATCGGGTTTATTAACCCTCGACATGCCTTTGCGCCATGTTTCTCCGCCTCCGAAACCCACTTTCCCGAAGTGTTTTCGGGTTTTCCAACTCTTGCGACATGTTCTCTCGACGTGCTTCCCCACACTCGAGACCCGATTTCTCTTCATTTATCCATATTTACTCGGGGGGTAAATATATACAACAATTTGGCGACTCACGGGGTTACCTGCCTGCTAGGTAGAAGATCAATGGCCTTTTAGCGATCCATTGGGCACGGAGTCATAAGCAATAACCTGAAACCGATCTGATACTTGAACTCCTTCTCCGAGAACACGCTAACCGTAGAAAACCAACCCAGGAGCAACAAAACCTGTGCCAAAGCACTTAGGGAAACTGAAACCTAACTACAACAAGACAATGTGCACACGCACTTAGAGGAATTGAAAACTAGGCTAATATTTACAAGGGTAGAACTTTTCTCTTTTCAGTAGCAATGTTTAAGATAGATTCCGTTGATCGGAATCGAGTTCTTCTTCATCCAATGTAGACAATTGGAAGGCATTGCTATTCTTACATTCCATGACCATGTAGGGGCCACTCCAAATGGCATCAAATTTGGAATACCTTCCCAGTTTTTCCCGGTCTGCATCCCATTTCAGAACTAGGTCCCCTTCCAGGAAGGTCCTTGCTCTTGCTTTCTTATCAAACCATCCTTTCACCAAGGCCTGATCTTTCTCAATTGTTTGAACTACATGTTCTCTAATTTCTTCCAATTCCATCAACTCTGCATACCTAGCCTCCATTGGTTCGAACTCAGCCAACTCCAATTGCTTCATGAACTCCAATGCAGGCAGTTCTAATGATATAGGCAATACTGCCTCTTTTCCATAGACCAACTTGTAAGGGGAATTACCTGTAGACCTCTTTGGTGTTATTCTATCAGCCCATAATGCTGATTTTAGCCTGGTATGCCATGTTCTTTGATTTTCCTCCAGAGTCCTCCTGATGATTCTTAGCAAATTTTTGTTTGTGGACTCTGCCTATCCATTACCCTGTGGGTAATAATTTGAAGAGGTGCTCAAATAGATTCCATTCTTGACAGCCCATTCTGTAATCTTGGAACCTATGAATGCCAATGCATTGTCTGATATGATAGTGGCCGGCACACCGAACCTGGTCACTATTCCTTCATAAAAGTCTAGTATGTTAGACTCATTTGCTTCTTTGAACGCACTACGCTTGGTCCACTTGGTGAAATAGTCTATTGCTGTGAGAATCCACTTGTGGCCTTGGCTTGAGTTTGGGTTGATGACCCCGATGAAATCCAATCCCCATTGCATAAATGGTTGGTCAACCAAAATTGGGTGCAATGGAAGTACTGCTAGTCTTTCTTTGCCCGTGAAGAGTGCACATTTCTTACACTTTCTTATCCATGTATAGCAGTCATTGAACACTGTGGGCCAATAATACCCTGCCTTCATTATCTTGAGAGCTGTTACTCGTGGGGCAAAATGTCCGCCAGAATCTCCATCGTGAAAATCTCGTAACACCCTCTCAATTTGACCTGTCCCAATGCACCTCAATAGAACTCCATTGATGTCCCTTTTGAACAAAACACCATCAACAAGCACATATGGAATGGCTTGTAATCTAAAGTATCTCCTCTTTGCTTTGCTCATTTCTAGAGGGCATAGGCCTGTCTGTAGGAAGTGTATCATATTCTGAGTCCAACAAGGAGTAGGCACATCATCATTTTCATGTTCTTGACCATCCTGTAGTACCAAGGTAGTCTCCTTTTTCGTCACCTACTTCAACTTGTTGACTCAAGGCTAGCTGCTCACATAGTCCCTTTCCACGTACTAGTTTTGTGACCTTGATCTCGATGTCATATTCCATGACACGAGTGATCCATCCTGCACGCTTCTCATTCAGATCCTTATTTAGAAGGAATTCCTTGACTCCCGCATGAGAGACTAACAATTGGATTTTGTTGTTTGAGACTAGGTGCTTGAATTTCTTTAAGCTCCTGATTACTGCAAGGACATGCTTTTCAATGAAAGAGTACCTAGTTTCGTATTCCTCCAAGCCTTGACTGAAGAAAGCAACTGGTTGTTCTAATCCTTCTTTGTTCTGTTGTACTAGGATTGCAGAAATTGTGTCTCCACCACCGAAGGCATATAGCACGAAGTCCTTGGAGAAGTCTGGATTGATGAGAGTTGGGGCTTGGGATATAGCCTCTTTTATTGCCTCAAAACTTTCCTTTCCTTCAGATGTCCACTTAAATGCCATGCTCTTCTTTAACATCAACGTTATTGGCTTCACGAGAGCTGCAAAGTTTGGAACAAACCTGCGACAAAATTGATCCTTCCTAAGAAGCTTTGAAGAGCCTTCTTGTGACTTGGCAATGGCAACGCTCGAATTGCTTCAACTCTTTCTGGGTCAATCGTCAATCCTTCCTTTGAAACAATATGGCCTAGAAGTTTTCCCTCGTGAGCCAAGAATATGCACTTTTTGGGATTCAAAGATACCCCAAATCTTCTACACCTCTGAAATACCTGCCTTAGATGAAAGAGGTGATCCACTGCATTTTTTGAGAATATAGTGATGTCATCAAGATATATTAGAACTATTTTATTGATCAACCCCTTGAATGCCATATCCATTGCCCTTTGGAAAGTGGCTCCAGCATTTGATAGCCCAAATGGCATCTTCTTGTAGGCATAAGTCCCCCATTTGGTGGTGAAAGCCATCTTGAATTGGTCATCTTCTTTCACCATTACCTGATTGTACCAAGTAGCCATCTAGAGAGAGAATCTCTACGAACCGGAGACTACTTGCAATATTTATTCCATTAAAGGAAGTGGGTAATGATCTTTGAGAGATGCTCTGTTGTGTCTCGCCACACACAACCTAATTTCTCCACTCTTCTTCCCGACCGAACCAAGTTTGCAACCCAACTTGAGTGCTTGATCGGGAATATAATGCTTGCCTCTATTAGCTTATTTAGTTCTTTCTTCATTAGAGGCTCAATGTGAGGGTTGACAGTCTCTTCTTTCTCGCCCGACGGCTTAGCATCCGGATCCACCCGATGGTATGTTGTGCCAATTTTGGATCGAATCCTCTTAATTCTTCATAGCTCCAAGTTAGACATCCGGAAATTCTTGGAAAAGTTGTATGAAATCTGATTTCTCCTGCTTCAAGAGCCACTTTGCCAATTTGAAGTGTTTTGCTTTCCCCAACTAGAATTGGCTCAATTTTCTCTCTTGACTTCGTATGTTAGCCTTTTCTTTACGGAATCGTTAGGGTTGAAGATAGACTCCAACGTTACTAAACCCTTAGAAGCTTGTTTGTCATGTGTACTACTTGATCCCCACATGTCCAATCATCCTCTAATTCCTAGCCGAGAATTCAGCCTCTTCTTGTAAGAAATTGACGATTCAGAGTATGCTTCGTGTTTCGTGTTTACTGAAACCCGAAACCTGATTTTCCTTTGATGTTCTCGGACCCAAAACCCGAAATCACTAAATACCCAAAATTTTGAAAGTCAAAATCTCAAAAAATAAGAATACCCATTTGAAGATTACCCTCAGATCTACCAACTAGTGAAATTTTGACTGTTTTGAGCAAGTTAAGCCCTTGAAAATTGATTTCGAGTTCAGGCTAGGAGGTGCAAAATCTGAAATTTGTAAAAACTGTAATTTTTTGTGCAAATTTCATGAAAACTCCTTCAAATTTTGATGGAATGACCTCTTGGTCCCACCGGGCGTGCCAAAACTATTGGTGTCGAAACGCAGCACCCCTGGGACTCTGCAACACGATGGGTTGAAAGTCTCAGTGCGATTGCACAACATGGAGCTTTTCCCAAGTGTGGGACCTTGTGAAATCGAAAAGCTCTCCGGATGAAGGCCGACTCCTATTCCTCCGTTCGATGCACGAATAAAATGTAGAGGGTTTACCAAAACCTAATCTAACTTTCCAAGGAGAAAGGGTAGAGAATGCATAAAAATAAAACCTAAACTACAAGAGGTGATGCACCGAGAACGAAGAACATACGTTTTGCCAATAAACACAAACCATAGAAATGCAATGCAATATCATGCACGGATAAACATATTCGCAAAGTGAAATATCGGGAGGATGCAAAATGAAACACATAGAGGGTTGAGAAACATCCACAAATTCATGCATTTATTTTCTCCGGAGGTTTGATACAATACACTACAAAAATGCCAATAGGCAAAGGTTGCATTACGCCCAAATGGGAGGTTTGAGCTCCACAACTCCACCTGCCAAAGAGAAGAAGGAGAGGCCAAAACAAGAATGTCCAACCTTGAGAAAAATCCTCTCCTTTACAATTTATATGAGGAAAATGAGGGAGAAAAGGATGATTTCGGATTCTGCCCAACCACCTCCAAGACTACCTAACTCATCCCATAATGGCGGTAGGTGGGATCCCCAACAACTCAAAACATGGCGGACTATATTTTTGCATTTTAAGAACTTGTTCTCACCCAATTAAAGATATCCAATTGTAGTTGCGTAGAGGACGCCAAGAGCTTTCTGAAAATTCCAACCTTGTGTGAATCCGAGCTCCCTGTGAAAAGTTATGGCGATCTGAATATTTCCTGCGTCAGGGTCTTCTGCCTGTCGGGTTCGGGGTTCTCCTCTGCATTTGCATCAGGTTTGGAGGATGCCTCGACATGTTTTCACCCCATGCTTCTGCGCCATGTTTCTCCACCTCCGAAACCCGCTTTCCCTTTGTGTCGGGTTTTCCAACTCTTGCGACATGTTCTTTGCTGTCGGGTTTATTAACCCCTCCGACATGCCTTTGTGCCATGTTTCTCTGCCTCCAAAACCCGCTTTCCCTTTGCGTCAGGTTTTCCAACCCTTGCGACATGTTCTTTTCATCATGTTTATTAACCCCTCCGACATGCCTTTGCGCCATGTTCTCCGCCTCCGAAACCCGCTTTCCTTGGAAGTGTTTTCGGTTTTCCACTCTTGCGACATGTTCTTTGCCGTCGGGTTTATTAACCCTCCGACATGCCTTTGCGCCATGTTTCTCCGCCTCCGAAACCCGCTTTCCCGGATGTTTTTTTGAGTTTTCCAACTCTTGCGACATGTTCTTTGCCATGTTCTCCCGACGTGCTTCCCCGACGCCGAGACCTGATTTCTCTTCATTTATCCATATTTACCTGTGGGGGTTAAATATATACAACAGAACCATAATAAGTAAAAACATTCCACAAAGCATAACCATTCAATAGTGCATAACCAGATATAGATCTTAAGTAATCATGAATTAAACAATAACTATGCTAAGATCGATCATACAAGAACCAATTATAGTCATGTTAACACCTCTTCCATCTAATATACTCCATTATGTTAAACACTAAAACATAGAAGCTTCTTACATCATATAACATTACCATAAGATTATACACACATCAAATTTAGAAGCATAACTCTACAATAACTCATACACAAGTGTCTTTGTGTCTCTCTCTAACTACACAAACTAATACAAACTTATAGCCGTGGGGAATTTCCTTGATTACCTACGCACTTCCAAAAATAGGTCACATGATGAAAATAGCCATGCACCTTTATAATAATATACACACATGTAAGTGCGCTGATAATAGATATCCTATAGTTAATTGGCAGTAGTAATCCTATTATTATCCTAAACTCATGCATGGTGCTTAGTAGACACTCATCCCCAAAATAACATTTGTGTGTCGTGCAAGTCTTCATCCCATTGTATGCTCCACACGCTATCTCCAAAAATAGCCCATAACCATAAAAATGGCTAAGTCCCAAATCAACTTGTCTTGGCATGCGTTTCCTTTCCTATCCTTCCACACCTTCAAATGCACCTTGTTCTTACACGTGAATCTTCTATGTTCCCTCTCCTTAGTGTCATACTATGCATTCACAACAATAAATTAAATGGGCCCTCTCATAAGAAGATTTCACTGGTGCTTTCTCAAGATGAGTGAGGATTCATCCTCATAGAAGAGGGGGTTAGTTTTTCTATCTAAAAAAAGGGTTGAGAGAAAATAATGGAACACTCGAATACTTTTCCTTTGTGAAATACGTATGAATTTTGGGTCCTCGTGCTATTGTGTCAACATTGTTACATCTGTATAACTATTGAAAAACACTGAGAGCATTTTATTTATGTTCCCTTGTTAAGATATTAAAGGTTTAAATGAAATACACTTGCTTATGAGTCTAATTTTTGTATTCTATGTTATGTATGTTGGATTTTGATTAGCAAGTTATAGAATTCTGCTACATTTTGTGTTTACTACTTCTCTATGTAATACACTAGATCATTCCGTAGTGGTTGTGTTTTGGTCATCAAATCAGTATTGTGTTGTGAGCATTTACTCTGCAATATTGGACATATTTTAAAGAATCCTGACTGTGACCATTTTGTTGAGTGATTTTTGTTAGCCTTTGAGTGTATATTAGACTTATGAGAGTGGGAGAAGAAAATACTTTGTTAGAATGCTTGCACAAGGCTTTTGTCAAGTATTTTAGAGATTGTGTTGAATTTTACATCTATTGGGTATAAATGAATGCAAACATTCATTGGAGAAACCATCACTACTTAACTAAGATTTCTTTACTTTCCGTAACAACATGTTGTCTTAGTAAAGTATTAAAAGCTTTGTTATAAAAAAATTTGTCATCATTTTAAACACCCCTTCTTTAAAACCTACTATACCGATATCCTAATTTCCATTCGTTTATTTGTTTCTTTGTCTTTAAATATCATTAAAGGTGTTCTCTAGCCTTAATTATCCAATAAGAAGATGCAAGAGAAACATAAATTTTCTATATATAGTAACCTATCTATGGTGTTTAAGCATATGCAACATCTTTTATGACAACTCAAGAGAGTGAGTGTTACATTCATGGCCATGCTTAACTCAGATTGATACATAATTTGATAAATCAAGAGGAATAAGGAATTAATCTCCCCTCTCTTTTCAGTTACCTCGCAGCCCTCTCACCCCGGTTTAAGGAAGGACCAGAAGTAGTAGGATGAGGCCATACCTTCCGTACATGCCCCTTAATCACCTCAAATCCGATACCAAGGAAGTTCTAGAACCATCCCCAACCTAAAATGACACACACCACATCAATTTACCACTATCCAATCATCCCCATTCTTAAAGATAATGCTGTCATGCCACTAAGGGCTATAGATTTGAGGACCAACATAAGAAAAACAAAGAGTCATGTAAGAAGATATAAATTCATTTAAAGTTGAAAATACAATAGAACATTGGATTGGTATATAAAATAAATTAATCTAGTTCTATTAAGGTGAAGCACCTACATATATGTTAAAAGGCTAAATATGTAAAAGAAAAGAAACAAAAATATTATTCAAAGTAGACATTTGAAAAGTGTACAACTGAGAAGAGAAGAAGGAAGAGAGATTTTGATAACAACAATGAAGAGATAAACGAATGAATTGATTTCCATCATTAGGTTGAATAAGTAACTAAAAAATGTGGATTTCGTATTATTAAGGTCAGTGCCTCACACTTTGGGGTTTGGTGTCTCCAGAGGTTGGTGCTCGATCTTGGGGATTGGCTTTTCTAGTGATTTGGTTATCACAAATTTCATGGGTTGGTGCTAGACATTGGGGATTGGTATCTTCATTGGGTTGGTGCATACAAATGTGTATTGAGATATTTTTGGCTATATTTGGATAGTAGATCCAAGCAATATGTTTTCTAGGTAATTTTCTCTCGAAGGGTTTCCACATAAACCATGTTGTGTAATTATTATATATTATGTGAAATTTGTTGTTTTGGATATTAAATATTTAAATAAGTAAAAGTTTGTCTAGTAATGATTCACCCCCTCTCAAAAGATTATCATGTATTCAACAAATCATTTCTTATAAGTGAGGTCAAGAACATGATGAGTAAGAGGGAATTAAAAACCTATGTACCACATGTATAAAAATCTAATCTATATGCTAATAAAAAATAAGTAAATGATATAAAGTAAAAGTAAAAAGCATGAAAGTCATACACCTATTTTCTACCAATATCATATGTGAATAATGTAAATGTCAAAATGTTAAAAAACTATAGAAATTGATCCCACTATGTGGAATCATCTCTAGTAATTTATCCTTTTTAATTTTATCTCTATAGTAATTAAGCATGTTAAGTGAATACGTCTCTAGCAAATGAGACTCCTAAGTGAATGCCTCTCTAGCAAATGAGCCTCCTAAGTGAAGACCTCTCTATAAATTGAGCATACTAAGTGAAGCCATGTAAATGTTGTATAAAATTACACCTCCATAAAATTTTGAAATACTCATCACAGTTGGGACTTAGAAAGTTTTCTTAGGAAAAGTCATGGGAAACTGATTCACTCTTCCATGGAATACAAGAACCAAGTGTTCTACAGGTTCTCCTAACCCGTGGAACAAAGGAATGAGCATCTTGAAACTTAAAAACATTATAGAAAAATTAGTGGTTGATGGAGTCTTTTAACCTTTGTGGCACTAAGGAACTTAGTCCCTCATGGGTTGAAGGAAAGTTAGAACAACGTAGAGTTATATACCTGCAAAAATTTAAATAAATCAGCTAACAACAAAACCCGTGGAGCAAGGGAAGTGAGAAAGAAGTTGGTGCTTTATGGTATGAAAACAAAGTATCAAGTGGGATCAGAAATCATAGAGTTCTATGAAGATTTTTAATTCTGTAAATTAAATACAAATCCGCCAAGAGGAGAATCCACAATGTACGAAGAATTTTTTTGATGTAATGAACCTTATTAGATATTGTCAATAATAGATTGCAGAGATAATAGTGAAATGATCAATGAAAAAAAAGAATAAAATAGAATAACTTAGATCACTTAGCCACTTCGAGGGGGAAACCTTAAAGACCTTACAATAAGATTATAATGCTTAAGATGATTCTAAATTACTACTCCTACCTTATATATAAATCCTACTTAGGAAATGGTTAGTCTCTATGTCAACCCTACAATAATATGAAAGCATAGAAATATGTGATAAAACCAAGGAAAGATTATGATAGGCACATGTTGGCTAATCATATCCCATTAAATAACAAGTAGATTAAGGGTGTAACATGCCCCTCCCTTGAAACCAATATTGTCCTCAACATTCTATAATCATGTATGTTTCTGAATTAATTATTCATCCTCCCAAGTGAAATCCTCATTTGGTAGGTTCTTGCACTTGATAAAATATTGTTGGAGGATCCTGTACGTAACTTCATTGTACAAATTTGAAGGATTGAATTTGGTTC
Organism: Taxus wallichiana var. yunnanensis; assembly: GCA_018340775.1. NCBI lineage: Eukaryota > Viridiplantae > Streptophyta > Pinopsida > Cupressales > Taxaceae > Taxus > Taxus wallichiana. The sequence goes on along the minus strand of CM031242.1, from coordinate 291,297,858 downwards.
AAGAATAATGTTCCCTTATTCATCCATCTATGGTAATGTTTTCTGGGTTGGTACCCATTTTCCAATGAGATTCTTCAAGTAGGAGACATGAAAAATATGTATTTTGGCTGAAGGGGGTAGGTCCAATTTGTATTCCATAGTGCCAATCTTGTGAAAGACCCGATAAGGATAAGACCGTAATACTTGGGATCAAATTTTTTTATCCTTATTTTTTTTAGGTGACATCTACTTGTATGGTTGAATTCTTACAGATACCCAATCACCTGATTCAAAATGCCTTTCACTTCGGTGTTGATACATTTTTAGTTTCATTCTATTTTGGGAGAGAGCCAAATTTTCTTTGAGGGATGTTAAGATTTCTTGATGATATTGGATGTGATCCTCCATTGCCATAACCTTATGATGCATCCTTAAATTTGATGTGATGGAGGGTGGTTCATACCCATATAAATCCATAAATGGTGACATCCAAGAAGAGGAATTAAAGGATGTGTTATACTACCATTCTATAAGGGGTAGCCATTGAGCCCATCTTCCTATTGATCGAAATAAAAATAACATAGATATCCCTCCAGGTTTTGTTGACTACCTCTATTTGACCATCGATTGAGGGTGATATGATGAACAATGAGATAGATGAGTACCTATAACTAAAAATAAATCAGTCAAAAAATTACTGGTAAATATCGGATCTTTGTCACTTACAATGATCTTAGGAGTACTATGGATTTTCTAAACCATGTTCATGAAAGTAGAGGCCATTGTACTAGCTGTAAAGGATTGTGATAGTGCACATAATTGAGCATAATTAGTGAGCCTATCCACTACCACTATGATGAAATTCTTACCATCTAACCTAGGAATCCATGTGATGAAATCCATGGAAACCTCCTCCCACCAATAGATTGGGATAAACAAGGGCTAAAAAAAAGTAGGTGTCATGACGGTTTCACCCTTAGTTTGTTGACATATCATATATTCAACACAAATTTATGTACATACCCCCTTAAGGCCTTCCTAGAAGAAGTCCTTTTTGATCCAATGATATGTCTTTAGGAAGCTAGAATGTATACCTATGGGAGAGGAGTGTAATTCCTAAATGATCTTATAATTAAGTACTAAATTGTTACACAAGTACAACCAATCCTTATACCAAAGAGTAACACCATCCCATAACAAATTTTCTAAAATTTGTGAATCTTGAATAATTTAATGAATGAGATCCTATTTTGTTGCATCATGTTCCCATTCAGTCCTAGCCTCTATATCCAATTTGGCTATAGTACTGATATGACACAAATTAGTTCTTCAATAGGCTCATTCTTTCTTGAGAGTGCATCTTCTACAACATTTTCCTTCCCCTTCTTGTAAATTATTTCAAAGTCAAATCCCAAAATTTTAGTAACCCATTTTTGATTTTCCTCATATGATAACCTATATTCTAAGAAATACTTGAGACTATCATGGTTGGATTTTTAACCTTGAAGTTCCTACCCAGTAGGTAGGGTCACCATTGTTTTACAACATGGAGGATATACCATCATTTCCTTCTCATAGATGGGCTTGAGAAGGTTCTTCCTTATGAGTTGGTGACTCTCAAAAGTAAATGGGGCATCCTTCTTGCATGAGCACTACACCCATTCCATATCTAGATGCATCACATTCCATAATAAAAGGCTTCAAAAAAAGTCTGGAGTAGACAAGAATGGGGTATATGCACATAGCCTCTTTGAGTTGTTCAAAAGCCATAGTAGCAACATCATTCCATTGGAAGGAATATTTCTTTAGGAGAGTTGTGAGAGGTATTGTTATGCCCCCATAGTGCTTGAAAAACCTCTATAGTAACCTATTAATCCCAAGAATCCTCACAACTATTTCAATGTTTTTGGAATGGGCCATTCCATCATGGATTTGATCTTCTGAGGGTCCACTTTTACCCCTTCATGTGACACAATGTGACCTAAATACTCCACTTCATTCACCCCAAAAGATCATTTGGATGGTTTGGCATAAATTTGATGTTGTTTAAGGGTGAGGAACACTTGATCCACCTACTGCAAATGATCTTCCCATGTCTTACTGTAAATTAAGATATCATTAAAAAATACCAAAACAAATTTACGAAGAAATGGCTAGAAGATGGTGTTCATCAGACTGCTAAAAAGTGGAGGGGGAATTTGTGAGGCCAAAAGGAATCACCAAAAACTCATAGTGACCCTCATGGGTTTGAAAAGTTATCTTATGGACATCTTCATCCTTGATTCAAATTTGATGATAACCCGAATGAAGATCTAGCTTAATGAAATAGACAACACCATGTAACTCATCTAAAAAATCATAAATTACAGGAATAAGAAACTTATCTTTGATGGTGTACTTGTTGAGATCTCTATAATCTAGACACATCCTCCAGTTTTCATCCTTCTTACACACCATTACCATAGGAGAATAATATGCACTCTAACTAGGGTGTATAATACCTACTTCCAACATCTCTTGCACCATCTTCTCAATCTCACTCTTTTGGACATAGGGGTACCTATATGGGTGGATGTTGGGTGTTGAATTCCTAGAAGTAAATGAATGACATGATCATGTGATCATTTTGGAGGAATACCTTTTGGTATCTCACAAAAAACCTTTTAAGTAGTTATCTAGAATTAACTATAAATATTGAGGGATATCGGTATTCATTTGTCTAGCTTTGATGGAGAACAACTGTACAAAAAACCCATTAAAACCCTTATGTAATAGATTTTGCATATGATGGGAGCTAACCAGATAAGGGGAATTTTCCATAGGCCCTAAAGTTCAAACTTCTTACCATCAGATTGGAAGTGCATGAACAGTTCCTAAAAGTTCATCTCAATTTTCCCTAAGGTTGTGAGTCATTGTACTCCCAAAACAATATCAACACCACCCATAGGAATGGAAAACATAGAGAGTCCAATTTGTACTCACCCATGGATAGCTTGATACTATGAAATTTTCCTAAACAACTAACTATGCTCCCATCAATAATCATGACTTGAAATTTAGGGTTTGATAAATAAAGCAATTCATCTTGCTTATGGTTGATGAAGTTATGTGTACTACTTGAATCAATCAAGATAGTAAATCTTTGTTTCTTGAGGAAACCCACTACCTTGAAGGTTTGAGGGGTGATAATTCTAGATAAATCATGACATGAAATGGTTGTTGGAGATTATTTTGAGCCACTCTCAAGATCTTCCTCCACCTCCTCTTTTTTTCTCCTCTCTCTTCATCCTCCTCTACTACTTTGATGTAGAACAAATTCTTCTCAACACATTTGTGACCTTGACTATATTTTCTATCATAGTTGAAGCATAACCCTTTGTAATTTTTCTTTGATCTATTGAGGATTAAATTGAATGGGTTGGGAGAATGATGGTCCTAGTGGTCTTGGCATATGTCCATTCCCAACCTGAGGTGAATACCTGAATGGCATTTAGATAGATCCCTTTCTTCCATTCTCTGAGAAAGGACCATAGATTCGAGATCAAATTTGGGTTAAAAATATGAACATCATGTTGATGTTATCCTTGAGACCTCCCAAAAATAGGTCATTGATGTTCTCATTAGTGATATCCTCCACTCTCAAGGATAAATTCTAAAATTGCTGAATGTAATCCTTAACCAAACCTATTTTCCATAATCTAGAAAGCTAACCAAGTAGTTCTTAATGACACTTATTGATATAGTGTAACTGAAGTTCATCTGTGAATGCTGACTAGGAGATATTGAGTCCTTTTTTTTTTATGAACTCAACTAGCGATAATAAATGAATTGGTCTGGTTCTAGGTATAAGGATGATACAATCACCTTTTGTGCACCAGGGGTTTGGTGTAGATCAAAAAATTATCCATTTGTTGATCCAAGTGATTGGATCCTTCCCATAAATTTTTTTACATCTCCACCTTTGGTAGTATGTTACGTAATCCTCCATTAGACCTGATGATAGTGGTGTATATGGCAGAGGGTTGTTAGATGATCCAGTATTTCCTATATACTAGAACTGATGTAGTGAGAGGGGTGATTTGGGCCTATATTTATCCCATGTTGTACAAAAATCTATTGTAGTCCTGGTGTAAATCATATTTATTCACCATATCTTGAACATCCACCTAGATTTCAGCTACTATAGTAGAAAAATTAGACTCAAAATCTACCTCTTCCTTACCCGGTGTCTTTCTTGGCATGTTATATCCTTTACCACTACCATGAGTTGATTATCCCACCATTGATTAGGTATAGGGATAGGGTTTAGGTTTAGGGTTCAAGGTTTAGGTAAAAATAAGGTCTAGTGGAGGTGTGGTAAAAATAGGGTCTTTGGATTGTGAAGGTATTTTTGAAAACAATACTACTAGGCGGTGATAAAAAAAGAGTGAAATGGTGCAAAAAAAGTTATGGGAGGATGATATTGTTTTGATCCCGACATCAAGAGGAAATAAATGATTGCTATATTGTGAAAGGCCCAAAATTTTCTGGACTCTTTTTTTTTAAAATTATTTTAACACTTTTTTTTCGTAAAAAAAAATCCCAAGCAATACTATGGTGAAAGACAAATTCAAAAACTTTTGAAATCACAAATACTTTTTCCTACTACCAATTTTTAGTAGACTAGAAAAAAATCACTACAGAGAAATTTTCCAAATCAAGCTCTGATACCACTTGTAATAAAAATTCTTAGATATTGTCAATAATAGATCACAGATAATACAAAATGATCAATGAACAACAAAATAGAACATAATAGAATAAATTATATCACTCAGCCACTTTGAGGGGGAAACCTCCAAGACCTTACAATAAGATTATAATGCTTAAGATGATCCTCAAGTATTACCCCTACCTTCTATATATATCCTACTTAGGAAATGGTTAGTCCATATGTTGACCCTACTATAATATGAAAGCATAGAAAGATGTGATAAGACCAAGGAGATATTATGCTAGCCACATGTCGGCTAATCATATCCCATTACAAAGAAAGTAGATTAAGGGCATAATATTAATATCTAAGAAGTTATTTCTTTTCGATATGGAAAGAAATTGTCAAGTGGACTTGGAAATCATAAATTTACGTGATAATTAGACCTCTAGAGGTGTAGTAAATAATTCTTGTGGATCAAAGAAAGTATTGAAAAGCCACGAGACAAGGCAAGAGACTTACACAAAAGGCCTCAATGTCATGTTTGTTTCTGAACTAGACGACCAACCACCCCAACCACCAAAATTTAATGAATTATGATATCTTTCTCCATGGTCTATTGGCCTGCCATAGAATCAAGGTACGAATCTTGTGATATGGTTGTTTTCTCTCTTTTAATAATGCCCATTTTTACTAGAAGTTAAGTCTACAAGAAATCATGGTGCCCATGTTTTTCTAACACAATTTCATAGGTTCGGTACTCTAGCATAGAAATCCTTTCTTCTTTCTTTTATTTATTTTCTCCTACAAATTATATAAATGTAAGTGATTTTGCACCTTGTAAAGGTTCTTATCCCATTTTCTTCCTAAGAGATTTTTGGATCTTCTCTGTGAAACTCAAAATTTCATGCATTCAACATTTTTAACTCACAAAAGGATATTTTCTTACCTTATATCTTTATGTAAACTTAAAAGGATCAATTATTGTAAGTGTGGTTTTTCTCTTACCTTGGAATATCTTTTATTTTTGAAATGAATATCTCTGCCCTCTTGCATATTTTGTATTCTTTTACCTACTTACATTAAAATTGTATACATTTTCATGATCTACCTCTCTTCAAACTTGTATCTCATGTACCTGGAAATAAGAGGAGTTCTACCTTCTTTCTGGTGATATCATCATCCCTTTTATCTTAGTTTTATTTTCTCTTGCATCTCTCTCCCTATTTCATTAGAAATGTTAGTGTAGGATTATATGTAGTAATTTTTTAGAATTAGAGTAGGTTTTGTTTTGTGGGTTCTCTTAATCTACAAAATAGAGGAATCCAACCTTCTCTGGAGGTCTATCTCATAGTCCCATGTTGCCTTAAAATTTTGAATCTTCCATGATTTAGAGTAGGGTGAAATTTTGATTTCCAATAATTTTCGCATGTTGAGTGGGATAGGTTTAGTGAGATTTACTCCATCATTATTGAGTTTTGGTGTCTAACTTAGTAGTTTCAGCCTCAAGAGGCATTTTTCAACACATTTGACGAATTCCTAACATTCGATATTCCAGTTCAACTAGTTAAGGTATTTTTGTTTCATGAGAATAGTGTAAAAAATATCAAGCATATCCAGAGGTGAGCCATTTGATTATCTGTAACTCCCCATGGAGAAGAAGAAGACATAAATCTCTGAGGTCTCATGACATTCACAAGAAGAAGTTTCTCAACTCTATTTCTAGGTAGACCGCTTCCACTTCATGTCGAAGTCTCATACTCATTCCATTAATGGCACACAAAATAAACTTTCCATTTATAAGTTTTAATAGATAAATCTCATTGTTCTTAGCCACACAACATGATATCCCAATAGATTCCTTAAAGAGTGTTCCTTTCTTCATAAGAGAGAATTATAGCACATCCACATAGCACATTTAAGATGTTTCAAATCCCCATTTAGTACATGTAGTCATGTAAGATGATGTTGCGGTATGGCTATTTTCATTTTCGCTAAAAGAAAAATCCTTAGAATGGTACATGAATTTGATGACCACTTCAATATGCACTTTGGGACAAAATTGGGACTTCTCTCTATCAACAATTTGATGAGAAGGAAGACAAAGTTTCACTTCTTGAAGAATTAACCATAATCAAATGGGTGTAAATGATCTCATAGTATATTTTAACTTCATATTCTAGAAAACATGGGGAAAAATTCCATTCCTTTTAAGACTGACCCCTCAAGGTGCATTTTTAATCTTTCTTATAACTTTGAATTTTGATATAGTAGTAATGATTTAGTATATGGGTGATATTAAGCTACAAAATACTTATGCAATAGCCATTAGGGATGAACAATATTTAAATAAAACAAGAAAATTGTCCCTTAGACTACCTATGACCATTTTCCCTGAATTCCCGCATGATGCCAAACCCACCATTGCTTTGATTTTTCAAGCTTCTACTTCATCATCTATGTCCACATATAGTTATTCCATAAATCAAGAATATAATTAAAATCCTTAGTCTTCACTTAAAAATTTGATAAATGAAATTGTCACTCTTAAGAGACAACAAGCTCAAACTCTAAAGAATTATCATAATCCTCTGCGGGTTATCCAAAACAAGGTTTTCAATATCCAAATATTTTTTTACAAGGATTAACCTCCAAGAAAACCTCCAAACTCATACCCATAACCTTTATCATCTCCTAACTCAAGAAAAACCATTGTTCTCGATTCAAAATAATATAGTTTAAGTTTTTGAATGGTGTTACCCTTGTGATTAACCTCATAATTAATATGCATGTGAGGTTACGATGAAATATTTGTGGGATAAAGCTATTATGGTAAAAATTCATTATATCCGCAAGAACACGTCGTTGATCCATTAGAAATAACTAGAGATGAGATGTAAGAGGCCACATGTGAACCTAACTTCATGCTCTTCAAAATTGAAGATTTTTGTGTGGTTGATCAAACCACAAGAAATTTGAATAGGACACAACTTCCCATGGTAGAAAATACAAGGTCCAAGAATAGAAAGTTTATATTATGTCTCCTCATCATGTTTCCCCAACCCTGCATGATGATACAACTCAATACATGGATTTGGATCTTTATTCAACTTCATCTAGTCTTTTGCGGGTCACTCAACAAATGCAAAATGAAAAAGTTCTATGGACCACACAAAATTTTATACAACACTACAAACCCACGGGTCATGTACATTCCTCCAACCAAAGAGCTTTTGCAGATAGAGGAGAGAAGAAAAAAACATGTTTCTCCTTCATTTCCAAAATCCAAGTGTATTCCCCTCAACATTATGGAACATATGAAAAATATAAATTTAAATGTCACAATGTGGGATTCCTATCCATCCCATCTCAAAGGGATCTCTTGTAAGGAGCTTTGAAGCATCTTCCACCTCTAGAACATATAACACACAAAACAAATTCCACAAATCATCATCATTTGTCATCCCAAGGAAGAATAAGTAAGTGAAATTGTTAAACCTCCTCCCTTCTACATGTATCTAATTGTTGGTAAGCACCTTATACACAACTGTATGATAGATTTTGGTGCTAGTACCTCAGTGATGCCAAAGAAGATTGCAGATATCTTGGGAATTGAGTACAATCCAACTTTAAAAGGTGTTTTGTAACTTTATGGATCAACAATGCAAGTTTTAGGTGTAATCAAGGATATAGAATTAACTCTTCATGCTTTCCCAATCCTAACCATAATGTAAGACATCTCTATGATTGAATTTCCACCTCTATTCACCCTCTGCCTCTCTCCAGGAGATTTTAAATCCAAAATGGATGGATATCTTTCTTCAAAATGGTCTCATATGATACTAAGGAAAAGGTATGGAACTATATTTATAATAAAATTTGAACCTATCTCATCTTATCATGTTGAAGTTCATGATCTTAGTCCTATTAATGTAAATTACATGATCCAAGGAGAAGTAAACAGTGATCTGAATCTATCGAGACAATGCATTCATCACTGCAGCTCCCGATGTTATGCTAGATGAATGGGCTAAGGAACATTATGAATTTGACCCCTATGATAAAGTTCTAAAACTGGTTTGGGCACTTATTGCATCCATGAAGAGAGTTTCATTATCCCCATGCCATACAAGGAATAAGGTAATGACACTTCTAGGTTATGGAATATTTATTTTGATGGTTCTAGAACAAAGAATGGAACTGGTACATATGTAGTTCTTGTTTCCCCAACAAAAAATAAACTCTTCTTTACACATAGGTTATAATTTGCATGCTTAAACAATGTGGTAGAATATGAGTTTTTTTGTCTATGGTCTAATGATTGTGGAAAAGAGACAAATCAAGGATTTGTAGATATTTGGGGACACTGAATTTATCATTCACTAGGTCAAAGGTAGATGTGTAGAAAAAAACAAGATTTTAAGAGCTTATAGACATCAATTATAGGATCTCTTAATTTTTTTTGAAGCTTTCAACCTTCAACTAGTACCACGAGAGTAGAATAAGGAAGCATATAAAATAAAAATTATTGGCTCTTAGTTTTATCCCACAAAGGACCTTGTTTAAGATAAAGTACATGTTAGAATGGTTGTAAGCCAATCTATTTCAGACAATAATGTCAACTAACAAGTTTTTGAGAATTATGAGTAAATTTTCCAATTCATTTAAAATGAGGCTAAGTTATCTTCTAGTGTACAACCCAATTTACAAGAGAGTTATGGTGATCAAATAATTTAGCTATAGACAAATAAATTTCCTAAAGGATTGGTAACCCTTGAAGACATATTTAATCCTGATGATGAGGTTAAAGGGTATAATAAATGTATATTCGTGTGCCAATAATATTACAACATTCTCACCATTGCAATGGTAAGGTGCTTATTCTCGGAACGATGTATGATTAGAGGAAGAATAAGCTTTTATTTTCTTGTGTTAGAGATTTCATGATGTATTTTCATGGAATTATGAATACCTTATAGGTTTTGACCTTGGAATTTCTCAATATGCCATTAATATTTATTCTGCCACTAAGATAGCTAGATAGAAACAAAGGCCAGTGAACCCCATGATTGAGCCTCTCATGAAGAGGGAGTTATCTAAACTTATTGAGTCCAAAATCATATTCCCCATTGAGTACTCATATTGGGTGAAAAATTTGGTCTCCATACAAAATAATAACAAAGAAATTAGGATTTGCATGGACTTTAGGGATTTTAATAAGGTCACTTTGAAGGATCATCATCCTCTACCCTCTATGGAACAAATTATTCAAACAGTGGCAGGATATGAAAGATTCTCTATGTTTATAGGATTTTCAAGTTTTAATAAAATTAATATAAAAGAAGAGGATCAATACAAAACCACGTTAAAAACTAAGTGGGGGATGTATGCATACCAAAATTTTTATTTTGGTTTGTCAAATGTGGGTACCACTTTTCAAAGAGTGATGGATATTGATTTCTGCAGACTCATTAACCAGTTCATCCTTATCTATTTTTTCGATATCATAGTCTTCTCAAGGTATAAAAAAATCAGATGGGGAATTTAGAGAATGTTTTCAAGAGATGCAGAGAATTTAGAGTGTCCTTAAACCCTAATAAGTGTATTTTTGTAGTTTGACGAGGGTAAATTATTGGGTCAATGTTTTTTGAAGGATGGAATTGCAATTGACCTAGAAAGATTCTCTACTATTCTTTCTCTTTGATTGCCAACTTAGAAGAAGGCCCTTCAAATTTTTGGGCAAGATCAATTTTATTAGGAAGTTCATTCCTAACTTTTCAAAATTAGTCAAGCCCATCACCTTGATGCCGAGGAAGGACATAAATTTAAAAATAGACCGTAGAAGGAAAATAAAGCTTTACCAAATTCAAAACTACAATTACCGAAATGCCAAAATAAATCAATCTTGACTTTGCAAAGGAATTCATCCTTTATGCTTATGGTGTGGATCTTAGTGTATCCATGTTCCTCACTTAAAAATAATGAATACTTGGAGCAACATGTGGCCTTTTTCAACCAAATATTGAAATATTTAAAGTTCGTATAGTCATTTAGAAAATAAGGTTTTCACCGTATTATAAACTCTAAAAAAATTTAAGCCCATGTTAGCCACCAACCACATAAAATTCGTAGTCTCACACCCCATCATGAGATAATTCATCATGGGTGTAGAAATAAGTGAGAAATGGGCTAGATGGGTAACCAAAATCATGGAATTTTACGTGATGATAAAGGTCACAAAGTTAGTAATAGGTATAGCACTATGTGAGAAACTTGCCTTAGATGCCTAGGATGATCAAGAATCTTATTTATTCATGGAGGTAGAGTAATGAAAAGTCACAGAGGATCCACATGAATTAGGAGGTCCTTAATAGGAAGATACGTGGGGTGCAATAAATCCTCACAACCTAGAAGATCCTCAAAATATTGAGTTCTTGTGCAATGTAAAGTTTCTATGGATAAAGGAGATAAAATTGGTTGCAGAAGTTGGATCGATGATATTGTAACATTTCTCTCAAGTGGAGGCTACCTTCCTAATTTGATCAAAGCTAAGAGAAGGAATTTTAGGTTAAAATCAGTTCCTTATGTTTTAATCGACAAAATTATCTTCAAAATAAATTTGAATGGTGTTCTAATAAGGTGCATTGATAGAGAACAAATAGATAAAGTCTTGGTGTAGTTCCATGATGGTTTTTCTAGTGGAAATTTCTCAACCAATGCTATAAAAATGACAATTATTAGATAAGGATACTTCTAGCCTATGTTATTTTTGAATGCACATAAATGGATCATAAATTGTAAATAATGTGCCTTCTTCATTAGTAAGAAAAAGTTGGAAGCCATTCCCCTTCATCATATCTAGATGGATGAACCCTTTTCTCAATGGGGACTTGATTTTATAGGTATGATTAATCCTCCATCAAGTGTAGGTCATAAATGGGTCTTGACAACAACTGATTACTTTACCAGGTGGAAAAAATCCATATATCTCAAGGAGGCACTTCTTGAATCATTCATCCTTGAATTCCTAGAAGACATTATAACGAGGTTTGGGGTTCCTCAAACCATCATTTCTGATAATTCTAAGGAATTATTAGGTTCTAAAATAACTGATTGGGATCTTAGTCATGGATTTTATTTGAATACTTCCTCCAATTACTACCCACAAGGTAATGGTTTGGCATAATAAATAAACAAGAACCTGATTAGGATCATGAAGAGGACTATGGAGGTCAATCAAAGGAAGTGACATATAATATGAATAGTTGATTTGGTGGTGCCACTCATACTACGTATAGAATCCATATCCATCCATACAATTATCTATGAATGATAGTAACAATTTTATTATTATTCATTAATAAATAGATTTTTTTATTTATAAAAAAATCATATTAAAGTTTCAAGTTTTCCATAGATTTTATTCTTGGTAGGTGGTGTATAATCAACATAAGGGAACTGTATGTTTTAGATTTAATTTCCCATTTTTAGCTCAATCATCTTATTTTTACTCTTTTCTCATTTATTTCCTTCATTTTTTTGAGAACGTACTTCCCAAAAGGGATACTTAGCGCGTTAGTTAGTTGCAACACTAGATCTGGTGGGCATACAGAAACCCCTATCTAGATATGGGGATATTGATTCCCAAATGGCTAGTGAGGGGAATGGAATAGAATATATTCCATTTGATTAGAGTGAACATGGTCTCATAAAGGTCAACCAATCCAACGTTCCAGAATCAATATAAGTTTGAGACATGGATGGTGTTATTGGTCTAGGATTTTCTCTTTTAACTATAGGTATTCTTTCTGGGGCAGTATGGGCCAATGAAGCATGGGGATCTTATTGGAGCTGGGATCCAAAAGAGACTTGGGCATTAATTAATTCTTATCTATTTATGCAACGCTTAGTCATTGCGGCTCTTTACAAAGTCCATTTCATAGGATATCTGAGAGATCGAAGGAAGAACATATGGTTTATCTATTATCAGGATTATCCCATATAGATAAGATTTAGATATCTATATAGGTTGAATATAAAGAAAAGGGGATCTCACCCGCCCATTCTAATGGAACGTGCATGAATTTTGTCAGCAACTTGATGACACAATTTCGATATATAAGCTATTCCTATTGTAACAGGTTGTTCAAAAATTTCTTTGTTCATAGAGTAGATAAGTTAATTCATATGGACATATATTTTATGGGTTTCCCTCCTAAACTAGAAGCTATTATAGTTGATATAATAAAAATTTGTGAAAAAATAACTCAAGAAATATCTCAAGATATGATTGAGTCTTAGCAAGGAAATATGTATTTCACTAGAAAGCATTATTGTTTCCTAATTTCTTCAGTCTAAGAAACGTGCAACAATTCTATAATTTTTAAACCAAGGAAAAAACTACAAAAGTAGCCCCCAGCGGGGAAGTCACTTAAATTAAGTGTGTAAGGATAAATGAGGGCTTTCCATATGATTTTATTTGCATAGATAAATATGAAATCTATTTCTTTTGCATAGAATTATGTTTACTCATTCTCAATTGAGTATCCGTTTCCTTTCTTTTGACCAAATTGGTCGTAATATTCAGAATTTTGAATTTTCATGGAGGACTCAATCCGGTAATGGGGGTGAAGTTCCAATTATAGAATGAACTTCTAATTACAAAACTTGATCGTCAAATTAGAAGTTCATTCTATACCATATTAGAAATATTTCTATTATATATGAGTAAAATGGAATTCAAACGTGTATAATTAAATTATACGTCACTACGTTCTGGCTATTTAGGATTAAACATAATGTTATTTGGGTAACATATAAAAATTATACACTAAAGTAAAGAGTGCTCTTTGTGTTGATAGAATCAACTCAAAAAAGGTAAATGGAAATTCCCATTTGTCTTTATATATGAAAGAGAAGCTAGGCTCTCATTATCACTTGAATTACCTTCATCAAAGCTATCACCTTTAGAGTTTGAAGGTGAGGATCAAAGGACAATTAGAAAATGGTGGAGTTGATTAAACTGAATGAATTAAGGAAATATGCCATGATCAAGATGGAGGAGCATCAAAAGTCAACCAAACAATGGTTTTACAAGAAAGATAAGTGGTAGGATTTCAAGGAAGGTGATCTAGTTCTCAAATGGGATGCAAAAAGAGATAAACTAGGGTGACACTCTAAGTTTTATGCACTTTGGAGTGGGCCATACATAGTAAATTCTTGCAAAGAAGCCAACTCCTTTTATTTTTCCATCAATGATGGAGAAGGATTACAAATCTTAGTCAATGGGGTATTAAAAATCTCATTGAGTTATTCTATTGTATCTTGTAAATACTTGTGTTTGTATGTTGTTAGAGGTTCCCTCCTTTTTGTTGTTCGTTGATCACTAATTGAGTGGTTTTCCTCAATTCTTGTGGTGATCATATTTATGTTGTAATAAGTGCATATGCACTCTCTCGCATGTTTTACTTGAAGTATGTATGATCTTCCATGTTGTACATAGGATTTGAAATCCATTGAGTCATACTTAGGTATTTAGAGAAATTTTAGATCATTTCTAAGTTATTTTAGATCCAGGAGACATGTTTTAAAACTTGAGATCAATATTCAAGATTATTCTTGAATCCATGCCCAATGGATGCTTCAAGGATAATGGTATTCATCATCTAGTAGGTAAATATCCCTTGGAGGTTGCCAAACTATTTTCCAAAATTACACCTCCATACAATTTCGAACAACTCATCAAAGTTGGGACTTAGACATTTTTCTCAAGAAAATCTATAGGACACTGATTCAGTATTCTGTGGAATACAGGAACCAAGTGTTACACAAATTATCCTAACCTTCGAAAAAGAAATGAGAATTCCAGACTTGGACAGTTCTAGAAAACACAATGTTTCACGAGTCTTTTAAACCTTCACAAGATTAAGGAAATGAGTCCCTTGAGTGTTGAAGGTAGGTCGAGCACCATGGAATTATATACCCACATAAAGTTGAAAACAAGTGTTAAGGACATAACCTATGGAGTAAGGGAATTAAGAAAGTAGTTGGTGCTTTGTGGCATGGAAACACAATGTCAAGTGGACTTGGAAATCATAGAGTTTTGTGGAGTTTTTCAATTCCATGGAGCTAAATATAAATCCTCTAAGAGGATAAGTCTCGATGCATGAAGAACAAGTTTGAGGAGCCACGTGATAAAGGAGAAAAAGTCATGAGTGACTAATTTTAAAAGTGGTGGAACACTAACTCAATGTTCTATGGGTTTTCTAATATTATGGTATCCTTGGGAGTGGGTCAAATCATGGAACAAAGGAAAAGGGTCACTAGGTCAAATGTCACGAATTTAAGAATTAGACCTTCATGAGTATAGTGAAGAATTCCAATGCATCAAATAAAGTATTTAAAAGCCACATGACAAGGAGGTAGATTTCCATGAAAGGCCTCAAAGTTTTTCCTAATTATAAACCGGATGACCAACCACCCTACTTGCCAAAATTTAATGAAGTATGGCATATTTCTACATGGTCGATGACATGTGATAGAATCAAGGTACCATGGTGTGGTTGTTGGCTCTCTTCTAATGTCACCCATGTCTATACTAGAAGTTAACACTATAAGAAATCATGGCATCCATTCTTATCTATCACAAATTTGGAGGGTCAATACTCCAAACATGACACTCCTTTCTTATTTATTATATTTCTCTTCTCCCTTCCACAAATGGTATAAATGTAAGTTCTCGTGTGGATTATAAAGGTTATTCTCTTATTTTATTCCTTATAATTTTTGGGATATTCTATGTGAAACTCAAAATTTCATGCATTCGGCCTCTATAACTCACAAAAGGAAATTCTATTTCCTCGGCTTTGTGTGTAAACTGAAAATGATCGATTAATGTAAGTGTGTTTTCTCTCTTTCCTTTGAATACCTCATATTTTATGTGAATATCACTACCATCTTGCATGTTTTTATTCTTTTACATGCTTACATCAAAACTTTTTGCATCTTCATGATATTCCTCTCTACGAACTTGCATCTATTTCCCTGGGAATAGGAGGAGTTCCACCTTCTTTCCAATGCTATCACCGCCCCTTTTAGCTTAGTTTTCTTATCTCTTGTATATCTTTAGTATAGGATTATCTGTATGATTAGTTTTATAAATAGAGTATGTTGTGTTCTATGGGTTATCCTAATTTGTGGAATAGAGGAATCTATCCTTCTCCGAGGTTTGTCTTAGGACATAAGTACCATAGTTGGAGACAGATCCGTGTTGCCTCTAAATTATGAATCTTCCATATTAAAGGAGGGTGGAATTTTGATCTCCAATAGTAATGTATCAAAATAAATGTTTATATTTCATCTAAAGAAATGTATCTAAAATTTACATGAATATATTAGAAAAAACCTGTAATATTCCCCCATTTGAGATGTGATATATTTTAAAGGTATTTACAACCCGATTAAATTATAGGTTTTATGGACATGTACAATAATAAGAAGGATGTAAGGGTTTTAAATAGGTAGACTATTATGATCTTATTAACTTCCAAAATTAATCATTCACAATCAAAATAATGCATTTATACATGTAACAACTGATAAATGATAAGTACTTTATCAAATACAAAAGAGAGGAGAGATTAATGATGATATATATATATATATATATATATATATATATATATATATATATATATATATATATATATATATATATATATATATATATATATATATATATATATATATATATATATATATATATATATATATATATATATATATATATATATATATATATATATATATAGGATGTTGGAGCAAGTAGATTAAAAAACTATAAATTCTTTGGTTTAAGCTCTAGAACCATAAATTAAATAGGGTTAGGACTGTAAAAATATTGTATAGTCCACGATAGAACTATATAGTCTTGGAACCTTTGATAGACCAAATCTGAAATTTTATGTTTTCTCCACTTGTCTAGAAATGGCCTTCGCTATATTTTGTTCTTTCTTTCTTAACTTTGGGATGACCTATAATCACCTAAAATAAAGTTGAAACCATAGAAACCTAGAAAACCCTTCATCAAAGCATCATAATTCCAAAATGAGAAAACATGTGTGATTTGTTAGGGATATACTACAATTGGTGGTTATACTCTTATCTAATGAACTAATATAATTTTTTCATTACATTACCTCATGTCGAGATCAAGCCTCATTAGTTATCCTAAGTTTTCTGTAATTGTGAATAGCTAACCAACCCCATAGTGATCTCCTCATGTCACTTGACACCAAGATAACATGATAACTATATAATGTAGAATGCACCAAATATAGTAGTAGTATGGTGTGGTGTGGTTTACCTTAGCTATGTGACTCGAACCTTTCTTGTTTGAAATAATTGAATGATTGGAGTGATCTATCTCTTGCTAATACATCGGTATATGACATTTTCAAACTTGGAAATAGAGGAAGTAGAATCATTGACCTAGTTTAGTGCTTCATACCTATAGTAGGGACACTTATCTAGGAACACTTAGAGTTTTTTCGAATGATATTTGTAATAGGATATATTAAGAGTGTCAAATAAGTTATAAATTGAAATTAAATTGATTTTATAGGTTTCGTAGGTGAAATATTTTAATAAGGCCAACCCTAGGAAGATGAAATGAACCAAATAATATATTTAAATTAAAAATAGAGTCGAATACTTGAAGATCAAGGACCATATGAACTAGCCAATAATAGACTCCACATCCTGACCTAGTTGTATGATTTTGGAAAAGATGGGGAAAACTAGAAAAAAATTGAACATGAAGCATAGGTTTTATTTACTACTTTTATAAGATAATATTCCCAAAATTGATGATAGATCAAAATGTAGTAATAAGTGAGTCATGTGAGAGATAGAGATATGGATTGATTGGGTTATAAATATGATTATTTCTCTTAGAAATGAAGCGTGATAAAACTTGACATTACACAAGAGAAGGTCACCAAATTTTAATATCTACATTTCGCCCCCTTAAGTGTGGAATTGAAAATTGTATGCTTAAAGGAAAAATGTACTTGAGTTCTTACAAACACTTTGTATTTATTTGACAAAGTGGTTATATAATGTGTTAGTATTGATGTGCTCCATGATGAAACCTACAACATGAAGTGTTGTAAATATCTATGATAGAAACTAAACTTTAACTCAAAATATAAAAATGCATATACATTTGAACTCGGGGCAAAATTAAGTGAAGAGAATCAAAGCATGGAAGGAATACACATGTTATTATAGAGGGATATGTTCCTAGTTGTATCAAACCTTAGAGTTATTGCAAATATTTTAGAGGATTAGGGGTAATTAGACCCCAATTTTATGACATAAGAGAGACTAGAGTGTTGGGTACACCCCAACACTAGAGAGAGTAAGGAGAGGATTCATGTTTACATCCTTTTTGAGATTCACAGAGAGGAAGGATTTGGAATATGAAGAACTCAACTAATTCAAAAACTTCCTCATTTGGGAATCCAGTGGAAGAAGATTAAATTTCATTATACAAAGAACTTAGATACTTCAACACTTTCCACTAAACCTATACCACACCTGTCGTAGAAATATCTAGGCCCATTTTAAAAAAATTTGATGAAAATTTAACCTTGGAAGGAATGGAAATTTTTATGCCCTCATAAGGTGTAATGCAACTTAATTTGATAATGTAGTTTATGAAAAATCATAAGGGATAAGGGATCCCATTCCCTCATACCTTGTCCCTACAAATGAATCAATGCTGTAGTTAAGAAGGAATGAACTACGATACCACCTATATCATTCTCTAGATTGTGTCATTTGCATTTAAAACTATATGAAAATCATGTAACTAGCTTATTAAATTTGAAGAAATTTAAAATTATAGAGAAATTTCCCTTTGTTGGTAATTTACATCATGGTCAAGACCATACCACAATCCTAACTATATTGTATGATTTTGACCTTTTTTTGATTGTACCAAATTTCAAGATTAGTGATCTTTTTTTGAGGATGTAAACTCTATGAAAATATATTAATATATTTTGTTGTCTATTTGTAAATGTAGAAATATCTTGATGAAATCCCCCTTTTGAGGCACATTTGATAGAAATTTTGAATGTGTGGATCAAAAGAATAAATGTGTACCCATGTGTGATAAGTCGGATAATCAGTGTAGGATCACATATAAGGCTAGAATTATGGCTACCATTGAGAACGTGAATCGAAAAAAAGGAGTTATGTATATGTAAAAAGAAAGAATACCTATGTATAGTAGAAAAAATAGAAGAGAAAGGTGTCATTCATGTCATAATTCATAGTAATATGGGCATAGAAACAACATAGTCGGTAGAAAACATGTCAAAAATTCATAGTATTATAACAAGTAGAGTATAAACTATATACACCATATTTTTGATGCTTTCTTACCACTTCTTTTTCCAAGGGTTGTTGATACATTATCCTCCCCGAGACTCGTACCTAAAGGGTCCTAACAAGAGTGGGGTGTGACTAGAATTTATCATGTGGAATAGACTATAAAATTTGAGAGATGTCCCTATTTAGACATAGTCACCGTACATTTCCCTCATTTCTCCCATTTTTCACACATTATACTCATTACGTCCACTTACCCTATTATATCCACTTGCTTCTTCTTGTTGCATGCTATTATTCCTACTTTCGGTCACCCTAGACCTTCACAATTCATCTACATTTACCTCTTAGCCTCCATTCTTCATATTTACACCCTTGGAACTTATAGTTTCCTCTAAGGCCAATGTCATCTCCCATGGGTGATGGTGTCTGCTTTTGGATTTTCCATAGTCGACACCATCACCCATGGGTGATGGTGTCTATTTTGAATTTTCCATAGTCAATTTCTCACCCATGGGTGATGGAATTAGGTATTTATGTTGGACCAAACTACCATCACACATACGAATTTACAATCATTTTCTCACACCTATGTTTTCTCTAGCTCAAACTAATTCACATTTATACTTTCTCTAGCTCATGATACTTCACAATTATTTTCTAACAATGAGTCTTTGAGATTACCTCTTTCAAATTTGGGTCACCATAGTAAGTTAGGAGTGGATATATTATTGTTGATATTTATTTACATTAAGCCTCGACATAATCACGAGGGTTAATTGGTCCATTATTTAGTAAGGGATACACTAGAGAATATGGATTCAAAATAGATTATAACATCAAATATAAATATAGAATCATAAGAATATGCACATTGACGAGAATGTAGTCTTTATATTGATATTTCATAATTCAATACAATTCATAGTTTAGCTTCAATATATTCTATGTCTAATCCACACACACACCGCCACGATAATATTTCTCCTATTATTTATCTATATCTATATCTCCCTTCATATTTCTATATATCGAATCCATATCCATCCGCATGTCCGTGTAGATATGTCTATATGTCTCTTTATTATAATGATTATAATGAGTATATAATCCATATAATATCACATATTTGATATCGACTCCACATATTTGATTATGGTATTTTCCTTCATTGTGTGTATTTTCCTTTATTTGGTGGCTTCCCTCATTATTTAGTGACATTTAACAAAGTGTTAAGTAGATTCCCAATGATCCATAAATTTGTTCGGTGTTCCATGGTTCTGTCTTTTTACTGTGGATTATTGTAGTGATCATGGAATTTTGTGGTTTGAAGCTTTTGTACTTTTTAGTAGTGCATATTTCCTCATGGATTTTATTCTATCAATGAATTAATATGCAAAAATGATGAAGAACCTTGTCAACATCATCCAAAAACTTCAAAACATTATCTCATCTTTGAGACAACCCCGGATGAAGAACCCTATCAAAACCTACTTTATCTCCATAATTCTTGAAATTTCCTATTCCATACTTGTCATGTGTATCAACCTCCTCAAAAACTAATATACAAATTATTCTTACATTATTGTGGGAATGCCAAAGAATCAACCTACTAAAACATATGCATATGGTGTAATGAAATGTTCCTTCAATCGAATCACCCAACTAGATTCACTTTGGATTTTGTGTTTTTCATGAATGCTTTTGTATAATAATTACACTATGGTACATGCATCTTGAAGTATTATTTATGGTGCATCTGCAAGAAATACTTAGCATATTTTGTGGTGTTATTTCATTTAAACATCTTCCACCCAAATAAGTTCTCATGTATAAATTCCATCCATAGCTGAAATTTTGTATTCTTTGTGATAAAATATGTGATATCGGATGGATTTTGAGTGCATTTGATTCCTTTATATTTTTTTCATTGTCAAAATTTCCTATTGTATCCATGTAATGAATCTATTCATACTATTTTTATATTCTTCTATATCAACTTTTTTGTTCTCTCTATTTTCTTTATGTTGTACTTAGTTGCCAAGTCCGCCGAGTTTCTCATGTCTAGTGTCATTTAAATGTTTTGAAATGTCATATTCTACCAATTATTTATTTAGATCATTCTCTAGTTTATCCAATTCTACTTTCTCTTTTTGCATTACTCTTAGATAGCCCATAGTGTATGCATAATATGTAGTTGCATTGGAAATAACAATTTCTAGGGATACAATAAATGTTTCCATCTTATTTCTACTCTCCTTATTAACTGAAGTATACTTACCAACCTCTCGTAAATTTTTAATTTGATACCATATCATCATGGATTTTGTTGTCTTGAGCCCCATCTCATAAAAAATGTGAAAGAAAATTTTGAAAGGTGTTTTCCACTCTCTTTTCTATTAGCAAACAATGGATCCACCTCATATTAAGGTCTGAATGGTTGGATGGAGTTTATCATTCTTTCCATGGTGTCTTCTAACACCACACATCTCTACATCCAATCAAATTTTTAATTTTCCTCCAATATGGTATTGAATTTTGACTTATGGATTAGAGTGAGATTATTCAAGTTCATTGTGCATCCCTCCTTTTTTTTCTACTCTCCATGTTGTAATTGGAAACTATGAGCTTGTTTCCTCTATGCCAAAATTTTCTTTATTAACCAGGGCCATGAGAAATCGAGATTATGTTTTTTTGTGGTGTTCTTGGTGAATGAATTTGGTCTATTTTTAGTTGAAAAAATTGAGGATTTGTTCCTTAGGATTCTACCTAAATTTATCCTATTATAGGAAGTGGAATTACCTAGGTATCCATTGTATTCTCTCTTGTTATGTCCTTTTTGTCTTTTCCCCTTCTCCTATGCCTTCATTTTCTCCTCGTTGTTTTCTCACTCCTCTTTTTATTTTTCTCCTCCTCTTCCTTCTTCTTCTCTTCCTCGTATTTCTTCTTCTCATCATATTTTTATTCTTCTCCTCCTATTCCTTCTTCTTTTGTTTATCATCTTTCCTCTTCTCCTCCTCATATTTTTTTCTTCTTATTTTCTTCCTCCCTTTCTTCTTCTTATCCTTCTCTTTTTTATTCTTCTCATCTTAAATGTTCTATTTGATGATTAAAAATAGATAAGTTATATTTTCATACGCCCACCTTGTCTTAAATAAGTTTTCTTCCCTTGTGTACATTGTTACCTACCACATTTATGGAGTTATCCATGGTTATGCTCCATTATGTTTTGTATTTCCTTTTCCATGAATTACAAATTAAATCGACTGCATTTCCATTTTTAGAAGTGCCATAATTTTGTTCTCTCTCTCTCTCTCTATCTCTCTCTCTCTCTTTCTCTCCCTCTTCTTTTGTGCTTCTAATTTTGATGTCATTTCCAATGCTTCCATGAATGTTATGAAATCTTTTCCATCAATTAATAATATTATATATGGTAACAATCCTAAAATAAACAACTCAATTATTTTTTCTCATTTGGTTGTTCATCTAGTTTTTGCATTATATTCTTGAATCTTCAATCAAATTCCTTAATTGTATCTCCTTGTTTTGAACTAAATCCCTAATTTTTCTAATACCTTCCAATGGAATAGGGGATGAAGTTTTGTCCAAAGGGTTGATTTCCTCAACAATATCTTATGGTTGGGGAGAATAATCACTTCCTAATTCACTACTATTCCCACGACTAAGTAATAACTAACTTCCTTTTCCTTTCCTTCTCCAATCTCTAATTTTCCATATTTTCTTCCTTTTATCTCTTCTCATAAAATATTTTTTCCTTATTTAATCCCCAACCATTAAACACTATTTTTAAATTTTCATTCCTTTGTATCCCCTCTTTTTCACTTGTCATCCTATTGGCACCAAACCCCTCTAAAAGAGGGCAAGATAAATCTTCATGTTAATATTTTTCCACAAAACATATGCATGTTTTTTAAAAAAATTATCTCCTTTCTTCAAGCGCTTACCCTCATTTAGATATTTGGGCTCAAACACCAAATATTGGCATAAAACCCAACACAATTTTGGGTCTTATAAGTTCATATATACCAGCTAGAGTTAATATCTCCAAGAATGGTATCTCTCTATTCTAAACTAAGTATTTATCTTTTAATAAACATGAATAAACATAATACTTGACACATGAATGGTGAAAAACATTGATGTCACACACACACACACACACACACACACACACACACACACACAAATTGATATAAATTACATAGAATTCAAAAATATACGTTTGAATTGATTATCTTTATATATTTTACTTTGTTTATTAATTGTTCTCACCAAATTTCATGATATCTGTCTTCCCCATTTTATAGCTTTAAAAAGGAAAAAGTTATGTCTTTTCACTCATAATTACTCTTGGTAACTATTGGTTAACACTTATTTACATTCTTAAATATTAATTAATGGATATTTAATTATATAAGACGGTGTTTATGCATTTTCCTTATGTAAAATAGTATATATTCTTCATTATTATTATTTTGATATGTTTCTGACTTCCATGGTATACTTATAATGCTCATATAAATCTCATAAAAATCATAACTCAGCTTCATCATAATATGAAGAACCCTACCAACATCATCCATATACTTTAAAAAAATTCTCATCATTGAGACAACCAAATTATGAAGAACCATGTTAACATCTTCCCCCAAAAGAAGTTTGATGAATAAATCACCATTTCATATTTCCCACTGCAATTATTCCTTCTCATTCATGATAAAGTACTCTTTTCTCCCCAAATTCATATTTTTCTCTATAATATATCTCATTCTATATGCATAATTGATTTACCTCATTCATTTTGTAACATCCTTCACTTATTTAGAAATATATTTTATAGGCACCATATTTCATTTTGTTACAAAGTATACTTTCTTTCCTTTCTCTTCATGGCATTGTGTAATATATACTATCCACATTTACTCTTTACAAGATGGTATATTTGGTTTTACTAAATGGTTTTCTATGGCCTTATCTCCCATAAATAATATACTATCCTTGTTCCATGAATTGTTTTCCATTATCATTTTTGGGTACTTTTTCCAAGAATTCAACATGTTTTATAGCTTCATTAAGGGAATATTTTTTTGTTCCACACATTCTACAAACCAATATGAATTTGGAGCATATATTTGTATCATGTGTTCTATGAAAATAAACACACACCATTTGCTAAGGTTCTTTAACATCATAATCCTCATCCTTATTTCTTCCATCTTGTTCATTTTCTATTGTACCATTTTTTACCTAAGTATATTTTTCTCCTCATTTATCACCAATTCCATTCCAAAATTTCCCTCTTATACTTTTCTTTCTTTTATTTCTATTTCCTCTTAGTTCTAGTTCTTTTTCCTTTCTTGTTATCTCTCTAAATTTTATTTCCTCTGCTCCACAAAATCCTCACATAATGTCACAGTTTCATATTCTCCTTTAAAACTTAAATTCCTTATCTCTTCCTCTCTTTCCCTTTTTTATTTTTCTAGTTTCTCTTCGATATGATTCTTTTCTGTTTTCCATTATTGCTCAAATTGTAGTGTTTTTTTACTTTGATGAGTATTGTGACAACCTCTTGTTGTGTTTTGGAAAATGTTATGGCTGTAGCTTTCTCAAATGTTTCTATTATTTTGATCTCTTGTTCTATCTATATTTCTTCCTCTTTATAAGATCCACTTTTATTGCATCTCTTCTTCTCACAAAGTGCCATACTATATGTCCTTTTTCCACACATGTAACATGTCATCTTCCTTATCCCTTGGACATGTTCTCTATATTTTTCATATATTTTCCATACCAATCTTTATTATAATTATTTCCTCCATACTCATGATGATATTTTCCTCTATTATAGTTATTTATTGCATACCTACCATGATATCCTCTATAGTATACCCAATAATCATCTCCCTAATATCCCCTATCATTTCCATTATCTCTCTAATATCCCATGTGGACTCCTCTTTCATTATCTCCCTAATATCCCTAATGATTTCCATTATATATTTTATATATCCCATAATATCCTCTTCCATTATTTTGGTGAAGTCTTTGTCTTAGTTGCATTGATTCATTATGCAACTTCTCCAATTTCATTACCATTTCAAACTCTCTCCTCCATGGTTGCACTTCCGCTTTCAATTCCATTTCCAATTCTTCCATGAATTTAATGAAACCTTTTCCCTTAATTAATAATCTTAGATATGGTAGCAATCCTAAAATAAATAACTCAATTTTTTTCTAATTTGGCAGTTCATCTAGTTTTTGCACTATACTCTTAAATCTTTGATAAAATTACTTAACCATATCTCCTTCATTTTGAACTAAATTATTCATTATTCTAACACCTTCCTATGTCACAAGGATGAAATTTGGTCTAAATGGTTCATTTCTTGAACAAAATCTTAAATCATTTGGGGAGAATCATCACTTCCTAATTCACTACTATTCCCATAGCTAAGTAATTCCCAAATTCCTTTTCCTTTCCTTCTCTAATCTCTACTTTTATATATTTTATTACCTCTACCTCTTCTCATAATTTATGTTTTCCCCTATTTACTCCCCCAAACCACTATACACTAGTTTTAAAGTTACATTGCTTTGGATTCCCATTTTTTTCACCCGCCATCCCATAGGCACCAAAATCATCTAAAAAGGGTGAGACAAATTTTCATGTTAATATTTTCCCACAAAACATATGCATGTTCTTCTCTTTTCTTTTTCTTTTTGAAATTATCTCATTTATCCTACTACTCTCCTCTAGATATTAGTTAAGACTTGGGCATAGACACCAAAAGTTGACCTTAAGCATCAACATGATCATGCGGGTTAAGTAGTTTTTATTTAGCAAGGGATATGCTAGAGAACATGGATTGATAATAGATCAGAAAAACACCAAATGTTTACCTTAAGCATTGATGTGATCATGAGGGTTAACTAGTTCATTCTTTAGTAAGGGATATGTTAGAGAACACAGATTCAAAATAAATAAAAACATTAAATATAAATATAAAATCATAAGAATATTCACATTGAGGAAAAAATGGTATTTATATTCATCTTTAATAATTCAATACAATTCATAGGTTAGATTTTGTATCTTATATCTCTCATTCTAGTTAGGAAACCACATGGCTAAATAATAACACAAATGTAATTATCCACCATATTAAATAACTGAAATTTATAGTTTATGTTTGAAATTTTTATGATAGATTACATCATATAATGAATTGGATATTATACTTCATACATAAACATGAAAGTAAATGAACACAAGAAACAAGATTTAATTGAGAAAACATTTCAATAAAAAAACCCACCGCAAAATAAATAATCTTTATTAAGAATAAACATTTCATCCAATGCACTCCCACTATTTACTCAAATACAATGTCATTACACTTTCATGGAGGAAATATAAATATTCAAATACATTCACTCATAGGTTGATATAACTCTTTACTCCATTCACATCATGTATCATCTACTTGATCGTATTTCTTTCTTGCATATGTGTGTTACTTGTTTACTTGCTATTTTTCACTTACACTTGCATTTAATAAATGATATATAATGAGATCATCATGTTTTATACATGATGGATGATTTTTTTGGACACTCTTACATTTTAATTTCAAACACATGCCAACCCCGTGATTCCACCACACTTATATTTTAAATATAAAATATAAGCTAAAACTATTTATACTTTAGAAGGTTTTTATTAAGCATTTTTACCACTTAATATTACAAACCCAACACCCCCTTTAATATTAAGTAGGGAAACATGCAAAATTTCCTTTTATACAAAAGAACTTATAATCCATAAATCATCACATGAATATTTAGGCTAGCATGTAAATATATAAAAGTTGTTCCAAATAACACATGCCAAGTCACCTTTTTATATAAAAGGAATTATAATCCATAAATCATCTAAGTGATTTAGGATAACATGCAACCAAAACATTTTTTCTATGGATTTTTAATTCCATAGTACACTACCACAATGTTTTGTGGTTTTTACAACTCTATGGTACATTACACGCATTGTTCCATGGGTTTTACAACTCCATGGTACACTACTATAGTGTTCTATGGGTTTAATAACTCCATAATACACTACTACACTCTCTTGTGGACTTACACAAAGGGAAAAACAAATGAAAGTGTTCAAACGATTTTAGAAAAGCCATGATACCTTGCTTAGTGTTCTATAGACTTCAAGAATCTGTGACATAAATCAAGTATTCTGAGGGTTTTTTTTAAAAACCATAGTACACAGAACAACATCAATCCTAAAGATAAAGTGATTACCTATGAATTATTACATAATATTATGGAGTAAAAACTCTCCTAACTAATACTTCACTAGGAATTACAAATGAACTTCACATAAAGTGATAATTTACTTAAAACAATGAAAATAGTATAGCGGTTTTACAATTGATTGACAATCATTCGAATAAGAGGTGACATTACAAAAACATGTAAAACATGCTCAATACTCATGATTTCCCCCTCAAGGGGAACTCTGAAAGACCATAAACTCATTTGATTTAGCGTTGAAGACATTATTCACATGATCATTTGAGTCTTACTCTTCTACTTCACAGGTAGAGATCACAATTATCCATATGATCATTTGAGTTAAAAAAACATATTCTAATTTGATTCAGTGGTAAAGATAAATGTCATTCACATGATCATTTGTATCTTGCTGATTTGATTGAAAAGTGAAGATGAATGTCACCCACATGATCATTTGAGTCAAACAACATATACTCATCTGATTTATAGGTGAAGATCACCATTATTCGCATGGTCATTTGATTCAAATAACATATGCTCTTCTTATTCATAGGTGAAGATCAACGTAATTCACTTGATTATTTGAGTTTAAATCTGAAATTCCCAACATAGAATTAAATTTGTAGGATTTTATAACACATAATGGATTTGTAAAAATATCTACAACTTGATATTTAATAGAACAAAACTTGAGATCAATGTGACCATTTAGAAATTTCTCCCAAATGAAGTGCATATATATGTCAATATGCTTGGTTATTTGATGTTGAACTAGATTATTTGAAAGAGAAATACAACTCTAGCTATTACATAGAAGAAGTGTACTTCCTTTGACACCCATATGAAGTTAATCCAACTATATATTTATCCATATAGATTCCTTTTATGCTTACATAACACTTCTATACTCTACTTCAGTAGAAGAGATAAATATTTTTGGTTGCTTCTTGCTACTCCAAGTGATTTCACTTGCACCCAACTTGAAAACATATCCAAAAGTATATTTTCTATCCACAATGCCAACATCATGGTCAAAATCATAATAAAAAAATATATTTACATCATCACAAGAAGAATAATACAAACCATAACTGATTGTACCTTTGATATACCTTAGAATATTTTTTCCATTTTCCAATGGTCTTCATAAGGTTCCTGCATGAATCTAGAAACAATTTCAACTACATAGGATATATGGGGCCTAGTGATAATTAAAGAAATCAAACTACCAATATTTAATACAAAGTAGGATTAAGTTATCACAAGTAGATTTTGGATCTCATTTAACTCCAACTTCCATAAGAATAGAGATAGGCTTACGATCACATGTTAAATATTTAAATAATGTCGAGGCATATTGTTCTTGAGATGTAATAATATATTTGTGATTTTGAAAAATAACCATGCCTAAGAAATGATTTAACTTTCCTAAATCAGTCATTTTAAAATTTTACCTTAAATTTTGTTATCACAAAAAGTAGCACCCCGAGATTTGACTATGCATAAATATAATTTTCACTAACATGGGACCATCTCTCAAGTTGTGGGACTTGCTACTTGAGATGGACCTCTGGAGAAGGCTAGATTTCTTAACCTAATCTAATGCTAAAACTACTCCTAGAAGGGAAAATGAAACTAACTAATCCTAAACTAACCATGTTAAGGACCAGAGAGAGAGAGAGAGTGGGTTAGAAAGATGAATGGAAATGAAATCCTACACTAAAAGAGGTGATAACACAAGAAAAAGGGGGTTGGGAAAATATCAAATGGATAAAAATGGGAGAGAATGGATATGGAGAGTGTGGTTAAAGCACCACATACTATAGTAAAACTCAGTACACCGCCATAAGTAGAACATCATTCAATCATGTAATGATATAAAAACATGCACAACCAAACCTACGGATGTGATATAGAGGTAAGAGAAAGAAATAAACAAATCTAGGGTAGTGAAACAACCACAAAGATTAAATATTATTGCTCTAGAATTTGTACAGACCATTACATTGAGAAAGGGAGGCAAGAGTCGTCATTACAATGCCCAAAAATGAGACTTGGAGCTCTAAAATCTACCCGAAGCTAAGAAGAAGAGATTAGCATTCCAAAATGTCTAACAACCAAAAAATGAGCTCTCTTTTATAATATATAGAAGAAAGAATGAGAGAGAGAAGAGGGAATTCAAAATATGCATCTAACCACCAACAAAAATCATTAATCGCTTATGCAAACCCATCCCCGCATTAATGCATTTTCAACTACTCTGGGTGTTACATTTTGAACTGGGAGATCTTTTTTTTGGTTTTTTCTCACCAACCCCACTGAATTTCCATATTTTATTATTTCATGATGAATATCTTGGAAAGATGTTAATAGAAAGTCCACCTTCTCAAAAAATGAAGCACACAGGAGAAATATATGACCATTCGGGTTTAAAAGTTCCCATTACTTCGTGCTTCATCAATCTAAAATCCTACACTACTTGCCTTTGAATTTTCCTTTGGATCAGGATTTTGAGATTGCTCCACTTGTGGGTTTCGAGACTCCATTATTCCTCAGCTAACACAAACCATTTCCCCACACAACTCTCCTTTTCTTTGATATTGTCTTGCAGGGGTTGGAGATGCCTCAACTCGGATTTGATCCATCCACTACTTGAAGCTAGTGTGGGTCGTATCCTTCTGACACTCTTTTCCTTGGTCATGTTTTGTGGGATTTCATAGTTTCTCTACTTAAGATTTTTGACCCCTATTGCTTCTCGGTTATGCTAGGTTGCATCCCCGCATTGCACTCTTCCTTATTTTTCCTTTTCACGGGTTTCATGTAATCGCTCAAATCATGGAACCGAGGCTTCTTTACTTAGTTACTTTTAGAAGTAAAACAACATCATTTTCATGTATTAAGCCTTGCTTTCTTCCCTTTGCTTGTGGGATTTCTCAATAACTTTACTTGATTACTTTAAGTAGTAGAGAGACATCATTTTTCTACAATGAAAGTAATATCATAAATTATACTTTTGGAGTAACTTAGCTTAGTTGATTTTAGTAGTAAAGCAACTTAAAAACCCAAATACTAAAAGAGCTAAATACTTGGCTTTTATGCATTATGAGCAATTTTGGTCAAGTGGGTATTTTTCTAATCGTAACCAAACAACCTCTTAAAACATTCCAAATGATTCCAAATGCCCAAAAACATGAAAATACATGAAATCTCAAGATTCTTCACTAAAGCCCCAAGAAAGTGCTCAAATCCATTTTTTTTCAAGTTTTCCATTTTTACCATGGGGTAGAAATGGATACTAATTCATGACTCAAGAGGACTTATGCCTGCTAGATGAGTTGATTGGTGGCCTTGAAGCCTCCATTGTGAATGGAGTCACTTGATAATCTTAAATCTGATCTAAACTTGAAGAAAACCCCGAGACCACTTGAATCATTGCTTGGACTTGAAATTGATCTGCTATTGCTCAAATTTTCTGAATTTTAATCGAGTGGAAAAGTGTTTTGAATATGAAATTTCATCTGTTTACCTCTACAATTAATCTAATGGGATGAAGATTACTTGTTGAAAATTGTCCCAAAATAAGATTTCTCTGCCAAGTTTTGAAGAAAAGTGAACTAAATCATGAAAAGGAATGAATCTTTGTAAAGTTTTAGAATCACATGCTTATTTGATAGATGCACATGGAACTACCTTAAAATATATGATCTCCCCATGAACACTTCCTTGAATGAAATGGATTGTGCAAGGGAAAAAAACACTAAAAAAACTATATACAAAACGAATAATCATACATGGTTAACGTGGAAACATGTAGAGTGTGCACAAGAACTTATTTTTCAAAAAAAAAAAAACTACCTACTCTACTCTAACTAGAGGTAAAAGAGGATAAAAAACCCTGCAACACGCTCAAAGAAGTAGCTACCTTTCCTTAAAAATTGGGACCATGTGGATGATTTGGCAATGGACATGGCCTTGGATAAGATTGAAAAACTACTATGGAGTTGGTTTCTCACCCAATTCATCAAATTATCAGATGGAAATAGGAAAAATACCTATTTTAGTTTCTTTGCATTTAGATTTGAGAGGTATTGTAGCTGATCCTCGGTGCATCAGTAGCTCATCCTCATGCATTGAAGTGAGCATGAATGGTCATAACTCAGTATTTGGCTCAAAAATATCCAGATACCTGATTAGGAAATGGGTTTTTGGGATCCATTGGGTTTATCCTTGTTATTTTCCCATCTCTTTGAAGTTCAATCCTATGAATGGGATCATCCTACATACTTTCCTAAAGAAGGTGAATATTTGTATGCTAATTTGAACATTGCACTTCCTATACAAACAATATGCCTCCTCAAAACTTCCTTCTCCATGATGACTTCTGATTTTGCAATGGTGTCATCATCTTCCTCCTGTTAAAGTATGATGTTTGAAAGATCAAACTCTTCCTTTTGTCCTTCAAGAGGTTCCTACTCAATGTTCTCCTCCATGGATGAATCTTGGGATTTATTTACAGCAAGAGGATCTTTTTGTTGGAATAAAGATGGTGGGATTGAGAAGGTAGTGATCTCAATGGGATCTTCCTCACCAAAATAGTCCTCCAAGTCTAATAAAAAATCATCCATTTCACTTTGTCCTAATTTGCAGCACACTTCTCTTGGATGACATCCTCCTTGCACTCCTCTTCTAGTGGATTTAGAGCTGATTCTTCCTTCTCTTCCAACTTTGCAAATTAAGACAAATTAGAAATCTCTATGAATATGGTGCCAACATGCACACTACATTCAAAGAATAGGGAGTGTTAACCATCTCGTTTATTGTTCTTTTCCTTCTACAAAATTAGCCTCCACCTTTTTTTTTCAATCCCAACCTTTTTTGAATGTTTAACTAGCTGTGGTATTTGATTGGATTCAAAATTTTCATCCGAATCTCTCATATTTATTACAATTTCCTCTTAGATAGGCTCTTCAAATTTCTACCCTTCTTGACTAATTTTCTGATTTTGTTCCTCCCAAAATGGGTTTGGGATTGCAAGAGGAGGGGTGGGTTGGGTCTCAAATAATTTTTTCAATGTTTGAGGTGGAAGGGAAGGTTTTACACTTTATTTTTGTGGAGAAGGAGGTTTGGAAGGAAAAGGGAATATAATTGAAGGTGGGATGGAAGGGAAGAAGATGGAGAAGTGGAATTGACAATGGGGAAGTAGGTAGAAAGATATGGATTTGAAAAACATGATGAGATGGTGTAGGTTGGGGAAGAGGAATGGGAGGGTTGTGAGATGGTAGTGTAGGAATTCCCCATTGACAGGGTTGCCTAGCACTAGATTCATGAGCCTCCATCCTTTTAACCCACTTTGCAACTTGAGTCATCATTTCAATTATAATATGTAACTTTTTTAGGATTGAACTTACTTGGTATAGGGCCAACCCACGATAAGGGATCTTGAAACTAATCTTGGCTACTTTCACAGTCTTCTCAATCCTCATATGCATCATGTTTAGCTCTATTTATTGAATCTTTCTCTATAAATCAACATCTCCAGTGTAGGATGGCCTCCAAAATCTGCATACCCTTGCCCTTGAACAACTCCATAGTTTGGTGAATGACCAAACTAATTTTCATATTACTCATATGGATATGCATAATGATTATTACTTTGTTCTCATAAAGATGATTTGGAGGTTTTTTTATATCTTGGATATGGATTTGAATGGAACTAATACAAATGATAATTCCAAGGTGGAAATGAAGTCATGATTGCACAACTTCATGAGTGAAGAAAATGGAAAGATTTGAAAATAAAGTGGATGGGAATGGATGGAAAAGGAAGGTTTGTAACTCATAAAATGGGTTTTTTAGATTAGTGTTATCGCCAAATGTTCTTGAACATGTCTCTTTGTAGAGTTTTGGGACTACATTGCTTCGCATTAATGCCGCATCGCATCCCCACATTACTTTTCAAATTTCCTTCTCTTGTGGGGTTCGAGATGCCTCAACTTGGTATTTTATCGACAACTAATTAGAAGCTAGCATGGGTCATATCCCAAAAAAATCTCCTTTTCTTTTCAATTCTCTTAGTTTGCAGGATTTGGGAGTGATTTAGCTTTACTCGGGACTACAAGACTACTATAATTCATAGTTGGCGAGAGTCCCATCCCCGAGTCACTCCCATATCATTTTCCTCTAAAGGATGATATCTCACCAAGAGAAAATCAAATTGATGAAATGAAGATTAAAATCATGACACACACCTACAAAAATAACTTCAATCTATCCCACCGGTGTGTCGAGATTGTTATCACAAAAAAGTAACACCCTGAGATTTGACTATACAAAACTCTAATTTTTGCTATCATGGGACCATCTCTCAAGTTATGGGACTTACTACTTGATATGGACCTCCAGAGAAGTCCAAATACCTCTATCTAATTTAATGCTAAAAATAATCCTAGAAGGCAAAATGCAGCTAACTAATCCTAATCTAACCATGTCAAGGGATCGTAGAGAGAGAGGGTTAGAAAGGCATGAAAATGAAATCATACACTAAAAGAGGTGATATCACTAGAAAAAGGGGTTAGGACACTCTCGATGGATGGAAATGGGAGATAATGGAGATAGAGAGGGTGGACTAAGCACCATAGACCATAACAACACTCAATACACGAATTTCATAAGCATAACATCATTTAAGCTTGCAGTGAGAACAAAATATGCACAACCATACCTACAAATGTGATATAGAGGTAAGAGATAACAATCAACAAAGATAAGGGGGTAAGTGCAGGAAGTTGATGGACAAATATAGGGTCATCCGTGGACATCATATTGCAAATAACAACATAATATCAACTTGTAGGGATTATTAGCAATACATAAACTCAAAATTAAACAAAATTATAGTAATATGAATCATAGCATCCGGAATCTAGTTTCTAAAATACTAATTTTTGTAAAAAATGGACAAGATTAGCTATATTAAACACTCAAAATTCAATGACTTGGTATTTTTTTTTTTAAAAACGCCGATAAGATTATAGTCCGTTTGCCCACAATTTGGATGAACAAAAATTGATATATATTTTTTTCCTTTGGTGAGAATTTATATGCCACTATCTATCTTGGGATGGATTTTATTTTGTATTTTTTGAGTAATATTTTATTTTTATGATTTTTTCCGTGAAAGTGGTATGAAAACATAAAGAA
Source organism: Taxus wallichiana var. yunnanensis (assembly GCA_018340775.1). Lineage (NCBI taxonomy): Eukaryota > Viridiplantae > Streptophyta > Pinopsida > Cupressales > Taxaceae > Taxus > Taxus wallichiana. The sequence continues at coordinate 291,263,261 of CM031242.1, read as the reverse complement.
AACAGAGCACTTTCCGTTTGCCGCCATAACTTCATCAAAAATATTGAAATCAAATAATTTTTTTTTGAACATGTATATAATTTCACCATGGTTGGGATGATATAATTTTTATCACATTCGATTAGTGAAACAAATTTTGCAGTCTTAAACGTAGACATAAACATTCACAGAAAAAGTGTCTTAAAGACCTATTATTAGTAAAAATGATAAAATTATATTTATCCTCTTCTATTCACTTTAAAATCAGTATTTCTACAAATCTAATAGTCTCCCCTATGCAATGGTACCATTTTTATGACATAGTTTTTACTTTTCGGCATGGTTCAAGTTTGGAAGACTAAATTTGATGTTTTGTCTTTGTTTTTAATGTAAAATTCAGGATTTGATGTCCACTTAATTGTCCCCCAACTTGGTGCACTTACCCAAGGAAGTGAAATAACCAAAAACTTAAATCTTATTGTTTTAGAAACTACACAGACTATTACATTGAGAAAGGGAGGAAAGATTCATCATTACAATGCCCAAAAATGAGGCTTGGAACTCTAACATCTACCCAACAGTTGAGAAGAAGAGAATGAAGCATTCCAAAATGTCCAACAAGCAAAAATGAGCTCTTTTTATAATATATAGAATAAATAATGAGAGAGAGAAAAGGGAACTCGAAATATGCATGCAACTACCAACAAAAATCATTAAATGTCTTGTAAACATCATGGAGATACTTGCAAAGCCCATCCCTCCATTAATGCATTTTCAACTACGTTGGATGTTGCATTTTGACCTGGGATGATTTTATTTGTTTTCTTCTCAACAACCCCACATAATTTCCCTATTTTATGATTTCATGATGAAGAGCTTGGAAATATATTTCTAGAAAAGTATAATTGATCAAAAATGGAGCACTGGGAGAAATATATGACCATTCGGGTTTATGGAATAGCTCTTCTAAGGTTTGCAAGTTCCATTACTTCAAGCTCCATTCAGCTCAAATCCCACACTACTCACCTTCGCATTTACCTTTGGCTCAATATTTTGATATTTCTTCACTTGCGGGTTTCCAAGCCTCCATTACTCCTCAACTAGCATGAGCCATTTACTGTCATACTCTCCTTTTATTTTATATTCTCTTACGGGGATTGGATATGCCTCAACTCAAGATTTTATCTCACCACTACTTTGAAGCTAGCATGGGTTGTATCCCTAAAAAAATTTCTGCATTGGTCTTGTTTTGTGGGATTTTGCAATTTCTCTACTTCAGATTTTCAATGCCCATATTTCTTCTCGCTTATGCTAGTTCACATCCCCACATCGCACTCTTCCTTATTTTTTCTCTTTGAAGGTTTCTAGAACTACTCGAATCATAGAACCGGACTGATTTACTTAGTTACTTCTAGAAATAAAGTAACATCATTTTCACGCATTACTCCTTGATTTCTTCCCTTTTACGTGGTGTTTCTCAAAGCACTTTACTTGATTGCTTTAAGTAGTAGAGAGACATCGGTTTTCTAAAATGCAGAAAAATATAAATCAATTTTTTTGAGTAACTTATCTTAGTTACTTTTAACAAGAAAGCAACTTAAAAACCTGAATACTAAAGGAGCTAAATACTTAGCTTTTATGTGGTTTGAACAATTTTGGTCAAGTGGGTATTTTTCCAACTGCAACCAAACAACCTCATGCAACCTTCCAAATGATTCAAAATACCTGAAAAACATGAAAATACATGAAATCTCTAGATTATTCACTGAATCTCCAAGAAAGTGCTCTAGTCCATTTTCCCCCAAGTTGTTTATTTTTACCAGGGGATAAAAATGGATAACTTCTCTTTGATTATAAGAATTAGATTCTTATCACTACTAGTAATAAAGAGATCATCAACATATATGACAATAATAATAATAATAATATGATTTTTTTCATATTTTACAAACAAATAAATATCAACAAAATAATTTTTGAAACCAAGATATAAAAACAAACTATTTATCTTAGCATACCAAGCTCTAGGATCTTGCTTAATACCATAAAAAGTTTTTTTAAGCTTGCATAGATATAATCCCTTACCATGTTCTTCAAACCCTCTAGGTTGATGCATGTAAATTTCTTCTTTCAAGTCACCATTAAAAAATCATTTTTAACATCCATTTGGTGAGTCTCTCATATATGTTGAGCAATAAGAGATAAAAGAATTACAAAAATGCTCATTTTGGAAACCAAAGAAAATATTTCACCATAGTATAAACCATGTTTCTAAGTAAACCCTCTAGTTATTTATCTTTCCTTACATTCTTTAACCTTACTAGCAGAGTTATACTTAATTTTATATAACCATGTAGATCATACAATGCTTCTTGTATGAGGAAGGGGGCATAATTTTTAAGTTTCAATTTTTATTAGAGCATTGTATTCAACTTTCATAACATTAATCCATCTTTCATCTAGACTGAATTCTCAAAAATATTAAGGCTATACCTAATAAAAATTTGACAAGTCATGATAATAATGTTGATCTGTGTGTGTCATCTTTCTCATATTATTAGACGATAATTAGAAACTATATTTTGAGCCCATTTCAGAATTATAGATTGAGACACAACTTTATAATACCCCCATCAATATCTACATCCATCACATCGATAAAGTATGATTAGCCTCTTGGAAATCAGTTTCTATATTGTCTAAGGAAGGATTATCAAATTTGAAGATATCTAGACTCAAGAAATATAGAAGAGAGAAGAGAAGAAGCTTCAAAAATAGTTTATCTAGAACATGAAAATTCATATTTTATATAATCACATGTTTCATGGATCATATACTCTTAATCCTTTTGTGTGACCACCATACCAAAAAAATTAAAGAGTAAAAGGTAGGATCAAGTTTTTACTTTTGACTTTAGGAATTGGAAGGAAGAAAAACTACTAAATATTTTAAAATAAGAGATACCAAGTTTTTATTTTGTTCATACTTCATGAGGTGTAGTTTGATGCAAATATTTAGTAGGAAATTTATTTAGAATATGAAAAAAATTCTCATGGCTTCAGCCCAAAATAACTTAGGAACATTAAATGCATGAAGTATGGTCCTATCCACTTCTATGATTGTTCTATTATTCCTTTAAAAAATACCATTTTGTTGAGAAGAATAAGGAGTTGCCAATTACTTTTGAAATCCAAATGACACACAAAACTCATAATTTTTTTATTGACATACTCACATCCATTATCATTTATGATTCTCTTAATTTTCAGATTATCCATATTTTCAACTAAGGCTTTAAACTATTGAAACTTACATAGAACATCATATTTTTTATTAATGAAATCATACCAAGTCATTCTAGAAAATTCAACAATGAAACTATAAGGATATAAGGATCCACCTAGAGAAGGAAATTCCAAAGGACCTCTTACATCAGTATGGATTAACTCAAGCAAGCTAGAGGAATTATACTCATGATGCCTGTGAAATGGTTCAACATATTTCTTACCACACAAGAAACTTTCACAAGATTCATGGTCTGATTTTAACTTGGGAAGACCTATAACAAGGTTAAGTAATAACATTTCAAATAAAATCTTAAAGTTCATATGACCAAGCCTTTCATGCCTTAATTAAACATCATTACAAGAATAATAAAGACAAGATTCAACAACAAATCCTTCAATTATATAAAATCCATTCTTTTGATAACCAAAACCAATAATCTTACCAATATCATTCTTTACATACCATTTATCTTTTAATAACACAAATTTTACATTATCTCTATCTAGTTTAGAACAAGATAAAAGGTTTTTTTAAGTTAGGAAAAAATAAAACATTACTAATGGCTATGCTTTTTAACTTAACATTACCATAGTATTAAGATCTAATGAAAAAATTATCACCTAGATATATATTCTCATGAAATTCTATAATATGAGAAAGAATTTCATAAATATATGTCATATTCCTTGATGTACCACTATCTAAAACCCATTCATTATTATTAGAGGTTGAAAGAACATTGAAAGAGTAATAACTTGTTCAACATTATTAGCTTGATTTTTAGATTGATTCTAATTTCTATTCTTCTTCTTTTATAGTTGAAGTTCTTATTTTTAGCATTATTATGAACCTTATTAAAATTAGAATAAAAATCAACTATTGTATGACCAAATTTACCACATTTGGTACATGTTCCATCAAACTTGACCTTAAATTTTTGATTATTCTTAGGTTTGAACTTAGATTTAAAGTTTGATTGCTGATTAGTATTGTTGTTATTCTTATTTTTAAATGAATTCTAATTTTGGGAGAACAATTCTTAAGAGGCATTATCTTTTGATTCAAATTTCTCCATGACTATTTATTCGTTAATGAATAGAGAAGACAAGGTATCTAAATCATGTAAATTAGATTCATTTTGATATTTAGAATTCAAAATAGAGATATAATTTCTAAATTTCTCATGAATATTAATTTAAATAATAAAGTATAACAAATTATCTTAAAATAATTCACAATTACAACCATCTAATTGAGCCTTATTTTTCTTAATCTTAGCTAAGTAATTAACTATCTTCTCATCTCCTTTCATTGGAGTTGTAAAAATTCCATGTTTCGTTTAATTATCTTAAAAGGTAACTACCACATGGTTTGCAATTGATTTCATACATCAACATGAGATTCCACGTGTCCTATATGTAGAAATAATTCATATTTTATACTTTTCAATAGGATTTACATGGCCTCTTGGGATTTTGGGATAACACACTCAAGATTGCAGGTGTATCATGTCTCCCAGGTGGGTCTCTTTTCAACACCACTAACTAGATCCCTAATATTTCTTTCCATAAGGATGGATTTAAGCCTAAATATATAAATAATATAGTTATTACCATTTAATAAGTGAGATTTATCCATGGAAAAATTATATGAATGTTTTCATGTGAATTGACAAATCAAAAAATTCAAAATTCAAAACATGACAATTAAGCCATAATGTAAAATTTTTTCCTTTCAATCTTCCTCAATACATCCCCTTGCCAAATTTTCTCTAATGGAACCAACATCCTACTCATGAATATAGCCATAATAAGTTTTTAAGCATGTATCAATATGTAAAGAAGTGAAATAAGGTTCATCAATTGATTCAAGTGAAGTTCAATGGAAGACTAGTCTTCCTGAAGCCTAAATTGCCAATTTTAGCCATTTTGGAGCCTGTGTACATCCTCTAGGAGAGTCCATAAAATATATGAATAAAATAGAGGTTTTTTTGGGGAGTCTTTAAAGTTTTGGAAGAAATTTTGGAATATTTAGGAAATGTTTTCTCATTCAGGGAGGATGTACTCAACAATGGGTTTTCTAGATGTAGGGAACAAACACTCTAATGGAGAATCCTAACTTCTCTAGATTATTTAAATATATATGTAAGTATTTAAGAGGAAAAAGTAGGAATTTGAAATATATAATAATTATATACATGATGGGTAAATTCATTTTGATATGAGGTGTGAAGGTTTCATGAAGAAATCCAAACAACACAATTGCCTCTCTCTGTTCTGAACAAAAAGGATATAATTTTTCTATTGCATGAATAATAAAGTTTTGAAAGTTATTAAATTGATCTTATAATGTGTTTTAGATGTTAGGATAAAAATATTATTATCCTAATATTAATTATGCAATAGTCCAGTTATTTAATTAATTAATTAATTAAATAATAATGGTTATTTTGTTATATGGTTCATAAACCATATTTGTCTTTTATACATACTGTTATATTGTTTTGAACAATATATTTGTATTTATTCATTTGTGCTTCCCGGATGTTATTGGAAGCTTGTGCATTTTGGAATTTGGTTGCACCTGCAACTTAATCTCCCATGTGTATTTGGCTGTGCAATATCTATAAATATTGCAGCCCATTCTCTGTAAGGTTGATTGATTGAGATTAATAAAATTGATCAGGCTTCCGTCCCTATTTCTCAATCATCATTTGGTACCAGAGTGAATTGAAGCTCTAGCAAGGTTGAGAAGGTTGTAAGAAGGAGAATTCGTGGAGAAGAAATCTGCAACAGAAGGAGAGCTAGTGCTGCCTCCTGCAGCTTCCCAGAACCCCCTGCAAACCCACAACCTCCTGTTCAGTTCCAGGTGTTTGGAACGCAAATTTTTTTTTGCACTGGTGCAACCAACACCAGAAAAATTCGCTGCAGGTCTATATATTTAAAAAAAAAAAAAAATTCCCCAACCAGGGGTTCTCCCTCTAATTCAGAGGTGCATTTAGTGACAGCTACAAGTAGCATGCTGTTGTAATTGGAGGTATTTGTGCCAAATTCGGAGGATATCCGAGCTCACCAAGCTAAGGACACTCAGCTTGGTTATATGGATAATGCATAGCTCGACAGAGCAGTTCAACGACCCGTAAGAGACTATGTGACACAGAAAAGGGTGGAAGAAGTATTAAAAGAAAGTGGCTCCTGCCAAGCCCAAGCCTGTGAAGAAAGCGCCCCGCTAAGCCACTTGTCGCTGCTCCACCTGTAGCTCTCAAGAAGCTGCTCTTTCCTGCAAAGAAGACCAACTCCCAAGTGTCGACCTACACATTCATTTAAGAGGGTTCAAATTACATTCAAAGGCACACCATTTACCTAGCAGTTTTAGCGAGGGGGATTCGCAAGGTACCGAGGTTGAATCTTGTTGAAACCCCAGCAAATTCTGAAAATACAATCAGTTTTGATAGCAATGTTAGTTTTTTAGGATCGGCTAGTGCGGGATCGAATCTCCACTGGCCCGTGCCGCATCAATCCACGTTCAATCGCTACGAATCTATCAAAGACTGCCATATTCTCCACGCACCTACACACAAGAAAATAAAACCAAGCAGCTCGACCTGCACAAAAAAAAAAAGCGGCGGAAGAATATTAAAAAAAGGCGGCTAAAGGAAGAAACCAATGGTGGAGATATTCAGTCCTTCACGCCAAAGGAAAATCAAAGCAAAAGGAGATAGGGAGCGGCTAAAACAAATGTCAAGTTTCGATCCAACTTATGAGCAAAAGAAAAACCTAAAAATGCCTCTCACCAGCATGTGACATGTGGAGCATCTACCAGGTCGCATTTTTAAAAAGTAAGTCGATTTTCCCTTTCTTTAAATGCAAGTTTGTTCATTCCTACACTAAGCGCCCCTAAGAGGCCAAGTTGGATAGAGGGAAAGCCTTAGAAGTGGGAGGTGCATGGTTCAAATCCCACCCCCAACTTCACATTTTGCATTTGGCATATTTTTTGGCGGAACTACTAAATTTAGCAGATTTTTGAATTTAGTTATAACTAACTAAATTTAGCGGAGGAATCCCTAAGTTAGGGTAAATTTTTTTCTCCCATTTGGTCTGTTTTTTCATTTCAGACATTTTTTGCAAAGGGAGACCCATCTAAAAATTGCATCTTCAGCTTCTTTTTTGCAATTTTTAGCATTTTGGGTCGTATTGGGCTCAGGAGGCCACCAGACCCGCGAAACTGAAATTTTTTGCCTGCCATTCAAATTGTACAGTTTTTTGAATGTAAATTGTATACTGCTGCATATTGTACTAATTTTCAGTTTCCATAGTCAACTGCAAACTTTGTAATCGCTAAAAATCGCGAAATTGTAATAAAAAACAATAATAAAATTGGTTTTGTAACACTCATGAGATCCTAGATCTCATTCGCAGCATTCGGTATATACGATGCCTCTAGGAAGTGCTTACGGGTAAAGTCGTTGCACTACTACTGCACTTAACGCCTAATATAGCTGCAACAACGCGTCGCCTGGCATCGTCCCTATAAATCGACGAGGAGTAATAAGGTCACAGTGCACACACTATGAACCATCCCATCCGTCTGTGGATGATTGCAAGACATAAATCCAAACTGAGAAACTATCTGAGTATATAGTGAAGTTACGTGCGCGTATGAGGATATTTCTTTTAGCCGGTGTCAATAATCACACGTAATCCATCAAGATCGTCTTGTCTTGTACCATGTATTGAATTCTTTCACGTACCTCCGGTATATAGAAAGGGCGAGCTTCTTCCACGTCTTGACGGGTATATCGGAAGGGTGCATATATAGAAAGGTTTGGTATATCGGATGACGGTATATAGATTGGGAGACCTAATACAGGTGATAAGAGCCAAACCACCTCGGTGATCTCGGCAAAATGGGCACCAAAGGCCCCCAAATTTTTTTCTTCTAGATTCACAATTGCTTAGAGGAAGCAACTATGCTGCATGGAAGACCAAAATAAAGACACAACTTGAGTTTGAAGAAATCGCTGTTGTGGATCGGTACTCTAACCGATCACCAACTCGATGCAACACAACAACGGCAGCTTTGATAGAGCGGATCGAAAGCAAAACTCATCATCTTGTTTGGAGTGTCGAAGATGTGCAAGCCCACATTCGAGATGCCACAATAGTAAAAGAAGTGTGGGCTAAGTGAGCACAATATATGAGGCCAAGAACAATAATGTCATACTAAATTTGTAGAGTCGATTACATACATTAAAGTTCAAGCGAATGAGAAAATTGAAGCTTTCCTAAGAAGAGTTGCGAGTTGAAGGCTTCACTTCTAGCCCTAGGAGAAGAGGTTAAAGATGAATCTCTTGTTCCCATTGTTACGAGAGCCCTCCCTTCTTCTTACCGCATTTTGTCACAACTCTAAACTTGTCGATATGACAATTAGTTTTGACAAGCTAGTAAACCTACCGCACCAAGAGGAAGCAATGCACAATAAGGATGAAGAAGAGGAGTAGGCCTTTCTTCACATCAAAATGGAAAGGAAAAGGTAAAGGAAAACCTAAATCCTATCGAAGTCCCCACATCAATCATCGATATCATGGGGACAATCAACGTAAGAAGCAATGTCCAATTTGCAAAAGAGGACATGACTTAAAAGATTGTTGGTATAACACTTATAAGAAAGGTTCATCAAGCAACTCGGACCTCAACAACAACAATCTTACAAGGGAAATTCAAACAACTATTATGGGCGTAAAAGGGGAACTGGAAAAGAAGACCCCACCAAGAAGGTAATATTCTGCCGAGAAACAAGAGCAATCGAAAATGAAGACTTCTTGTTCACTCGCTTTCGATCAAGTTAACCATCCACGTCATCTAGTGATGTCCGGTATGTTGATTTAGGAGACACTCGACACATGACTAGCCATAGAGATGGTTTATTTCAATGAAGGACATGCCATCGAAAAATCATGTTTCATTGGGAGATGATTCTTCATATACTGATTCGAGGGGATTGGGAACATACCCCTTGGTTCACGCAAATGTAGACTATCAGATGTCCTATATGTCCCTGGGTTGACAAATAATCTTTTTTCAATAAGTCAACTCCTAGATCACAACCTAAAAATTGACTTTGATAGTCAATTCGGCAAGAAAACGTGTTTGATTTGAGATAAATCAAGAGGCTCGAAAATAATTGCAAAAGCCTCAAATGTGGGACGTATGTTTCAACTTGATTTCATTCACAAAAGCGATTAAGCACTAGTGTAATATGGTACATGGGCTACCATCTCTTCAGAAGGATATAGACAAGTGTCCTCACTGCTTAGCAGGAAAACAACACATAGTTTCATTCCAAAAGAGTACTTTTGGAGCTCATGGTAAACTTGACCTGGTTCATACCGATCTTTGTGGTTCAATGCAGCCAAGTCATTCTGGGTTCCAGTACTTCATGCTTTGTGTTGACGACTATTCACGGAAAATCTGGATTTTTTGTCTTCACAAGAAACATGAAGCCTTTGAAACATTCAAAAATTTCAAAGTTGCGGCTTGAGAAAGAAACTGGTCATCACATCGTAACTCTCCGCTCGGATCGAGGGGGAATTCACCGCTGATGAGTTCGAGACTACCTACAAACTCATGGGATTCATCAAAAATGCCTCCTCCACACACATCGCAGCAAAATGGTGTTGTCGAGAGAAGAAATCATACTATCATGGAAATGGTGCGATGCATGATCGATGATTCCAGAATTGCAAAGACATTTTGGGCAGAAGCGGCAAAAAAACAGTGTATTTGTTGAATAGAGTGCCCACAACTGCTCTTGATGGAATTACACCACAAGAAGCATAATAAAAAGGAAACCACCCATTGCACACCTTAGAGTATTTGGGTGCAAAGCAAAGCATGCACATACCCAAATAGAATAGAAAGAAATTGGACATGAAGTCACAAAATCTCATCTTCATTGGATACAGTGAAGAGACTCTTGGATATAGATTGATGGATCCTAAGACCAAAAAAGTCTACACCAGCAGATATGATGAGTTTTTCGAGAAGAAGGAAGCAAAGTCTCCTTCTCCAGACTCGCAAGATGTAGATTTTTCACCCGTTGTAAAAATTGAAGCTAATGTTCCCTCAGAAGATGAAAGTGATGATGGGGATGATGGTGTTGATCAGATAGAACCACAACCCATGGGAACAGTTCAACGTATGCCCAAGTGGTGTACTATCATGTTACGAGATGTAAGAATGGATGTTCCACTAGATACATCCACCCTGGACCATGGACTCGCAGTAAAGCAAGGGAAGAAGTTAACTTTTCTTTGATGAGTAGAGTTATTGAATCGATGAGCCCTCTACAATCCAGGAAGCCCTACAATAAAAAGCTTGGAAAGATGCCATGGATTTTGAATATCAATTAGTGATGAAGAATAACACTTGGCAGCTTGTTTATCTTCCACCAGGGAAGAAACCCATTGGATGCAGATGGATATTCAAAACTAAGTACAAAGTAGATGGGACAGTGGACAAGCACAAAGCAAGACTTGTAGCAAAGGGGTACGCACAAAAAGAAGGCATTGACTATGAGGAGACATTTTCTCCCACAGCTAAGATCAAAATGATCAGGATGATCTTTGCTCTAGCTTCTCAGTTTGGATGGAAAGTTCACCAAATGGATGTAAAAAGTGCCTTCCTGAATGGAGATTTACAAGAAGAAGTCTACATGACTCAACCTGAGGGATATGTTGTACTTGGTCAAGAAACAAAGGTATGTAGACTCAGGAAATCTCTGTATGGCCTCAAACAGGCACCCAGCATGGTACATCAAGATTGATGAGCATCTCGTAAAACATGGATTCATCAACAATCCATATGATCCCAATCTCTACCTCAAAAAGAAAGGGGGAGATGGTGATTTTTGTAGTTTATGTCGATGATCTAGTCATCACTGGCAGTTTAGTGAAGATGACTGATGAAATGAAGAAAGATCTTAAGTGATCATTCGACATGATAGATCTCGGGCTTATGCACTACTATCTTGGACTAGAAGTATGGCGAAAGAGAATCACATCTTTGATTCTCAGATGAAATATACCAAGACAACGCTTGAGAAGTTTAGGATGATGAATTACACACCAATTTCTACACCTATGGAGAACAGATTACATTTATCTTGTTCAGATCCATCTCCTGAGGTAAGTGCCACTCTCTATCGGCAGCTGATTGGGAGTCTCATTTACCTGACCTACACTAGACCAGATATCAACTTTGCAGTGAGCTATCTATCCAAGTTCATGCAGGAACCCAAATTTTGTCATTGGAAAGCAAAGAAAGTGCATTTTGAGATATCTCAAAGGATCAATGGATCTTGGTCTAGAATACAAGAAGAACGAAAACTTCTTCTTGACTGGATATTCGGATTCAGATCATACAGGTAACATTGATGATAGAAAATCCACTTCTGGATTTGTATTCTTTATGGGATCTGGACCAATATCATGGGGAAGTAAGAAACAACACTTTATTTCTCACTCTTCCATAGAAGCTAAGTATCGTTCTGCAGGAGAAGTTGTCTATGAAGCGATTTGGCTACGTCACATACTGGAAGGACTTGGAATACCATAAGACAAACCGACCACCATGTATGTTGACAATCAAGGTGTACTCAAACTTATTCGAAATCTAGTTTTCATGAGAGAACAAAGCACATTGAGGTTCGAGTTCATTTCATACGTGAACATGTGTTGAAGCACAACATCCAGCTTCAATTTTGTCTAATTGCTGAACAACGAGCAGATATTTTCACAAAGTCACTTGCACGTGATAAGTTCGAGTTGTTCAGAGAGTTTCTCTCCTCATCTCTTCAGACAATGCACAATTAAGGGGGGGAATGTTAGGATAAAAATATTATTATCCTAATATTAATTATGCAATAGTCCAGTTATTTAATTAATTTATTAATTAAATAATAATGGTTATTTTGTTATATGGTTCATAAACCATATTTGTCTTTTATACATGTTGTTATATTGTTTTGAACAATATATTTGTATTTATTCATTTGTGCTTCCTGGATGTTATTGGAAGCTTGTGCATTTTGGAATTTGGTTGCACCTGTGCAACTTAATCTCCCGTGTGTATTTGGCTGTGCAATATCTATAAATATTGCAGCCCATTCTCTGTAAAGGTTGATTGATTGAGATTAATAAAATTGATCAGGCTTCCGTCCCTATTTCTCAATCATCATTAGAATCAAAATAATATAATATTTTACCCCAAAACATCACCCTAAGCCTCCATGGTGAAAAAAACAAGTTTTCTAGCTATTTCTGGACATCTAGTGCAAAATTGGCTTTCCATTCTTGGCCCAGAACAATTTTCACCCCATTGTGTCCAAATTTTACCCTTAAGGACAAGGTTAAAATGAAGGACACAAAATTCTATCATCATCCTCCTCCCTAAGATTTACTTGGGAGCCATGTGTGTCCTATTTGTCTCATTTGTCCTATTTTACCTCATAGTGCAAGACATGAGGGACATAAAAGTTCACCCTCACTCCTTCACCATGAGTGAAATTTTGTGTCCTAATTGTCCATATTTCCCCCTGTTAGCATAAGAGGACAAGGGGGAAAATAAAATGCACCCATGATTAGTTGAAGCTCTTGGACCCCCATGCAACCTCACTCAGCTCCACAAGTATATTTCTCAGCCCCCTCATCTCATCCACCTTTCCTCTCATGCTAAAACTTGTATTTATCCTTCTTAAAGGAATAATTTGTATCCCCCATTGTCCTAATTGTCCCATTTGAACAAGATTTTAACCATACATAAACCCATTTTAACCCAGATTCAAAGCATGGTTAGGAGGGTGATTTAAAAGCTTATGAAAACATTATTTACACTAATTATTTCTACACAAGTTGGAATTTATTCACTTACTATTATGAAACACCCTCAATAAATTCATTTTTATATAGAGGTGTTATCAAAATACCTCTAGAAATCCATGGCCACCAAAATGAGGATTTTCTCATAACTCATCACCAAACACCAGATTGCCATTAAATTTTTCCAAAATATGTATCTCTATTCATAACACCTTTGGGAAGAATATGATAGAAAAATCATTGATTCCCTAGTTTTTTTGCAACAAAAAATTGAGATTTCAAACCCTAAAACCTATTTTTGATTTCTCTAAGATCCATCGGATGGAAAATGATGAAATTCGGTGTAGAAGATCCTAATGTAAAACAAAACATTTTGATGGTGGTTTCATTACAACCCGACACTAATAAATATAGTTTCTAAAAATAAAAGGTGTTATGAGTAATAGGTTTCTAAAAATAGTAATTTTCCCAAATTTCTGAATTATTAGCATTCAAAATATCCTAAACAAGAAGACAACAAAAATAGGTAATTCGGGAAACTTTTTAAAACAGCATATTAAGAAAAAGTGAGTATCTAAAAATAAATATTTTCTAAAATTGGTAACAATTCATTAATTGTAATGATCCAAATTATCTAGAGACATAATAAGAAAATAATAGTGAAAATTTCTAAAAATAGTAGTCTGGATAGAACATGTTAAAAGCATTAATCATTGGATTTGAGCCTAGAAAGTCTGTGAGAACTCCCATTCTACTTGTATTGTTTCTTTTTCCATCATTATAAGGTTAGAAAGTTGTTTCATGTCCCAAAAATAAAGAAATACCTTCACAAACTCTTAAAACATCATTTTTGATGTGATATCTGTAAATCACAACTTGATGTAAGAAGCCGAAATGAAGAGAAAAGATCATCATGAGTGATATAACAATCATCTCAAGCTCACAACTAATGCATAACTCTTGAGAGTGTTTCTAAACACTTAATTAGTAAAATTTGGAGGTTGGAAACATGTGATTCATTTTCAAGTTCCATTTCAACGAGGATAAATTTAATCAAAAGGGTATTAAGATGTTGTAGGAATGTTTTCAATTAGGTAACATCTTGGCAGAGGAGATGAATTGTGAAGTGAAAAATGGTGTCATCAATTTTGAGAGTGAAATGTTAATCTTATAGAGAAAGTTGAGATTCATCATGTCGTGAATCTACCATCATCTCTTCGAGAAGAAAGTTGAACTGAGCTAATCAAGTTATCAAGGAACTCAAGCCATCACATGTGAAGGATCAAGAAATAATCTTTTCTCATGGGAAGCATATGGAAAAGAAGGTACATAAGTATCCCAAATCTTATTTCATTTAAGTACTTTGGATTTGGGAATGGTTAATGGGTGATATTCATGTGAGGCACCATGTATGCAAGAATGAGAAACCATCAAATTTTCACTTAATGTCATTTACATAATAATGTTCTTAAACACTCAATTAAACACCTAGTAGTGTGGTCACTCCTCAAAGGAAGAGACATTGCATCCAAATATCACTTCAGTTCCACCAAGGACCATTGAACAAGAACATTAAAAAATAAAGATGAAGAAAAAAGGGCACGTAGGGGTTCCCTATTCTAGGAAAATTCATAAGAATGTTATAATCATTGAAGATCCTGCGATCCTTCTAAGGCATGTGAGGTTGATCCATTGTTACCTTTCATTCTTGATCAAAATTTGATTATATCTTCCTTGGTGGAGGAACCTTTCCATAATGAGTAAAATGTGATACCTCATTAGGCTCCTAAAATTTTTCCCATTAATAACATCATATATACTCTCGAAGAACCATTCCCATGGATCCAAGAGTTTCTCATGAACAAATCAAGAACAACACAACAAGCTGAAATTCCTGACTTGGGACCATCAAAAAGATATTGAAGACAAAATTAGGTAAGAAGGCACAAATAACTTATCTCTTTTTCAAAGGAGGTTACGGTAACCAATGTGTAGAGGTTTCCTAGCCAAAAGTTATAAAACACCTTAAAGGAAATGATTCAAGAGGACTATGAGTTAAACCACATCTCTTTGGATCAAGTTATTCATGAAGGTGGTGCTCTTTTATTCAAGGAATCCAATACCTATATGATTTCTATAAATGAGGAGTAAAAATGAATAATTGAGTAATTGAAGAAAACACTTATTTCACTAAATTGGGACTTATTCTAGTCCTAAAAGATAAAAAATATAGCCAATATTGGAATCTAATAATACTATATTTAGATTCCAAAGGTTAAATATTGGAATTATCTGGATTCCTAAATCACACATATTGGATTCCAATATCACATATGTTGGAATCTAGAATCACATATATTGGAATCCAAAATCACATATATTGGAATTTACTTGCACTTCTAAGTCCTATTATCCAAATAGCTCTCCTAGCGATTTGGATAACTTGCATACACATCCTGCTCCCCTTCACATTCTTCTATCTCCTTCCATTTTCCCTTGCATGCCTTCCTCCTGTGCACCCACTTTCTCTCCTATCCCGTCATGCACTCCTTGCATACACCTCCCCCGAACTACCTTCCAATCAGCTAACTCCCTAACATTGCTCTTGTACACTTACCTTGACTCTGTTCTTTCATGTGTCCTCTTTTCTTTCTTCCTCCACACACCTTCCTTTAGTTGAATTCCCACATCTTGTTTTCATACTTTCCTTCTGCAAGTATGCCTTCCTCTCACACATGATCCTCTATGCCTCCCCTCTATTTCCCTTTCACGTGCTTACTCCTCATCACCCCACATGTATAACATACACCCCTCTTCACCTCTTTCTTCCACGCATGCCCTTGCATCCACACTCCATGCATTCACCTTCTTTCTAGTCAGCTCAATGCATTTCCAAAGGTAAGAGTGGCCGTTGAAAATTCCAAGTGCATGTAGAATATTCCATGTGTCAACTGACACTCCTTCAAAGGAAAAATCCTGAGCAGGTTTCTAAATGAGTGCGGAGCCTCCATGCATCTGGTTTAATAAAAGATAGGGTTAGGGTTAAATAGTCAAAGCATTGGGGTAGAAAAGTGGAGGATGCAAAGTGTCAGCATGATGCTAATTCAATAGCAAAGTTTGGGGTAGGTTTCCAAACAAGCGCCAAGCTGCCACGTGTCTAGGATAAGACTTTTGGTCCCTCTAAGAAAAGAGACTCAGGAAAAATAAAAAGAATCCCAAGGAGCTCGCGGAATCCGCCACGTGTTAGTATGGCACATTTTCAAAAGTGAAAGGCAGGGTTTGAATCTCCAAGGTGTGCAAGGCTGCCACATGGACCCGGTACGACAAACTCTTTAAAATATTGCATTCCCACAATCCAAGTATTCAAATGGCCATATCTTTTGACCGGAAACTAAGATTTGGTCGAGAAGACTTTTTGGAAATGTATCGATACCATCCATGCCATGGAAACATAAAATATCATTATTAATAGGATTTTGTGGGGGAATGGGAAAATTTCTATTAGGACATTAAAGCGAGAATCAAATTTCTTCAACCACCGGATCGATTCGATTCGATCCATCATTATTCCTTCTTCAACATACCAAGTAGACAGGGTACCCGACATGATAGATTTGGGGAAGATTTGAGAGAGGCATTGATTGATACTGGTTAAACTTTCAAATTAGGATTTAATGATTCTCGATGTGGTTGAAGTAGGATTTGAATTTTTCCCTCTTCTCTCTCTTATTCCCCCTATATATTGTAATGAAGGGGCATATTCAAAGGGTTGGAAACTCTTGATCCATACACATGTTTCTAAGGACTCCATAATTTCTATAATTTGAGTTGCAGACCTCCATGTTTGGCTCTTGCATGTGGATATCGGCCTCCTTATCATTGTAACAGTTCTATGCATTCTTGGAAGTAATAGAAGCATTGTTTTGTGACTATTCTCTGTCATAACATGTTTTCATTCCTTATTCTTTCCTCTTCTCTTGCATTGTTTATTGTTGTGCTATTTAGGGTCCCCTACAGTTCCATATTTGGTTGTGTTCCATGAGAACGATTTGGTGAATGCATCTTTCAACTCGCGCTACTCATGCCTAGCCTCCTTTCACACATTCCCTATCATTATCTCTCAGAACAAATAGTGTTCATCCCTCTTTTCTGGTGCTATCACCTTTTAGTGTAGTTTACTTCATGTTATCCTTATTTCCTTGGTCCCTTAGCATTCTTAGCTTAGTTTCCCCTTTTAGCACTAGGAGTAGCAGTAGTAGTAGAAATAGATAGAGGAATCGGCCTTCTTCAGAGATCCATCCCAAGTTTGCAAGGTCCCACAACTTGGGGATGGTTCCATTTTGGTCTCAAACACCTTGGCCCTTTCAAGATCTGAGACATGGGTGCACATTTGAGCAACCAACAGTTTTTAGCAGGCCCGGTGGGACCAACATTGAAAGCTCAAATTTCATATCTCTAAGTTTTGGTGTGTGAAATTAGTGTTTCATCCTTTGAAGAGGCTCATTTCAAACACATCTGGAGACTCCCAATGTTAAAGATCTCTGTTTCAGCATTCTGAGTGACTTTCATGAGAAGAGTGCACACAAGAAGAAGTTCAATAGTTGAATATTATTTTGAATACCTCTAACTATCCCCGAGAAGAATTCATTATAGAAAGCCCACACATGCATCTCTCCGTCTCCAAAGTGTGCAATGCCCATTCAACTCATCCTAAAAATAGACAACTTGTGTGCCCCTGCAATGGCACATTAGTCACCTCCTCCATTAAGAATATTTGCAAACTTTAATGGAGGGAGTCCTTATGCCTGGACATGCAACATGATATACCAAATGGCATGCTCAAAAGTATTCCTTAATTTACTTGGTGAGAATCAATTCACCCTCGGAGCATATCCAAGATGTAGCAAATGTGTGTTCACTCTATCTCGATCACATAATGATGTAGCAATTAGGCTACTTATAACCTCTTTTAAAGGTAAAGCACTTAAGTGGTATAGAGGCTTGAGACTTGGATCTATGACCACCGGAATGAGCCGGAACAAATCTATGCTTTGTTATTTTGAAGATAAGTTAGATCACCTATATTTGGTGGAAAAAATGACAACAACAAGGAGGGCACCCAATGAGCAGATGACTGATTTCAACATCAGATTTCAAAATACTTGGGATAGAATCCCTCTTGTGGTAAGACCTACAGCCCAACATGATTTCCTTTATTAATCGAAGTCACTCATAAATGATATTTCATTTATGATAAAATATATGGGAGGTAGAACCTTACCATCCACTTATAATATTGTACTAAGGGCAGAAAATAGTCTTATTTAGGTGGGAAATTTGGCTCCTAGACCACCCATGCCCTTGTTCCCAAAGATATCACAAGCGCCCTAGCCTTCTGTGGCCCCTATTCCTATCCCCGAGAAAAGAACGTAACCAGCTTGCCTCAAAATCCTATTCTCCATCACGACAAAAGGAATATGAAGAATTGAAAGCCTTGATCAAAAATTATTAAACAAGGTCATATCATTATAATATTAGTAAGTGCAAGCGTATAGAGGTAATTATAATTAGGTGCATGGCCAAGGCAATCAACCTGTGGAATCAATATGGAAATCAAAGATACGTGCCTAATTAGCAAAATGAAAAATGATAGAATAATGCACATCTACCCTTACAATTTTTCCTCTCATGACTTCTCTCTAAGATGCAAAGCCTGAAGCTAAGTGCTCGTTCCAATTCAGAACAACTTGGCACATGAGTCAGAATGGTGCTTCCCTTGAAAAATGCCTCATAGTCAGTACCATTGTGCTAATGTTGCACGTGCCCAAGCCTTCATGATCCAGAATGGTTCATCATGTGATCCCTCAACAAGCACCCATGAAGCAGATAATCCAAAAGGACCAGAAGTTCCTTCGAAACCAATTTGATGTTCTTTGGTGTGGAAGACTTCTGTAATCAACCAAGCTGCAGAAGATACAAACAGACCATGTGCCTAAGTTACGGACAACACAAGATATAAGAAAATAATATTAGAGTTAGGCATGTACGTCACAGTCCCAGTAATACAAGCAGATCTTCAGAAAAAATGATAAGACCTCTTGCAGCAAAAGTGTTCAAATCCCTATGCAGGAGGTCCCATGTAAATCTCCTTCTAAAGCAGCACATGCCCATCCTTTGGTAGGCCAAGCCTCTGCTCCAACTAAAATTTAGGCTTCCACACCTAAAAAGTCAAGAAGGGATGTTGTTCCCCAAATGCACAAGGTGGGGGGGCTTTTGTTTAGCATTATTGACTAGATGAAGAAAAAAACATAAACATCACAATGTGGGATACCTTGACCATTCCATCTCAGCGGGATTTTTGCATGAAGCTCCGACATAACTTCGCACATTGACCCGATTATACGTAATCCTCGCACTTCTATCAAAATATGCCAAGAAGAGGAGAAAAAAGTAAGTAAAGTTGCTAAACCCCACCCTTCTATATGTCCTTGATTATAGGAAAACACCTAGTGCATAACTACTTGATTGACTTAGGTGCTAGTACTTTTGTTATGCCTAAGAAGATAGTTGATGTCTTAGGTCTGAAATATAGCCCTTTGTCTAAAGGATTCCTACAACTTGATGGATCAATTGTAACCACCTTAAGATTCATCAAGAATCTTGAGTTAACCCTTCATGCATGTCCAAGACCGACAATTACTCAAGATTTGTCAATTATTGACTGCCTCCTTTGTTTGCCCTATGTCTATCAAGAGAATTTACTACTAAAGTGGGTGGTTACTTGTCTTCTAATTGGTCTCATATGTTACTCAAGACAAGGTATGGTACCCGGTTTACCATACAAGATGAGCCTATATTTTCTTATCATGTAGAGCCATATGTCCCATCCCCTCTCTAAGCCAATTGTCTTATCTAGGAAGAACAAGTTTCAGTTCCTGAAGAGTAGTCTCTTCCACCCTCTATTCCAAACCTAGTGCTTGATGAATGGGCATAAAGGCATCATAAATTTGATCCCTATGCTAAATAACTAGAAGCCTATGAAACTAGGCTTGGTACTTATTACATTTTAGAAGAAGACGCTACGCTTCCATGCACACTCATGGGAGACAAAGTTCAAACTGGTCTATGGAAGTTGTACTTTGATGGATCCAGTAGGAATGGTGCAGAATAGGAGTGGTTCTCATTTCCCCTAAGGATGAAAAATTCTTCTTCATGCATAGGCTGTAGTTTGCATGTTCTAACAATGTGGCAGAATATGAAGCGTTGGTGCATGGCTTGCTTATTGCTGAAAAGAAGAAAATTAAAGCATGACAGAACATTGGGGACATATAATTGGTCATCCACTAGGTCACAAACAAATGCCAAAAAAGAATAATCTTCTTAAATCTTATAAACATAGAGTTTGGGACCTACTTGAAAGTTTTGATGACCTTAATCTACAGTGGTCCCGCATAGAATGAATAAATAAGATGACCAAATGGTCGCACTCAGTTCCCAATTTTCTCCTACTAAGGACTTTGTCAAAGGAAACACTTAACAAATTAAGATGGTGATCAAATCATCCATTCCGAAAATAACACCAGCTGAAAAGTGTTCGATAATAACACGCAGATCATCCAATTTATCTAGAATGAAGCTGAATTTTCATCAAGTATGCAAGTTGACTTGCATGACAACTATGGTGACCAAGTAATACAGCTGAAGACAAATAGGTTTCCTAAAGTATTGGTCACCTTAGAGAAAATTTTCATCCCTGATGATGAGTTCAAGGGTGAAGAAATATACATGTGCACCGCACAAGAAGATTTCTCTCCCATTACTATTACACGTAGAAAGGAGATGCTGCTCAACAGGACTTGTGTGCATGAAGAAAAATAGGCCTTCATCTCTCTCTATCAAAAATACAATGAAATTTTCTCATGGGAGTATGAATACCTCAAAGGTTTTGATCCAAGTGTTGCTCAACACTCCATTGACCTTGATCTTGGTTTAAAGCCCGTCGACGAAAGCAACAACCACCAATCCAAAAATAGAGCCCCTCATGAGAAAGGAGTTATCCAAACTCATTAAAGAAAATATTATATTTCCCATCAAATATTCTACTTGGGTCACGAATCTTGTTCCAGTGTGTAAGAAAAATGGTGAAATCAGACTCTGTGTTGATTTCAAATATTTAAATAAGGCATCTCTAAAGGATCATTATCATTTTCCTTCAATGGAGAAAATTCTACGACCATGGTTTGGTGCACAAAGGTTCTCCATGCTAGATGGGTATTCAGGTTTCAACCAGATCCTGGTTAAGGAAGAGGATCAATTCAAAACAACATTTACAACCAAATGGGGAACATATGCATACCAGAAAATGTCCTTTGGTTTGTCGGATATGGGCACAACGTTTCAAAGCACCATGGATATTTCCTTCAAAGGTTACATCAATGAGTTCATCTTGGTTTACCTAGATGATATAACTGTCTTCTCAAAGCAAGGAAAAAATCACATGGTGCACCTAGAAAAGGTCTTTGAGAGATGCAAAGAATTTAGGGTATCTCTTAACCCTAAGAAGTGTAATTTTGCGGTGACTCAGGGAAAACTCTTGGGCCATGTGGTTTAAAAATATGGTATCGCGATTGATCCTGAGTGTGTTTCAACCATCCTATCCCTTTCAGTCCTAGTGCACAAAAAGGCCTTACAGTCCTTCCTTAGAAAGATTAACTTTGTTAGGCGTTTTATCCCTAACTTTGTGGGACTGGTTTGGCCCATCACCCTCATGCTCAAAAAGGACATAGCCTTCAAATGGATAGTAGAAGGAAGATAAAGATTCAACAAGATCAAGAAAGAGATTACTTGTGCTCCAACACTCATTAATCTAGATTACTCAAAGGATTTCATCCTTTATGCTTATGGTGTCGATGCAAGCATTGTTGCTGTCCTAACATAGGAAAAAAACAAGGGCTGGAACAACTAGTGGCCTTCTTTAGCTAGATGCTGAAGGATTATGAATTGAAATAAAGTCATACAGAGAAGCGGGTCTTTGCCATCATGCACGCACTCAAGAAGTTTAAGGGCATGCTCACCACAATTCATATCAAGGTTTTAGTCTCCCACTCATCTGTCGGAGACTTGATCATGGGAGAAGAAATCCGTGAGAAGAGAGTGCGATGGGTGATAAAAATCATGGAATATAATGTGACTATTAAGGCCAAAAGATGGTATGAGGTAGTACACTCTGTAAGTATATTGCCAAGGATGCAGAGTGAACACGAGGCTTCATTATTCCTAGATAAATACCTCTCACTTGTAGAACATGAATAAAATCTATACCCCAATGCGCATGACTAGATGAAGGACATGATCACATTCCTTTCTCAAGGCGCATACCCTCCCGGGTTGAAAAAGCAAAGATAAGGAATTTGAGGTGTAATCTATCCCTTATGTTTTGATTGATGGAATTCTCTTCAAAATAAATCTATATGGCATGTTATTAAGATGTATCAATGACGAGTAGTGAAAATGTGCTAGCTAAATTTCACGATCGATTCTATGGTAGACACTTCTCTACCAAAACTATAGTAATGAAGATCATAATGGCAGGTATCTTTTGGCCTACCCTATTTGCATATGCACATAGGTGGGTCAAAAATGTAAGGAATGTACTTTCTTTACAGGAAAGAAAAGATTAGAAGTGCTTCCCCTCCGACCAATCCAAGTGGATCATCCTTTTGCACAATGGGTTCTCGACTTCATAGCTAGACATAAATGGGTGTTGACAGCTACAAATTACTTCACCAGATGGACAAAAGCTTTCGTACTTAAGGAATCAACTGAGGCAATCATCCTTGACTTTCTTAAAGGTTTAGTCACAAGGTTTGGCATTCCTCAAACCATTATCTCTGATAATGCAAAGGCCTTCCTTGGTGCTAAAATCACTGATTGGGCTCTAAATCTGGGAATTTACCTAAAAACCTCTTCCAACTATTACCCTCAAGGAAACAGTCTAGTAGAATCAACAAACAAGAACCTGATCAGAATCATGAAGCACATAATGAACATCAGCCAAAGACAATGGCATACAAAGGTCTTGCATGTGCTCTGGGCAGATAGAATCACAATAAAAAATGCAATAGAACTTCACCTTACAAGATTTTCTATGGTAAGGAGGATGCCCTTCCTTTGACACTAGAACTAAATTCATTGGCACTTGCCCAGTAGTTGGAATTTGAGGGCATGGATCAGAGATAAATTAGGATGGAAGAGTTGATTCATCTTAAAGAGCTAAAAACTCTGCCATGATCAAGCTAGAACAACATCAGAAAGTAACAAAGAAATGGTTTGACAGAAAGGCTAGGCCTCAAGATTTCAAATTTGGGGACTTGGTTCTAAAATGGGATGATGACAGAGCTAAAATAGGGTGCCATTCAAATTTTGATGCACTTTGGAGTGGCCCATACATCATCAAGTCCTGCAAAGAAGCTAACTCTTTCGAGTTAACTCATCCGATGGAAGCACACTACAAATCCTAGTAAACAGGATCTATCTCAAACCCTTCTATTAGGTTTACTACATCATGTTGTATATATTAGAGTAGTTTCAATTCCTCTAAGTGTTCTCCATGCACATTTTTTGTTTGTACATAGTTCTTTCCCCTCATGTGCTTCATGCATGCACTCTTTTGTTACTTCCAGAATGCAAAGCTTCTCTTAGCAGTTGTGAGATTCAGAACAAAGTGTAGATATGATTTTCAAGTGATTACAGGGGACATTTTCATGATTAAACAAGCAAAATCCATGCCTAATGGACTTCTAAGGCTACTGATCTCTTTCATCTAGTAGGAAAATGGCCCTAAAAGTCACCAAAACTATTATCCAAATATCTCTCCTAGTGATTTGGATAACTTGCATACACATCCTACTCCCCTTCACATTCTTCTATCTCCTTCCATTTTCCCTTGCGTGCCTTCCTCCTAAATTCCCACTTTATCTCCTATCTTGTTGTACACTCCTTACGCGCACCTCCCTAAACTTACCTTCTAATCAGCTAAGTCCCTGGCATTCCTCTTACATGCTTACCTGCTCGCTTCTTTCACACATCCTATTTTATTTCTTCCTCCGCATGCCTTCCTTTAGTTGAATGCCCGCATCTTATTTTCATACTTTCCTTCTACAAGTATGCCTTCCTCTCATGCATGATCCTCTACACCTCCCCTCTTTTACCTTTCATGCACGTACTCCTCATCTCCCTATGTGCATAGTGTGCGCCCCTCTTCGCCTCTTTCTTCTGCGTGCACCCTTGCACCTTCTCCCTTGTGCCCACACTCCACGTGTTCACCTTCTTTCTAGTCAGCTTGGTGCATTTCCAAAGGTAAGAGTGGCCGTTGAAAATTCCAAGTGCCTATGGAAGATTCCATGTGTCAACCCGATGCTCCTTCAAAGGAAAAATCCTGAGTGGGTTTCTAAATGAGTGCAGAGCCTCCACACATCCGGTTTCATAAAAAAAAAAGGGTCATAGTTAAATAGTCAAAGCATTGGGATAGGTGAGCAGAGGATGCCAAGTGTTAGCATGACACTAATTCAAGAGCAAATTTTGGGGCGGGTTTCCAAATAAGCACCGAGGCCACCACGTATCCAAGGTTAGAATTTTTGCCTCGTCGAGCAAAGAGACTAACGAAAAATACAAAGAATCCTAAGGAACTTGTGGAAGCCACCATATGTCAGTTTGGTATATTTTCAAAAGTGAAAGGTAGAGGCTGAATCTCCAAAGTGCCCGAGGCTTCCACATGGACTTGTACGACAAACTCGTTAAAATATTGTGTGCCCACGATCTAAATATTCAAATGGCCATATCTTTTGACTGGAAACTCGGATTTGGGTGGGAGAAGACTTTTTAAAAATGTCTTGATACCCTCCACACCATGGACACATAAAATATCAATATTAAAATGATTTGGTGGGTGAAAATGGGAAAACATATATTAGGCAATTAAAGCAAAATTATATTTCTTCAACCACTAGATCTGATTTGATTCGATCCACCATTCTTCCTTCTTTAACATGCCAAGCAGACAGGGAACCAGACATGATAGATTTGGGGTGGATTTGAGAGAGGCATTGATTGATAGTGGTTGAGCTTTCAAAGCAGGATTCAATGTGTCTCGAGGTGGTTGAAGCAGGATTCAAATATTTCCCTCTTCTCTATCTTATTCCCCCTATATATTGTAATGAAGGGGCATATTCAAAGGGTTGGATACTCTGGATCCTTATGCATGTTGCTAAGGACTCCATATTTTTTGTATTTTGAGTTGTAGACCTCCATGTTTGGCTCTTGCATGTGGATATTGGCCTCCTTATCATTGTAATAGTTCTGTGCATTTTTGGAAGTAATAGAAGCATCATTTTGTGACTATTCTCTATCCTAATGTTTTTACATTCCTTCTTCTTGCCTCTTCTCTTGCATTGTGTATTGTTGTGCTATTTCAAGTCCCCTATAGTTCCATATTTGGTTGTGTTCCATGAGAATGATTTGGTGAATGTGTATTTCACTATGCTACTCATGTCTAGCCTCCTTTCACGCATTCCTGTCATTCTCACTCAGAACAAATAGTGTTCATCCCTCTTTTATGGTGCTATTGCCTTTTAGTGTAGTTTACTTCATGTTATCCTTCTTTCCTTGGTCCCTTGGCATTCTTAGCTTAGTTTCCCCTTTCAGCACTAGGAGTAATAGTAGTAGTAGAAATAGATAGAGGAACCGGCCTTCTCCAGAGATCTGTCCCAAGCTCGTAAGGTCCCACAACTTGGGGACAGTTCCATTTTGGTCTCAAACACCTTGGCCCTTTCAAGATCCAAGATGCAGGTGCACGTTTGAGCAACCAACAAGTCCCATATATTGGAATCCAAAAATAAAAATACTAGAATCCATTATACGGGCTAGCGTCTGCTAGCCATTATTTATGATTTGTTATGTACAAAACATATTTTTGTTTTAAAAGGTCTAGCGGCTGCCATCCATTATTTATGCTTTGTTATATATAGAAAATTTTTATGTTTTAAATGGGTTAGTGACCGCTAAGTATTATTTATGATTTGTTATATACAGAACATGTTTTTGTTTTATACAGGGATAACAAACATCTTCTCGTTGTCTATTAATGGTTCAAACAAATACCTCAACATTGTATTAAATTTGACGTCTGTTTAGACATTTATTTATTGTTTTTATCCTTAAAATAGATGTAATTATTTGAAATAACCATCACATATGACTTGTATATTATAGATGTGACCTTCTATTTTTCTATAGATTTATTTATATATTATTTATATTATAAAATATTAAAAACAATTAAGTATAATTTTAGATTTATTTTATGAACAGTGTAAAATAAACTATTTTACAAATTGTCAAGGGAAAGTTTTTCGATAATTCACCATAGAAGTTATTCAATCATACTATCATTTATAATCGTGAAAATATAATTTCTCCCAACTTATATTCCAAAAATATCATAATAATATAATAGATTTACACACTACATTAATAATAACATATGAATGTATATATTGTTGACAATGTTAATCAATACTATCATAACAACATTATGAAAAGATAAATAGCTATTTTGCATTTTCTTGCTCCAAATATTTGATTCCCTCTACCACATTCAATCCCTGAAACATTATTTATGATATTTTTGTACAAATCGGCCATCAACCATTTATATTTTGTAAAATATTTCCATCTTCTTTTCATCCCCACCACAAAATTTTCGGAGGGTTTCCCTTTGCACCTAATGTAATACAAAAAGTGTTTTTAGAACCATATGAAAAATCATTTCTACTCCAAACCTTTTTAGGTATCTTATTTCTATTACCTTGAGTAAATTGCAATGTTCGTTTCCCCAAGTGAGTCTTGGATACAATACAATTGATATTTTTTATTGAATCCCATTGATATATATTTTTAACATGAACAAAAATTATGTTGTCGGACGAGAATCCCGGTTCACGGTATGGTGATAATAATTTTATAACTTTTGACATGCCAACTCTCAGGTTGACAGTTTTCAAGCTGAACCTGAATGACATCTTCTTATTATATGTTTTGTTTATCCCATATAGTAGGTCCTCCATATCCAAAATAAGTAAATAAATCTTATTACTACCTGTAGGGAAGTAAACAAATTTTATTTTCGTCGGCTATATATCAATTACAATCAATTTAAATAAACAACATATTAGCTTACAGATAACAATTATTGATTGAGATTACGACTTGGATTACACCTCTTTTACATGTTACTAGATCCGTTGATGTAAGAGATATTTCAAATAAACAATCATCAATTCATAATATATTTCTTCCTATTGAAAATGTGAGCATAATGTATTTGAAATGAAAACTTATCAATTCATAATCAATTTCATATTGTGGAAAACTTAAATGGATAAACATAGTGGTTTCTGTGGTGATATGGTAAGTACAATATCAATTATTCTCTGTATTATAATTCAAATTTAGCAGCCATTAGGCTACGCTTATATTACAAATCTAGTTGCCTTTAGGTGGAGAATAGTCCTCAGCTATTGATAAGGATTTGCGACTGCTAGGCTATGCCATATTTGGCCTATCTACACTTAGCTGGAAAACCTTTAATGAGGCTAGACAAGAGATTATTTACATACATACGAGCTGGATCAAGTTGTATGTAGTTCGTATATAATGATGTTGAAGACAAAACAATGTTAAATAATGTAAGTAGTAAGTATGTAGTAGTGAACCAGTGAAACATTGTAGACAATATGCATTGTAAATGAGTGAGATATTGATGAATGTAAGGTTTTTTAGTCAAACCATTTCTGTATTGAACATGGATGTATAGATTCTGCTAAGCTCTATATACTTCATTTTAAATTGTTATCATAGCTTAGAAATGGATTTCCTTAAAAAATTTCTTCAACACTAAGCCAATCATATAAACTAATGTCTATTAGTTATCATTTCCTATAAATTTGTGGGCCTTATTAGTTATATGTATAATCATTTATTGTCTTATGAATTTATGGGGCTTATTAGCAGTTTTGTTGGTAAATTCACATGATTAACATACATGGATCTGATGGCGTATTCATGGCCAATGTGCTCACATCCTCCACATCTGTCATCCGAATTGTAATAAACATAAATTTAATTTTTTTTTGAAAACCATGGAAATTGAAGATAGAGCTCATTAAACATATTTTTAAAATGATTGAAAGTAAATCACCATGTTGAATTGGTTGTGTAGTGTCATGGTGAAACAATTGTACATAAGACTTTATAGTTTTATGGTTTTCTCGCATAAATAATACTTGTATAAATAGCATATATAGGTTAAAATCCATTAAACAAAATCAATTTTTGAATTTTTTTTTGGAGACAAACCTTTCTTCATGTGAGAATAGCAATGTTTCAGAAACATTACTTGACTATGTGTCTCAACAATAAAAAAATAACAGATAGTTTGGAATCCACCAATGCACGGAGTGCAAAACTACCACCATAAAGAACTAGTACTAGATAATTTTTAGAAAATCATTGAGTGAACATCTTAGCCCAAGAACTAGTACTAAATAATTTTTAGGATCTTCCACAAAGAAAAGGTTGGATGTTTGCTTATAGGCCAATTTCGCTCGATTACCAATTTTTGTGAGAATTTCTCCATCTAATCCATAGTGAACTCTTCTCTATAATCATAATTATTATCATGGTTTTGCACACAAGATATTATGTACATAAGACAAAAAAATTTCAATTTCCCATTGCTATCATAGAGTCTGTAGCATCCTTCCAAAATTGATACTCCAATGTCTTTAACCTTTTCTATGTATCTTTGTACTGTGTCGCTTAAAATTTTTGAATAACTAGTTGGTGTTAGAACAATAATAATATAATCTAACACACTAGTTCTCGATAACTCATCGAAGCTCCATTATGACATTGGAAGAAATATCACTGGTCAAATTATAAAAATCAGCAATCACACATTCAACATTGAAAGTATTAGTCGAAGGAATAACTAATAAATTTGATGGAAGTTGGAATGGATATGCACATTTACAAGAAAAATTATTTGTGGCTTTCATTCTTGTTGGTATTTTTCCTTCTAGTGCAATCACATAGTTTTCTAATATTGTTTGAGCCACGACAGAATAAATTCTTCCACCTCATGAAATTTTTTCCATTTTTCCATTTCCCCCAATATGGGAATCAAATATTCTTTTTCCATTGCTCTCTTCACCCAATAGTACAAACAACTAGCAGTAGTGTGATTCATGCAATTTATATTTTTTGATTACATTGGATTCACTACAGATGTCAATACAATATTATCTGGATGCTTATTTCTCAAATAATATAGAAAATTTTCTCTCATTTTGTTGTCTCCTTTTATTCTCTGGGCAAGTGATAATCAAATGTCTCTACTGTTTGATGGCCTCAAAAGACCTAGCTGATTTATTATTCCTTTTCAACCTATGTAATTTTGATTTAGATGGGTCTATGTCCAATTTAGTCAAATATGTTTTCCTCAACATAGTAAACAACTTGGCATGTTTTGGAGGTGAAATAAAACCTTTTATATGTAAGAAATGAAAAATAGAAGATGTTTTCTCATTTCTATACAATTTTCTTAATACTGTAAATATACCATTTTGAATGTCTTCTCGCATTTAAACAACCAGCTTTGTAAGAATTTGTTAGAATCCTAAATTCTAGCCATATTTTGAATACACATATGGTCCACTTTGTTTATGGAGGCATGCATTTCCCATTTCCCAAACAAAGAAACATCCAAATCCATATCCGAATAAAACACTTGTTATTTTCAAAGTCAAAGCATCCCACCTAGACATGCAAAGTGTCCCCAAATCAATAAATCTAATCATAGAACAATACCAAATTCCTCGTGATTGTCATCAACAATAAAAAACAACCATAGGTTGACGAGGTATTTTCAGGGGAATTAATTTCAACAAACCATTCCTCATCTCTTTTCTTCAAAAAATACCACCTGCGATGAATGAAATTGTTTTGAATGGAGCATGAACAATAAAAGACATTTTACCTATATTTAGATTAAAATACATTAATAATTAGCTCATTTACGAACTTTAAAGTGTTTTTATCACATTTTTCTCGTAAGGAATTTAAGTACTACCCTAGCAAAAACCAACCTCTAGATTTCTTTACTATGTATCATAACAGAGTAATTAAATTAATGGTTAGCGACCACTGTGCTTTGATAGGACATCTTATGTATCATTCAACTAGTTACTGATAATTCATATTTTGTGGATAAAATCAATACTAACATAATTTTTCTAAAAGTCTAAAATCTAATTATGATGCATTGAAATATATGAAACCATTTGCATCTTTTGAAAGTATTAAATATGAGTT
Source organism: Taxus wallichiana var. yunnanensis (assembly GCA_018340775.1). NCBI lineage: Eukaryota > Viridiplantae > Streptophyta > Pinopsida > Cupressales > Taxaceae > Taxus > Taxus wallichiana. Next base: position 291,232,687 of record CM031242.1, on the reverse strand, counting down.
AGACAAGCTATAAAATTATATAGATGGCATTATAGGAACATTAAAAAATACACAATTTAGTGGCAAATATAATTCTAGCCAACATACAAAAGAACAACATAAAATAATTCTTTATCCATTTACACCTTTTTAATGATAAACCGTAGAGGACATTAAGATATAATATTTGGCATTTCAAAGATATTTTGTGGTAGCTTGGGATTTTTTTTTACAAGACGATGTGATTTATGTGTATATCGGTCATACTGTAGTAGTGAGGATTAGATGCATGTAACAAGACTAATGGACATGTTTAAAGAATAACATCGAGAATATCTAATGGTTGGTATTTTGAGGAGATTATTTGAGCAACAAATCACATTAATAGAGTTAGTATAAGATAATGTTAAATATATGTATATCATACATACTTTATTCATTATGTCTAAATGTCTATAACTACTCTAAGTATGATATTTTAAGTGTAGCACTTGGTGGGCAATTCCATGACAAGCTATCAAAAAAAATGGGAAGGATTTCACTTTTCCTAAATGTAAGTATGGCCCTCTTCACAATAGCCATTTTTGTGGAAACATTGCTCTCTATAAGGTCATGGTTGGTTAAACCTATTTGAGAAAATATTTAATTATTAACAATGTTTTTTGAGTACGACTAAAACAAGGGTCTATTCTCTCTTACTCGACTATAAGTTATATTTACAATTCTAATTGAAGAAATTTATTCCAAATTGTTGGAAATTATGTTAAGTTATTTATAGTGCTAGTCTTCTTATGTCTTGTAAACATTTACTCTCTGTACACTTTTGTCTCGTATCTAGGAGGAAACAAGTGATACACTAAAAATACTTCATATGGATCAAGCCATATGTATTGTCCACAAAATATATTATCGGTAACATATAATTCACAAATTTTCATATAGGAAAAATTCTTTACATAACACTTAGTTTCATTACTTATCCAAAGTAACGGCACAAAAACTCTAGTTCCAACAATTTCTTTTATTGGAAATTGCGGTAAAATAATAAATCATGACCTAGATGAGCGATCGTGAGGCTCCTACCATTACAGTCATTGTAAACACTATTTGTACAACTTTGAATCACTAGTTTTTTCGTTGATTATAATTATATCATGTTAGATGGAATGTAACTAGAGGAGACAATAGATGAATTGCATACCATATAGAGGGATCAAACCTTACGTAATTTGCATAAGGTATAATGTTTGCAACACATAATTCACATTGGATATTATGGGAGAAAATTCTTAGTGAACACTAAGCATTTTTTCCTTATCGAAAGTAAGGGCATAATGGATGCTAGGTTCAACAATTTAATAATTTGAAAACAACAATAAAATAAAAGATCATGCTCTAGTTTAATGGTTCTTTAGGATCCCACCATTACTACAAGTCATTATAAATACCATACGTATATAGCTTTGGGTCACTATGTTTTCATGTACTATGTAGTACTCACAAGACTTATTGTTTGTAACATATAATTCACATCTGTTCATACGAGAGAAAATTCTTAGCGACCGCTAAGATTTCATATGTATTGAATGAAACACCAGAATGTATTGAATTGAATGGTATAGCTTAGAGAACTCTAGGATCCTACCTTTACCTCTAATCAATATAAACACTATCTTTACAATTTTAGATCGTTAGCCTTAATATCTAGTTCCTATAAGATACATAGTTTTCAACTCATATTTTATATTTTTATAATCAAAGAAAATACTCGGTGGATGTGAAGCTCATTTACTTATTGAAAGAAATGGCATATGAGAACCTAGTCTCAAAAATTTCTTATTTGGAAAATAACCATAAAATAACAACGAGATCATGGTATAGCTTAGTGATGGCTAGCCTCCTACCTTTACCTCTTCTCATTTTAAACACTATCATTACAGTTTTGGATCCTTGGCCTTGGTATGTAGTTCCAATGAGATACATGGTTTTCAACTCATACTTTAGATCATTTCCTATCAAATAAAATGCTAAGAATACACTAAGCTCCTTTAGTTATTCACGAAATGACATATTAGACTGTAGGCTCAAAAGTTTCTTATTTTAAAAGTAGCCATGAAATAATAAATCATGGTTTAGCATAGCGGCCGCTAGGCTCCTACCTTTACCTCTTCTCATTTAAACACTATGGTAAAGATGTGGAACATTGTGCTTAGTATGTAGTTTCCATAAAATACATGGTTTTCGAGACATATTTCACATCGTTTCTTAACTAAGAAATTGCTTAGTGCACTGTTATTCTCCTTAAATTATTGAAAGAAATGGTGTATTAGAGCATAGGCTCAAATGTTTCTTATTTTCAAAATATCCATATAAATAACACCAACTATATGGTCTTGGATCCCTAGCCTTATTATGTATCCCAAATAACTTGTTTGAACTTTCCACGTGGCAAATTTTAATTGGATAATTAATTTAAATTAGCACACACTATATCTAACAATGTAGAAATCAATTTTGATAAGTAAATGTCTATATATTATTCTAATAAACTTCAAAAATATGTTTAGGATTTATTTATTCTATTTTCTTATAATATATTGTTTTTGCTATGCTTGGTTAAATTATATGTTTTATAATATATGTGTTATTATGTTTATATTAGTATAGGCTATAGAAAATGAAAAATGTTCAGATTTTAATTTTTAAACAATGTAAAAATAAAAATAGAGAAATTTGAATTCCCCACATTTTTAAATATTTGAAATTCAATAGCCTACCATTTTTATTTTAGAGGGGGAAAGTGAAAATTTGAAATGTTCGTATACTTCTCTTTTTCTATTTTTGAAATTTATTTTGTGGAATGTGCTAAACAAATTATTAAATACCTCAAAGAAATCTTGAGTATGTTTTCTATTTTTTTGGGTCAATAAGAAAAGCATGTCTTCAAAATAAAAACAATATGCGAGACCATAGATTGTAGGGGGCTGAATATTCGAATCTTGGTTTTTTCATGCAATTATAATCTTGTTCATAGAGAAAGGAACATAAAAGAAGCACAGAAAGGATGAACACAAAGGACGTATATGAAGGAGGATAGAAAAATAGGTTGTGAAAAGAATCGCGATGATTTTTTGAATGAGATGGTAGATAGAGGTTTCACAGACAACATAAAACACAAAATAATCCTAGATATTACTAAACTAGGTATTTATAGTAAATGTGTACCTTTTTTATTGTGAGATATATTAGTTGCTCTTTATTTTAATAGTTCCTATGTTTTGCACAAAATTCCAATCATGATCCACACAATCCCTGCTTTGTCCTACTGAATCGTGCTCTACAGTCAAGCCTTGCTTTCCAATTGCTTTTGATTTCCATGCCAAACTTCCTTGTTCTTCATGAAAACTCACTTTTTTGTGTGTTAACGAAAGAAATTTTAATCACTTTTCTACTCAAGTATTTATCTCTATTTAATTCTTTCCCATTTCTGTCATTTAATGTCTCTCTTTGGCTATTTTCATTTTGAATTTTTGTTCTCATTCCTGTGATTTTTTTAGGATAATGATAGATTTTGGCACAATCACCTTATTTTTAATTTTATTTTTGTCAGGAGAACCAAAAATAGTTTAATTTTGTTCATCAAGATGATGCAAAGAAACCTCGCTAATTAATGCATATTACATTTTTACATGGTTTGTCGCTTAGATATTTTAGGAAAATATATTAAGTTAAAAAAATAATTCAAAACTATAAAACTATATTAAAAATTTAATTGTATGATAATTATTTCCAATTATATACGTGATTCCATGTAGAATTAACCAAATGGAATGTATTAATCATTTTTATGGTATGTACATTTGAATTTAAACACATTATATATGCAATAATATTATTAAATCTAATTTTAATCAATATTTATTTTATAATTAATATATGGAAGTAGTAGGAGCGAGAGGTTTCGAATTTGGTTTTGGGTGGGAATCTGATAAGGTTCTTGGTGCATAGAATCACAAGGTGCATTTTCAAGAGGGAAGGAAGGATGCTCAGTTCACAGCGGAAAGGGATAAGGTGAAGCCGGTCAAGTGTCCCTCTGTCACATGGGTAAGGCGTGTGGCGGGCCAAATAGTCAAATATGCACCTTTCATCGATCTCAACCCTATCTCGTAATGAAAAAGGTGATTTTTTGAAATACCGAATCTCTAGCCAATTGGGTTTGGTCTTCAATGTGTAATACCATTCTTGCCAAGATTCTTGGTAGTAGACCCAATATTGAAGAATTCAAGAAATGGGCTAGTAGGAAATGGATTCCTAAGGGGGTGATGGATGTTGTGGCTTATGCTAATGCATTATTTGTGATCCATTTATCCTTGGAGGATGATTTTTAAGGTTTATTGTAGGGGCCTTGGTTCATGGGTCGTGTTGTGGTTCTGTTCAAAAGTGGGTGTCGGGATTCAATCCTTTAGAGACTATTATCAAAGAATACCCTATTTGGGTCTGATTACCTAGACTTCTATTGGAATATTGGGACTTGGATATCCTTCATGGGATAGCTAAGGCCATTGGTGCCTTGGTCATTATTGATCTGGTCACATGTGCTAGAACAAGGCTTCTTTTTGCATGTTTCTGTGTAAATGTAGTTCCTGAAAACACCTTTACCAAGAAGCATTGAGATCAAAGCACCATGGGGTATTCACACCCAGAAGATTTACTACGGGTTTTATCCGTTTATGTTTTTTTCTACTTTAAATCATGACATAATATAAAATCTTGTCCCAAAGCTAAAGAGGAGGGTGCTCGAAATCCCTTATTAAGAACACTAAGAGAAAGGGCCTAATGTAGTCAAATGGCAGTGGACCATCGAAGATCAATTCGTAATGACAACAAATAGAAAACTCCAAGGATCGCGTTCCATAAGTTTTGGATAAGACATCTGATGAGGAAGGGTAGGATAAGGACAACAAAAGTGAGGAGACCCAAGAACCTAATAAAAATGAGGATACGATGATCTTTAAGGATTGTCAGGAGGATAGTATAGTGGATTCAATAATCCCAGACTCTTTGGAGGTCTTTGGAGGTAAGTTTATTTATTCAAAGACCAGAGGAAGCTCTACTTGGTAAGAAATATGTATCAAATGTTAGATGTAAATTTGGAGGACATATCTACTATGTTGTGGAGGATGCCCAATGGGAATATGAGGTTGTGGAGAAACTGTCAAAAGAAGATCCAGATGGAATTAAGAAGACATATGCAATTGTAAAAGAGAGAACACTTATGGTGAGCTTGAATTTTCTCATCCTTGAAACTAGGCCATCCCCAAACCAGATTTCAACACCACGAACCAAATCTAAGGTGGATGTAGGAGAAAATAAGGCATCCCCAAGATATCCTTCGAAAAGGAAAAAAGGGATAAATTAACATAGAAAGATATCATGGAAGGTCTCCAAAAACCATTAGTGTTGGGTAAGAAATCCTCTTATCATAAATGATTTACATTTATTGGAATATTAGGGGCCTTAATCAGCCCAGTAAGCATAGGATTTTGTGGGATTTAAAAGAGAAAGAGAAACCGACGTGTTAATGTTACAAGAGAATAAGATGAATGACATAAGGATGAAGGATTTTCAGGATTATTTTTGGAAAGATTCTAGATTCCACTTTGTCAACCTTCTGTTGGTTCCTTAGGATGATTTTTGTGCATGTGGTAAAAGCATAAACTGGAGGGTTTTCCCCTTATCAACAGTCAACATCATATTACTATTTTTTTACTAAAGTTAGAAATAGAAATTAGTTTATTCTATCTAATGTCTATGCTCCTAACACCTCTGTGGGAAGAAGGGAGTTATGGAAGTAGTGGCCATGTTCAAGAATTTTTAATGACTTAAGTTTGATTATTGGTGGATATTTTAATACCCCCTCATTCCTTCTCGAGAAGAAAGGTGGTATTTTTGTTTTCAAAAAAATATGGAGGAGTTGGGTAAATTTATGGGTTGTAATTCCTTAATAGATATGAATCTTCGTGGCTCAAAATTCACTTGGTCCAATAGGAGAGGGGGGGAAAATCTAATCCAAATAAGATTGGATCATTTTCTTGTTGATACCCAATGGGTTTAGTAGAAAAATTACACTCTTTCCTCCCTTCCTAGGATTGGGTCGGACCATAACCCAATAATCCTCAAAAGGGGTGTTAGAGAACACAATGTGGGATGACCCTTCAGTTTTATTAGATGTGGACTAGTCACCCGGATTTGGAAAAAATACTTCAGGACTAGTGGAAAATTGAAGTGAGAGGTAATGGTATGTTCAAAGTGACCACCAAGCTTAAAAATATCAAAGTTTATATGAAAGTTTGGAATAAGGAAATTTTTGGAAACATTTTTCTCCAAAAAAGTAGAATAGCAGAGGATCTCAGGATTCTTAAGGAAAAAAATGGAACAAGGAGTGTGGATCCCTAAGAAAAAGCTAAAGAAAAGACCCTTCTATCTGATTACCACAATATTCTACATCGGGAACAGATCTACTAGAGGCAACAATCGAGAATCACGTGACTTAAAAGGGGATCAGAACACTAAATTTTTTCATATCTCTACTACTATTAAATCCAATAAACTATGTATTCAAGAGATCAAGAAAGGTAATGGGGATGTGGCCACTGATGATAAATATATTACTTCTACCATTGTTTCCTTCTTCAAAAACCTTTTTTCGAGGACCTTCTCAATGATGAAGTTACTAGGGAAGAAATCCTTGACCTCTTTGAACTAGCTATCAGTCTAGATGAAAATTAGGTTCTCATTGCTATCCCTGCTAAAGAGGAGATCAAAGCTATTCTGGATGCTATGGAAGGTGATAAAAGCCCTGCCTCGGATGGGTTCCCGACCTTTTTTCTAACTTTATTGGGATATTGTTAAGACTGATGTGGTTTCTGTTGTTCAAGAATTTTTCCAATCAGGTTGCTTACTCAAACAAATTAATCATACTTTTATTGCCCTCATACCCAAAAACATGGTGCTAAGGATCTGGGGAATTTAGACCAATTATTTTGTGCAACACCATGTACAAGCTCATCTCTAAAATATTGGCCTTTAGAATTAGGGAGACCCTTGGTAACTTCATTTCTCCCAAGCCTTTGTGCTTGGCAAGTAAATTCTAGATAATATTATTACAATTCATGAAACTATTCATTCTATGGAAATTTCAGGAAGGGAAGCTATGATTCTAAAGTTGGACATGTAAAAAGCCTATGACATAATTTCTTGGGAATTTTTTTACTCTCTTCTCTCTAAGATGGGTTATAACTCTCATTTTATTAAAATGATTCAAGCTTGTACTAAAGATTTGAGCTTCTCTGTTATCATAAATGGAAAACCCAATGGATTTTTCAAAGCTGAAAGGGGGCTGAGACAAGGGGATCCTTTATCCCCCTTTTTGTATATAATTGTTGTTGAAAATTTGTGCAGATTATTCCTTAAAGCCCGAGAGAAGGAAACATGGAGGGGATTAAAGTGGCCAATGGTATTGAAAATCAATGTCTGCAATAGTTTGTTGATGATACGGTCCTTTTGGGTCATGCAGTTGTTCAAGAAGCTAGGACTATCAAAGGTATCACTAAGAAGTATGAGAGAGCTATAGGGAAGAAAATTAACTTTAGGAAAATCTCTTGTTTCTTTATAAATGTTGAAGAGGAACAACAGAAAAGATTGGCTACCATCCTGGATTGTAATATCAAAAATCTCCCAGATTCCTACTTGGGAATGCCTCTCTATGGGAGTAAACTCGAAGAAGGTGTTGGAACAAACTCATTGAGAGATTTCATAAGAATCTTTCCTCTTGGAAAGGCTCTTTACTCTCTCAAGTTGGGAAGGCTCAGCTTCTTCAGAGTAGTATGCAAGGCATTCTAGTGTATATCATGTCCATTTTTATTCTTCCAAGAAGAGTCAAGAAGACCATTAAAGGAATTCAGAAAAGGTTCCTATGGACTGGATCTAAGGATAAAAATATATTACCTTTGGTTTCTTGGGACAAGGTTACTCAACCCAAGGACAAGGGTGGTTTGGGTCTAAAGAACATTTAGATTATGAACCACACCCTCATTGCTAAGGTGGGGTGGAGGCTACATAAAGAGATTGGTATCTGGGTGACTATTCTGAAAGTGAAATATTTGCTACCCTTTGGTAGAATGATGGATTTCTTCAGCAACATGGTGCTCTGAGAGGCTCTATATTCGGAACAACCTATGTCAAACTAGAAAATTGTTAATCAAGGGGTGCAAATGGAACCTTGGAGATGGTTCTAAAATCAAATTCTGGGAGGATCCTTGGGTGGAGGATGCTGCCCTCAATTTGAATAGCCCATGGAGTGAGCTTTGGAATTTCTACTCTAATGAGAAGGGAGATCTTGTGTGTAATTACTGGATGAGGAATGCGAGATGGTCTCCTATCCTTCCCCCTCCTTTCTTTCATGGGGATATTCAAACTTTTCATGAGTTAAATAGGAAACTCAAGGGATCTTCATATCCTACCTGACATTTTGAGGATGAGCTAATCTAGAGACTCACTAACACAAGGGATTACAAGGTAAAATATAGATATTTGAAAAACTTTGATCATTTGGAATCAAATATCATTTGGAGGAAGGTTTAGAATAAACATCTTATCCCTAAGATCAAATTTTTTTCTGGGAAGTCATCAAAGGTAAGGTCCTTACTAGTGGATTGACTCAGAAGGAGGGGAATGATCATTATTAATAGATGTGGATTATATAAAGACAATGAAGAAACCATCAAGCACTTATTTCTAGAATGTCCCTTCTCTTTTCAAGTCTTCTCTACGATCCTATGTATCTTCAATGTGCACTGGGTCCTTTCGGGAGATATGGCCCTCTTACCTAAGCAATGGAACTTCAATTTTCAGAATGACATTATTAAGAAAATGTGGAAGCTAGACCTACCTCATGTTTTTTGGGGAATTTGGATTAAATGTAACAATAGGATCTTTAGGAACAAATCGGTCAGCTCGAGTAGGGTGCTTGATAAAGTGAAACAAGCTATTAAGGATAACCCTAGGATCCTTAAACCTAAATAGGTCAAAGTGTGTATGGAATGGGAAATAGACATTCTTATAAACTTAGAGGATGAATCCACCACCACCATTAAGGAAAAATTGAAACTTAATGTCAAATGGATAAACCACTGGATGTTTTCCACAAGTTCAAATTTGATGGCTCATTCCATGTGAACGATAAAGTGGTTGGAAGAGGGGGTCTTGTTTGTGACCATAGCAGAAATTTCATTGGTTCCTATGTGGGGCCCATAGGAAACCAATCAAACAACATTGCTGAGGCTAGAGCCATGCTTTGGGGTGTTAGATTTTGTCATGATTTAGGGATAAAAAATATGATTATTGAGGGTGATTCGGTGTGTGTCATAAATTCTCTCAAGGATAGTAGAAAATGTGGCTGGAAGCTTAATAATTTGATTATGGAGGAACGTGTCATTCTTTCTTCATTTGAACAAGTGGTCATTCAACACACTTATTGGGTGGGGAACAAATCGGCGGATGTGCTTTGGCCAAAAAAGGTACTACCATGGTGGATTTGGAGACATGGATTGGGACACGTACTCCTTGGGGTCAGGTGAAAAATCTCATTAATGATGAAAAAATGTAGGAGGAAGGGTTATGATGACACCCCTGGTTTGCATGCTTTGGTTTTTGAAAGGACTTCCCTTTTTGGAAAACTAGCCTTGTCAATTTCACTTGCTTTTTCCCCAATTTTTCTCAGTTTATCTCTCGAATATGTAATTTTTTTATCTTTCTAGTTTCATGGGGGTGATAGGGTGAGAATGGATCCCTCTAATTTTATCCACCTCAAAAACAACACGGGTATGTGGAAATTGCTACATAAAGGTGGTCTTACCAAGTTCATTCAACGACTCAAAGGTAATGAACCTATCATGTCTTTTGATTTCATTGTTGCCTCAAGGAATGGTGTTTTTTTTTTTGTGGGCTTCATATTAATGTTTCGAGAATGAAATATCTATAGTTACTTGGATTAAAAATGGAGGACCTAAAAAATTTTAAAGACAAAACCACGAAAAAACACAAAATTGCTACTTTCTTTAAAGCTGGGAAAAAATCATAGCTTACGATGATGGTATTTATAGCACCTATATGCTAGATAGGTGGGATGATTTCTTATTGGTTATTATGAATTATTTTACCCTTGAAGGAAAATTCTGAAAAAAAATTACTCATCATTTGTCTATCCTCAATTTTTTCTCTCAGGACCAGACTATGAGTCTTGCATATTTTCTCTATCAATAATTTCTCTCAACCATTGAGGATTTGAAGAAAGATAAGATGAATATCACCCTCCACTAGGGTATTATAGTTCAAAGAGGTAAAACAACCATTCCTTACCTTGTGAATGACCATGATTTTGATCAGGAAACCCTTGCTTCCCGCATTAATAAAATTAAGAAACATAAAGTTATTTATCCGGATAAGGGTGTCATGGATGCCTTGTGTAATATTAAAAAGGAATCAAGAATTTGGATGAAAATTCCACTAAAAGGGCCTAGGAACTTGTTGAATGGGAGGTTAGACTGATGAGGGTTGAGACCACTACTGACACCATTCTCAACATCAACAAAAACCTCATACAAGATCCGAAAGATTACCATCAAATAACGATTTCTAAAAAAAAAACCATCGGGGGTATCTAAGATTTTTATGTTATGATCGAGTAGTGGATTTATATTATACGGATCATGTTGCTAATGAGGAGGGGAAAAAAATATGAATCTAATGCTTTGAGTTCTTCCTGACATTGAAGATTCGGACACTTTGGTGACAAATCGGGTATGGTTGATGAGTCAAATAATAAGGATGAGAGGGAAGAGTGGGTCAAGACCCAAATTGAGAACAAGGTATTCAACCTGTCTAAAAAGGGTCATTATCAAGGTGGTTAGAAGGAGAGATGGTGGTCCGAGTACCGGATCCCGTAGCGAGCTACATGAACTAATTGTGTACTGTTGTCTTTTTATTTTTGTTTGCTTTCCTTTGTCTCTATCCCTTTGGGACTTCAAAAACTCTGTATTAATTTGAAAACTCTTTTATTTTGGCCCATTTATGTGGGGGCCTGTTGTCAAGTGTTTTTGACTCTTCCTCCATGGCTCTGTTTTAGTTTTTTCTTTAGAAAAATTTCTCCTCTTTGTATGGGATTTTTGGGTCCCCGGTTTAAAACCAAACCTTTTTTATCTTATCTAAAAAAATATTCTTCCTTTTGAGCCCACCAATTTATGCCAAAATTTAACATAGATTTGAGGCTTCCACAATATAATTGGTTATTTCAATAACCTATTTATGAAACCCCAATTCTATTTCGAATTACATACAAGATTCTACATGTACATTTATATATCAATTATATAAATTCCGAGTTATTTTTATCGCTTATATCTTTTCAATATGATTTTTTTCTATGAATAAAATATACCATAGGAAAATTTGTCTACCCTAGCGTTTGCTAGGCTATAATTCTAATTTGGAAAAAGAATTCATTTTCCTCGGCCCTCGTGGACCAGTTGTTTTTATATAGGTGAAATAACATTTTTGGTCCTACCAATCATTGTTGTTCTTTGTCAGTTGTTAAATGTTAGAGTATGTATTTACCTTAGCTCATGTTCACCTAGGTACTTTATTTACCATTATTTTATTTATCCTCACCCACTTATGTGTGTGGATATTTTATTTATTTATTTAGATATTAGGGGTATTATCTAGTTGTTAGGTATAGTTATTTCCTTGATCTATGGTATTGACTAGTTCTTTCCTTGATCTATGGTATTGACTAGATCGTTGATGTCTAGTTCTCTTCTAAATCTATGGACTTGACTAGTTCTTTGATGACTGGTTCTTTCCTTGATTTATAGCTTTATCTACGATCTTGACTAGTTCTTATATTGTTATTTCTTTCCTATATAAGCAAGGCCCATTCTCATTGTATTTTATTGAGTTCCATAATAATATATGATATTGCTACTCATTTTTGTGCAAAGGTTTTGTATAAAGTTCTTTTGGTGAATTGCTTTCATCTTATTGATCATGGTGTTTGATTAGCATCTAAGTTTTTGTCTTGGTACGATCTAATTATTGTTCCTTTTATGGTATCGGAGCGAGAGATTACTATTGACATCCGTTTGTAAGTTTTATTTTGTAAATAAGTCTTTTTTTATATTCATATATTCGGATTTTTTCGTATTGTGTTTCTACATGTGGTTTTATGCAAAAAAATCCTTCCATTGGATAAGGAAGGTGGTAAAACCCTAATATCGATAAACTCGACCATTTACGGAGGCAATTTTTTTCGGTTTTTTGCATTAATCAAAGCAAAACCCTTAAAATCAATTTCTATTTTTTTTTACGCTTTTCAAGATCTATACTAGGTTTTTTTCTATTGTGTTGCAAAATTCTCGATTGACATGAAACAAGTGGTTTAAGGAAATACATTTATTTCCTTTTTAGCGAGGGTCCACAGTTTACTATGCACATTTTTCTATTTCGGGAAAATCCAAAGATCTTGTTTTGGGCAGCGAATGTCATTTTGACACATTCCGAAATAGTAAGTTTTACCAGAAAGAGTAGTTTTATGTGAATTTCTCAAAAACAAGCAAATACTCATTAGTAAGTTGAAAAAATACCCATTGAAATCCTTATCCCTTGGTCATATGGTATGGTCATATGAGGGCTTAAAGTTTTGATCTCAAGTGCTTAACTCCAGCCCCCTTTCATTTTATTTTTTTGGTGAAGGAAAGAGTATTTTATTTTGTTTTAGTGGAAACTAAAATAAATAACATAGCATAAACTTGTAAAGCTTGTATCTTTTGATCACCAAATCATATTTGAGTGTCATTTTTTGTAAAAGTGCTTGGTTTTTCATGCTCTTTCCATTGGAAATATTTATTTTGAGAACTTCACTATAATTTTAAAAGTGCCATAATGTAACACACACTCATTATAAAGTGCCAAATATGGAGGGGTGTTGTAATCACTTGTGGACACAATTTTGGTTGAGCCCGACGTCTTAAACTTTTGGGAGTTGAATTCTTGTATCTATCATGGATTCTGAGAATGATATGATTTTATCTGAAGTGTGTGAACATCAAGAGGATATTGTAAAATTTGTGGAAGAAAATAGATTTCTCAAGAAGCAAAATTCTCTTCTACAAGCACTCATTCACGATAAGGATACATAATACACTCCCTGCAACAAAAACTTGCTAGCCTGCAACATCGCCATCATATTGTAGACAGTCATATCCATGATCCTAGTCCACTTCTAGCTATTCCACTTGTACCCACTAACCTTGATCTATCATTTTTTGAGCCTGCTTCCGCTCCTAAGGCTCCTAATACTATTAGGCTTATTCTTCGCATGTTCTTAAGGGTCTCATGCCTATGCGGCTTACACATGATGTGTATCCTACTTCTACTCACATGCATGGCTCTTTTGAGAAACATACCACTGCATTTGGTTCTCACATGCTTCGTTCTATGGGTTTCACTGGTAGAGGTATTGGTAGATATTCATAGGGTATTGTTTCCCCTATTCCACATGTTAAGTTGAATTCTTTCCATGGAATTGGTTTTTGAGCAGGTACTTCATTCGGATCACACATTGACAGAGCTCCTATTTTTGTTTGCTCGACTCTTTATTAGGATTATGAGTAACACATGAGTTCTGCACCTTCACTCAAGATTGAGAAACCTGAGACTTCAGCTATTAGACACAATCAACCTGACACACATTATGATGTTCCTTTGCATGCACCCATTGTGCATTTTTCACAAATTCATATGTAGACATTGTCTTCATCCATCCATGTTAATTTGGGTTGGATATCTGATTACTCATGGAAATGACATAGGCATTCATTGTGAGGACTCTATAGGAATGGCTCCTCCACCATTCGGCCTCTTGCTCCACTTTCTATACCTTCTGCATTGTAATGCTCCTTATTTTGAGAATTTTTCTTTAGTAGGTGGAGTGTATCTCTCTTGTTTATTGATATATTTTGCATTTTTATTTTTGACACTTTTGGCATCTTTACAGTGTCTCTTATGGGGGAGCTATTCTGGTGAAGTCCAGTGTTAGTTTTTGAGTGTTCGAGTAGTTTTTTTGACAACTCATATAGATTTGTAGAGTCACTCCAATTTAAAACATAGCCCATGTAATCCTTGTAAAATAATCAATGAATAACATAAAATATATTTGACCTTGCATACTTTGAGTTCTTGTAGGTCTACTGAGCTCAACATGCACTAGTTATAATAACCTTATGGTTGAGTTATCTTTTGTCCTTAATGAGGCTCTTATCTTATTTCTAAACGACGTTGTTTACAAATGGTATTTGTTGGTTTATTAATATTTAACATGTCTCTAATAACTTGTTTGTAATTGATTTTTACTAGATTATCAATATTAATGTGACCCGTTCTTCTATGTCATATCCTCGATTTCATCCATTTTACCCATGTAACATATTTAATCTTTGATCTCACTAAGAATGTAAAGATTATTTATTGTCTTACATGCATCAACAAAAAAATTCTTTTAATTGTTTTTATTATCTCACAATGTCTAGCATATAATGTTACACAATATCCCCTATCACACATCTGAATCACACTCAAAAGATTATGTATTATTCCTTCAATATATAAGTCATTTTCAAGTTTTTATTTACCATTGTTTAAACTAGTGGTGCCTTTTTCTGAAATCCTAGTAGTAGCATTATCTCTAAATTTTATATTATCTTCATTTACCTTCTTCAAAGTGAAAAAATTAATTTTCTCTCTAGTCATGTAGCTTGAGGAACTAATATCAATGTACCAATGCTTCTTTTCATTTAGTGTATGAAATGTGGTTTTAACGATAATGGAATTTTATTTTCTTGTTTCTTTCTCTTGCTTCTCCTTATAATTTTTCTGACTCAACCTTTTGATTATCCTTGGTTACCTCATTCTTAAGCTTCCTGGTGGAATACATAAACCCACTTCTACAAAAGTGAGCTATATGCCAAAATTTTTGGCACTTATAATATTCAATATCAAAATTCATCAGTGGATCAAATGGATTGAAGTTCCTATTTTTGGAAGACATATGAATTCACATTTACATTTATCCTTTTGTCAAAACTTATTACATGAGATCTTTAATATGCTTCCCTATGACCAAATTGATTATATGAATAGTAATAACCATAAAAGGAAATTTGAAACTGGATAATATAATGTTGTCTAAGAGGGAATGATCTTATTATTAAATCCTTTTGGGCATTTGGAGGGATGTTATTTTCTTATGGAATACGACTTCCCTTCCTTCTTCTTCATTCTTACTATTCTAATCATTGGTAGAACTTTTAAGTGCATCTACATAGCTTCTTGATGTCTCAGGACTTGTCTTCTTTAGAGACAATTTGGAATCTTCTTTTACGAGACTTTTATTATAGCCAAGACCTAATTTGATAAATAGTGATATTGATTTTTCATGATGTTTTCTAAAACTTCAAATCTCTTTCCAAACTTGAGACAATTTAGCTTGGTAGTTGATTTCTTAAGTTCTTTTCTTAAGAAAATAACTTCACATTCAAGTGTCTCACAATTTTCTTCTTTCTATTTCAGATTTGTACTCAAATCTTCAGTCATCTTATTCATCTCTTATAGTTGAATTAGTTGAGTTTTTAGACGAATGATTTTTTTATTGGAATTTTAAAGATCATGCATCCTTTTTGAATTGAAGGAATCATACTCACTTTAAAGCTTCTGAAATTTCTATTTTAGTTTCTCATTTTTCTTTGACAGATCTTGTGTTCTTCTCGGGAAGAGATAATTTCACCTTCAAGATCCACTTCAGCTTCAAATTCATCATATTATGAATTCAAATATTTAATTCCTTCATTTACCTCTTCATACAAGATCAAATATTCATATTTATCATTGACAAAGATGCTTTCATTGCTTTGATCGGATGAGTTACTTTCTTCCATGTTATAGAGGTTTTTCTTGTGTTTGTAGTAATTCTTCTTACTTTGAGCTCCAGGATTATAACTCTTCTTTACGGACTAATAATACACATTACTCTCCTTCAAGATTTATTTTCTTTATCAACCTTGTTTTTATATGGTATTTTTTTTGAATAATGTTCTATTTCACCACAATCAAAGCATTTGAATGGTAACTTACCTTTATATTTTCTAGATATTTTCTTCAGACTGTTGGAAAAGTAAGCTTCTTCTTCATCTGATTCATTAGAACATGCATGCGAATCAGGTTCCTTGGTTTTTTCCTTCTTTGATGCTTTGAAATATTCCTCTCTCTTTGACGATTTATCACTTTCAACTCTCATCTTGTATGCTGTGATAATTCAATGTAGCTCATCAATTCTTAAGATGCTTAAATCTTTTAGCTCTTTAATAGCAGATATTTTGGCATAAAATATCAAAGGAAGATATCTAAGAACTTTTTGCATAATAGTTTCATCCTTAATTTCTTAACCAAGACCTCTAATAGTATTGACAATAATACCAATGGTTATCCAAAATCCCCTTCCTAAGGTGATTCGATAACTTACATTCTTATCTTAGATTTGGGAAAGTGTAAATTGATTAAATATGGATAAATTCAATGTTATAAGGCTTCCCATCTCTATTGTAAAGCTCCTTAGTATTATACTTAGCCAATAAAAAAGGAAAACTTAAAAAAATCGTCTTCTGTAGTGTATTATGGGTTTTTTGAGCAGTGGAGGAAAAAATCCCCAGGTTCAATGGTTCTCTGCATGATCCTTATAGCCATATGAAAAATGACATTATGTATTATGGGAGAGGTGAATATTTTAGGAACAAGTGGAACAAGTTTTGTCGAGCTAATAGTTCCCCACACAAACCTTCCATCCATAATAAAGGAGAAAGGGATGAAGAAGATAGACCAATGTGGGAAAAGAGGGCACTTTGAAAGAACAAGGTGGAACCAGATTACAGAAGAGGGAAGTGATGTGGGAACTATTGTCCCGTGTGGAACTGTTTCACAGTTCTACCTAATGTATGAATCTCCACCTAACACATATAATGGTGACCAATGCGGGAAAAGCAGGGCTAGAAGGCACAAATAGAATAGTTCCATACTTGCTCAAGTTCTCTAATAACCCAAACTTCCCATACCAAGAGAAAAATTGATTAAATTTGACTATATTAATGTAATGGGAACCTCGTGTTCCTCCTTGACCCCCTGAAATCCACATGGCCATAACTTTTCTCCAAAACTCTAAATTTGAAAAAATTGGTACCATTAGAAATATCTTTTCATCCTCTATATATGGAAACTAGAAATATTAATTTTGGTGAGGGTATGTGGGTGAAAAAGAGGAAAACATCTCCAAAATTAAAGAACACAGTTCTAGGTAGCTCAACTACCACATTTGATGAAGTATGGTGCTCATTCCTTCTCCTACAAGCAAAGTATCATTGGGGAATGGTTTTGTAAGGGTGCCCATACCTATTTTTAGAAATTTAATGCATGTTATTACTTGTTTAAAGGGAAAATATTATTTTTCTCTTTTTTCTCTCTCATCTTCTCTATACTTTGTAAAATTATCTCATTTGTGAGGGGAGGATATTAAAAATGTAGAGAAACTCTATCAAAATTGTTTCGAGTAGGTGTGAGTGTAGAACTTCATTTGGACTTGGAAATGTGTTATTGTGCATTATTTTTCACATGTAATGCACTTGTGCATACTTTTAAATAAATAAAAAATTTGTTTTGTGGTGTTTTTGTCAACCCTAACATGTGTTTTTGTACATTTCCTTGCCTCTCCATTCCTTTTTTGTATTGTGTGCATGTATTTCTCATTTCCATGTTCATATTGTTGTGTTTCATGGAGAATAGATGGTAAATTAAGTCTTGGGTTTGTGTTTCCTCTGTTTAGCCTCTCCTTCTCTATTTTTCTTCTCCATTTTCCCTTATTAGAGTGTCTTCACCCTTTTCTTGGTGCTATCACCTCCTCTTAGCCTAGGATTTTCCAATTTTATGCACCCTTATCTCTCCTGGTCCCCTGGATTATTAAAATAGGATTAGATAGTTGCATTCCCTTCCTTAGGAGTAGTTTAGCATTAGGAATAGGTAGAGGAACCAACCTTATCTAGAGTTTGTATCAAGTAGATGGTCCTATAACTTGAGAGAGAATCCCATGTTACCAAAAACATTTATTTCTCATCCATACATTCATGGAAATTAGAGGGTTTTATTTTTTTGGTGATAACAGATTATGGCATGCACCGGTGGGATAACCCGAGATTTTCTTATTATTTCACTGAGTTTTGGTGTGTATCTTGGTGAATTTCATCCTTTGGAGGATTTGTAGCAACACATTTAGAGACTCTAAGCATTATATTAACTAGTTTCAACATTGTTGGTACCTATTTTTCATGAGAAAAATTTAGACAAGGTCAAAAACATAAAAATAGGATCATTTGATTACTTGCAGCTTATCACCAAGGAGAAGAAAAAGGGGGAGATCAGTTTAGAGATCACGATCTCTAACAAATAGGGTACTTTCTATGCCACCCCATAGTAGGCATTTCTGTTGTCTTCTAGAGTTATAAGACCCATTTCATTCATGGTAGCACAAAGGAATTTACCCTTTGTTAGCTTCAATGGTAGCATTTCCTTGGATCTTCCCACACAATATGACATACCAAAGAACAACACTAAAAATTATTCCATTTTTTACTAGTGAGAATCAAGTTACCCTTGTTGAGAACATTCATTATATTGCAAATGTATGCTATGTTTATCTAGTTATAGGAAATGATTTATCCATTAGGCTACTAGCTTATTCACTCAAAGGTAAAGCACTCCAATGGTACATAATCTTGAGACCTGCTTCTATTACCAAGAGGGATGGAATTGGAACTGCACTTTGTAATAAATTTTGGGAAAAGGAAGACAATATGTCCATATCATAACAACTAACAATGATTAAGAGGGATTGTAATGAGATTATGACAAATTTCAACTTTAGATTTTAGAGGACATGGGACAGAATAAAATCTCATCCCAAGATGATCCTAAAAATTAGATTCAGTTTCCTCCTACAATACCTTTTCAACCATACAACACAAATGTGGCTAGTTCAAATTTTGTTATTAAAAATAACCATGTTTATGAGTGGTGTTTCCCTCACCATCTTCTACACTGAGGTGCTCAAAATAATCTCACCCCTTTTTTCTTGATAATGCCTTCAAAAATTGTTATGTTTTTTGTCATGATTAAATTCATTTGAAAATTCATTTGAAATTCCCATGTGTAGGTTTTTTTCCTCTTTTTTGGTCAAGGATCATGTTAGGCATGTTGTTTTTAAAACTTTACAAAAATTGATCATGAATCGGGTTTAAATTAGAAAAATTACCTATGTGCACTATTCCTTGATCATATTAAAAATTTGTATTTGGTTCCACCGCCCAATGATGATGATACATGGCATGTTCCAGTTGGTTGTGGTATGGCGGGTTTAAGTTAAAAAATTATAACATTCTATAGTATTCACAATGTGTAAATTAGGCCCCAAGGCCCAACGAATATTCCTCTAAATATTCACAATCAAAAGATGCACAAAAAAAATTTACTCCACCTCCGAGGAAGTACACTTGTCACAAATAGGCTGGATGCGAGGGAATCATGGCATAGTTTGTATTTCGCACACCAAGGTAATAAAGTATAAAATTTCAAAGAAGCTCTCCAAAGCCCGTAAAGGACATGTGGATCTTTATTATGCAAGGAGTGGGGAAGTGGGTCATCGGAGAAAATTTATATTTTGGGTTCAAATGAAAAAGAGAAAAAGTTTTAAAAAAGGCCCGTAGCTCCACCATCATTTAGATGTAACCATGTGTCAAGCTCAAGATGAAATTCAAAAGTGGGCAGTTGGGTCAAATAGTTAAATGTGTATGTGTTTATAACACAAAGAAAAAGTGCAAAGAGTCTCCCCAAGCCCACATTTGCATAAGGCTATTCCACGTGGATGACTCACATTTAAAAATTGGGAAAAGTGAAATGGATGACCATGATGCAATGCATTAATTTATGCCACCATCAATGCATTTTCACACAAATCAAGGATGATTTTTGAAGTATTCAAATGCCTTGATCCTTTTTTGTCATTTTGTTGAGATCTGGATGCCATTGTTAGTAATTTTTATTAAGGAACAATGTGAAATTGATCGTGGAGCTTGAATTGGGGACTAGAGATCGAAAGGATTTCAATCAAAGTTGAATTGCTCAGGAATTCATGGGAAAATTGGTAAGAACTAAGGAAATCCCATACTTTTATTTTATTGGAAGGAAATTTGAAGTAAAACTAGGGTTTTAAGATGAAAACCATGTCATCTACATTTTTGGTTGCATCCAGAATCACTAGTGATTTGGATAAAATCACAAACACAGACTTAATGAATGTTGACTTAAAATATTTTCTTCAAAGATTGAATATCCCTAACAAGAGTGAATCTATGAAAGCAATTCAAGATAGTCATATCACTTTAGTTGGTGTTATTCCACCTTCAGTACATTTCCCAGAATTAGTATGGCTTTGCTATGAATTATGACCTAGAAAAGAGGGAAGTACTTGGATGGAAGTGGTGATGTAGTGTTGAATTTGACACCTATAGCTATCATAGAATAATGCTCAAGTTTCCTGTAATAAGAAATCCAATAACCTTGGGTATTAATTTAGCCTTACAAGATTATGAGGAAAATAAAAAGGATTATGCTAGGCTCATAAATACTAAATGGCTCTTAATAGAGAAAAATAAAACCACTTGAATCCCTAAAAGGTTGGTTAGGGCACAATTTGTTGAAGAAGTAGAGGATGTTATTATATTATTAAGTTGAATGGCTGGGTTGAGACCATGAATGAGTTCAAGGAATGGATGTGCACTTACATGTGGATAGTTTTGGAAAGGAAAGGGAGCATTTGTTGGGAAACTTTCATTGCGAAGCACTTCATAGCCACATGGTTGCATTAACAACAAAAAATAGAGATGGGTGATACTTCAGAATTGGAATTTTACATGATGACCTATTTGATTTATAATATCATAGGACATAGGCATTTCCCTAGCCTCTTGCCACATGCTGACTTTAAATAATGCCAAATGCATGATATTTTCCCCAATTATAGTTGGTTAATTGGAGGGAAATGTAAGATTGGTTAATGATGCCTTCTTTGCACCAATCATATGTTTATTCAAACTAGAATGGGAGTAGTACAGATCTCTGAGGAGGCTAGACAAGTAATCATGGAATATAGATGCTATTTCATTTAGTACAAGAAATTTACATATATCAAGGTTAGTGGTTTTGAAGGTCAACCATGTAAATTACCTAAGTACTTAGATGATAAAATGGCCTTGTGTGAATTGGCGAGGCAATTGACACCGGTTCATAAATTAATTTTTGGGAAACACAAGACAAACATTAAGTTCCCCATCAGGGTTGGAAGGTACTCCTACCCTTCAATTATAAAATCTAGGTTAATTGAAGATGAGATGAAAAGGTTTGGGATGGAGAAGTTTGAGGCAAGGGCCAACTATGATATTAGGTGGGTGTTCAACAATATTGCAAATAATTTCAAACATGAGCCTCAATTTGAGGACTATTGGATGAATTGTAGAGATGAGGAAGAGGTCAGGCTAAGAGACTTCTCTAGAATGACCCTTGCCCAAATTATAGATTTCAAGATTGTTGTTATCCCTGAGGGAATTGTGGATGATCCACATACAGTGAGTAAATATTATCTTGATCAAAAGGTGGAGGGACAACCTATATCCCCTTTAGACTAGAATGAAGAGGAATCAAATGATTCATATACTCGGATAACTGATGTAATGAGGAGAACAATAAATTGGTTAGCCTAGAAGAACATTGATTTATCAGTTCAAAACACAAGAATTCTCAATAACTTCAGGATTTGGGAAATTTGAAAGATGACATTCCTCCCCTGAGAGAAGGGGCTGATAGAATGGATCCCTTGGGAGGAAAATCTCCTCAATTTCCTTCAAAAATGCCTACTTCAAAACTTATAGATGAATGGACTTTGACCACTAGTGGGACTGGTACTTCTATATCTTCTAAGGCAAAAGACTGAGGAAATGCTTCTAAATCTATGGAGAATGCTCCTATCACCTTTGCATTACCACTTCAAGAAAAAGGGAAGGGTATGATGTCTCATATGGTTCCTTTAGGTATTTTTCCAAAACCCCATAGTGTTGATAAATTGATGAGTGGGGCCATAACAAGTGGCCATTCACAATCTAAGCCACATAAAGAAGAATGAAGAGTAGCACTAGACCTTAAAAAGTTTGAAAGGGCACATAAGAAACACAAAATTGTCTATGATCCAATCTTGGTGAGAGAAGGTGCTCATACACCCAAGAAACATAAGCATATGGATGTAGTGATTGACCCCCCGGAACATGAAAGAAGTGATGTTTTCAAGTGTGACATGCAACATCAATGCCATAGGTAGGGAAATCAATGCCTTTATTCTCACCTTTTCCTTCGGAAGGAGTAATAATGGGGAACACTCAAGAGAAAATGACCCAAGGAAATATCTCATTTAATCCAATAGATAGTGAAATCTTGGATCAAGGTATGAAAACACCTAAAACTCTGACAACTGAGGATGTGAATATACCCTTGTTTGAACAATTACGGGAGTCAACAAAGGCTCGGAAGATATAATAAATGTTGATACTGGTAAGGAATTCTCCACATTGGATGCATTTGATATATCTATTGATGAAAAAACAAAAAACATGCAAATAATCTTCAAATAAATGAAGAAATGGAAAAGATTACTCATGTGTCAACCAGTGAAATCAAATTCAAGCATCAAAGTTTCTTCTATAGGTCAAGTGGTTTTAGAGTCAAATAAGCCAGAGTTGCTTAGTGAAAAGGGTATAAATACAGAGATATTATTAGTAAAAGAATATTCTTCCCATAATGTCAAAGCCACTAAGGATAATGAGCCATGTCAAACAAGGAAATTTGTAGTTGAAAAGACAACAGAGATTACACAAGATACAACTACTAGGGATGAAATTATTGCTGATATGGATGTACAATTTTTGGGTGAGAATAGGGAACTAGCATCAGAGAGAGCAATTCTACCATGACACAACCTAAGGTATCAACAAAAAAAGAGGATGATAAGGTGTCAACTCAATAGTCTCCAAAGAAAGTAGAACTATTGGAAGGGAAAGGAGAACCTGCAAGAAAGATATCAGTTCAAGAAACTCCTAGGGGAGAAGATGAATTTAACATTGCATCAGTTGGAGAAATAAGGAAAGAACATATCCCAATTATCAGTGTAAATAAAAAGAGATCTGATCAATCCCAAGCTCTAGACCAAGGAGGAAGACAATCGAAGGAATTTCTATACAGGGAGAGAAAAGAAATGACTATTGAAGTAGATTGTGAAAATAGGTAGAATCATTAACCTAGGTGAACAAGAAATGTTCAAGAAGTTGGTGGTTGTCCCCAAGAAACCCCAACAATAATTGTAAGAAACAAAATTTGGGACAAGTCTTGCAAAGGGATGGATTGGGAGTTGATTTCAAATGAAGAAAATAAATTCTTCCTATTTAGGCCATAGATCTCACTACTTTATCTTTTCCAAAAATGGTGAGAACTTCCAAAAAATCTAGGGTTCTTACCAAGACCCATACTTGATTCACTAGGGTCCAAAAATTTAGAAGTAGTAATCCCTCATGAAGGAAAAACCAGAGACAATATAACAACTAGTGACTACAGTGTTCAACTCATTTCTTTAGGAAATCCTTTGAGAGATCAATTAAAATAGGGAGTATCAGAGGTAGTAAGTGACCTTATTACAAAAGGTTGATGAGGACAGGATAAAAAAAAATCAATTGAAATAACAAGTCAAAGTCTTGAGTTCTAGTCTGCAACTAATTAATTGGGTAATTTGGTCAAACTCAAGCAAGTACCTTTGTCAATACCCCTGAAGGAATAGAAAAAATTGATAAGGTTGTTAAGAAGGTTTAAGCCATAGACACATGGGTCAAAAAGTTGAAAAAGAAGGAAAATAAAAATCAAAGAAGCCAGGGAAAAGTATGAAGAACTCAAGAATAGGCTTAACAAAATTGATGAAATAATTGAGCAATGTGATAATGAAATCTTCTACTTTGAGGAATTTTTCCCAAAATGGACTGCATAACTCAGCTTAGTGATGAACTGTTGAAAAAGAGGGGATTGTGCCAAAAATAATTCAAAGGAACTCAACATGCTATGGAAGGAATTAACAAAGATCAAAGTGGAGATTTTGAATGGGATCAAAGAAAAAATTGAAGTTAAAAGGAATTGGGTCGATGATACTCTAGATGCCATTGATTTAAAACTTGAAGATATGGTCTTTGAAAAATTCAAAAAGAGCTATGGTGATCTAAAGATTGATTTCTTGTTCAAATCTTTTTGAGAAGAATATCCAAAAAGATGATTTCTCTTATGAAGTCATTAAAACAATGAGGAAGATTGAAAATAAATCACAAAGTTGAAAATCTAGGCCACTGGAATATAAGCAAAAAAAAATGGGTCACTATGTGGATGCAATAGCTAGAAAAACATTAATCTTTCAACACCATACAAGACCAGACAAAGATGAAATCAATGATATTTTCAAAGATATGATGCATATGTGGTGAGGTTTCCAAAAGAAAAAGAAGTAGAATGGAAACTGAAGAAGAAAAGGGTGTAGACATAAGAGATGATGAACAAGCTTAGGCTTGTTGTTCTTAAAACTATACTTTATTTCCATATTTCTTTTCTGACTAGTTTTATTTGATATTTTTGTTTCATAAAGGATGAATGTTACTTTGAAATTCATTGTTTTCCAATATCAATTGTAATTTGATACAATGCATTAGTTTTTATATGGCTTGGATGAAATTTTATGTCCATTTGTGAAATCATATAAACTATTGAGATGTTTGTGCTTTCTACATGTTAAAAAGGAACAAAATGGGGTTCTATAGGGGCCCCAACCCATGAAAAAGAAGGTTGTGTACATGTTCAAAAGTAAAGACACAAAAAAAAACAATGTTTAGATGTCCTTTATTCCTTCTTTGAAATTTCCCCCTATGGAGGGAGTTTGTTCAACAACTTGTTCTTCCTCAACATGAATTCACTTGAGCCTTGTGTTGTCTGGAAAAATATAATAGACCTGCTAGATCCCGAGACATCCCCATGTCCATCAATGACTCAAGAGTCATTCTGGGACTGTTCATAATCTTTTCTAGCTCAATTTTCTTCTTGATAGGAAGATACCTAGTCTAGAAGATCCAAACCACCTATGTGAAGAATGTTGTCTTCCCTTTCCCCTTGTGAAGGGTAGATTTACTAGGAACAAATTGAGAGGGAACATGTATGGAGTGATTAGAAGAGAAATAATTACACCTAGGGGGGGTGGATTACGAGGTCTTGAGCTAGATTCAGCTTCCCATCTCCTTGTGTGGGGTGGGCATTCTCTTAGAGAAGGAACTGGCCAGGTCCCAAAATTCATGCTCGACAAGGAGCACGATGCACTAAATGAGTGGATGACCAAACAAAACCTTCCCCTATTGTCCTACTGAAAATAAATTGCCACTCTAGAGTGGTGAGTAGATAAGGACATCTCCTCTTCTCCATCAAAAATTATAATTGGGGTTGGGAGCTTGACTCACCCCTTCTCTTACCTAAATTTGGTACTGGTACTGTGAGTGGTTCTGATTGCACATGTTCTTCTGCCCTTTTCCATAGAGAAATAATCCTCTTCTCTAGTTCAATTATTTTGTGAGAAATGATGGGCACTATATCAATGGAAGACTTTTCATACAACATAGGATTCCTTAGGGATCTCCTTCAACACAAATTATTCATCACATAAAAAGGGACACTAAAATCAGTTTTCCCAAACACTTGAGGCCTCCTTTCAATCCAGAATTTCTTCAGGTCTTCAAGAGTTTTTTGGTGTTCCACCAAAAATATGAAAATACATGGATTGAAAGGCTGAGAAGACAAGACTGATTCTAATCAGCCTTAGAGGAGTGTAAAGCCAAACTTGTCGATAAGTCAAAGGCACTCTTTAGTATCCCCTAGACATGCTATATCAAATAAATCTCTAAAAATGCTTCATCCAGACCATGTAAGTCAAATATTTGGTTTAAATCCTCTGAAGAAATCTCTTTTAGAAACTATTTTTCCAAGCACCTTCACCATTTTTCTGATAAGAATTATGAAAAAATTCTTTACCTTCAGGATAGGAAAAGAAATGCATAATGGTGAAAGGGTAGAGCCAATTTTTATAGTAAGAAGGGTGCATATTGATCTGATTGAGAGAAATATTTCCCATTAGATGAAAGAATATTTTCTAGCTCACATGAAGAAAATTTAAGAGTTGGAAGGAATTAGGAATGATCAATAACCGATGAATCAATATGATTTGACAAGAACCATGTGTGATGATTAAGCCAATAAGACATGAAATGAAGTGCACAACACCCAAGATGGATTCTTGGGAAAGTAGATAAGAGTATCTATCATATCAAAATCACCTGGAAGTGCTCAAAGGTCATCAAAAGTGATTATCCAATCACTATGTGAAAATAATGATTAAATAATCTTGCCAAAAGTGGTGACCTAGTATCCCAGTCATGCACAAACAAAACAAATTGAAAAAGGCTCATATTTCTTACACCTAAACAAAAAAAAAGCATTTTCAAAAGAATAACATGGTTTAAAATGTATGTTGTAAAGGGAATATTCCTAGAATATTCATGCTTTTGGGGAAATTTAGAAATTTAATGAGTGAGTAGAATGGTATAAAGGTGATGAAAATGATCACGTAAAGGGGGTTAAAATTTTTGAGAATTGTTCAAGAAAAAGAGAGAGATGAGAGAACAACCATTTTCCCAAGAACTTATCGAGAAACCTATTACTTTCTTTGAGCCTTCAAATTTAATCATGTCAAGATGGTTACAAGTGTCCAACCATTGACAAGCATTGAGACTATAGATCTACTTTCCCTTGTTGATAAATTTGATGAGCCTTGAATTAATTGTGTTAATCATGAGCATTGTTGTATCTTCCATCAAGGTGATGTATTGTAAAATAGTTATTCATGTTCCCATTACAATCTTATTTTAGGGATCCTTTAAGTCACACATAACTTTATCATTCTGGTAGCATTTTGGAAATTACAATTGCACTGTTGAGAAGAGATTTCATTTCATTTGTGTAATAAACAATTTTAAAATCACTATGTCACCATTTTGTTAAATGTTTCTTGTAAGCCTTTGAGTGTATCTTAGGCATGAAAATTATGAATCTCTGATGTTTTATTAAATCTTCAACATGAGATTTTGTGTTTGAATCTTTAAATATTGTGTGAAACCATGTTCTTCTTGGTTTCCATGAGTGTACATCTTCTAGTTGAAGGATCATTGTGAACTATTTGAGGTTTGTTTGTCTTGCATTTGGTAGATCTCCCAACATTTGTTGAAGTTTCTATGAAATCTGGTATAATCAAATTTATCCTGTTTAATTCCCCAAATCAGATACATCCAAAACCAACTAATCCTACCAGAATTTCCCATGCTTTCCTCATTAAAGCCAAAAAATGCTAAAGCAAGTTAGTTCCTTACTATCTTTAGTAGTCTAAGCTTTGTTTAGAAGATGTATGCACTGTCTAGAAGTGACAACTCATGAGAGTTAGCCTTTTTTGAATTGACCATGTCTTCCCAAAGTTGTTTCTCAATTATTCCACAAAAGAGTGCCAAATATTGTTGATACATCCACCCCTCTCACAATTATAGACTACAAAATGGGTCCTCTCACCCTAGCTAAAGGCAGAGCCTAAAGTAGGAGGGTAGGTCATACCCTCAACATGGTGCTACCTAACTCCTCCGAAGATTGAGTGACAAAGAGATGATGAGATCCTTCCCAACTAAAAAAATGATATTGATCTAGATCTATCATCCTCTAAATATCCCGAGTGATTCATTCAAGGAACATGACAAGGTTATTCTTACTAATTGTATATAACCAAAGGAGGATCATCTAAGAAAAACATGAAACCTCCACCCTTCTATGTACATCAATAATTAGAAATTTTTTAGTTCATAATCATATGATTAACTCTAGAGCAAGTAGTTCAATGATGCCCAAACAAAATGAAGACTAGCTAGACCTCGAGTATAAACCTCTTTCTAAGGGTATGGTACAACTAGATGTGACAAAATTATGAATGGTTAGGGTTATCAAAGGTTTAATCCTCACCTTTCATTCATGCCCTAACTTTTTAGTTCCTCAAGACATTTTCATAATTAATCTACCTCCACTCCTTACTCTATGTTTATCCAAATACTTCACTACCAACATTTGAGGGTATTTATTAGTTTATTGGTATCTTATACTCTTCATAAATAGGTATGGAGCTAAGTATACTATTAATTTTGAACTAATTACTACACATCATATAGATCCTTATGTCCCCAGCCCCATCAATGAAAATTTTACCATTTTTTATCAAGAATATTTCCCAAGAACTCAAGAATAAAATACTCAAATTGAAGGCATTCTTGACTTACTATTTGAGGAGTGGGAAAATTGGTGCTACAACATTGATCCTTACTAATAGGTGGAAGATATTAGCCTTGGTATTTACTATTTGCATGAGTATAATACATGTATTCCTAGTATTATCAAGATAAATGATGAAGATAAGAATGGAATTTGGAAAAAAAATTGATAGATCAAGAAGAAAACAAGGTGCAAGAAGAGGTGTATTCCTTGTATCTCCTATAGGTATCAAGTATTTACCTTCTTTCATATTTCAATTCACCTACTCCAACAACACAAAAAGTAAGATTCCCTCATTTACGATATTCAATAGGTAAACAATAACCATATCAAGAGATTGCAAACCTTCAGGGATAGTGAAATGGTAGTGAACCACATCAGAGGATTAAATAAAACCAAGAATGATATAGTGAAAGCCTAAAATCACAAAGTATGGGATTTTTATAAGCTTTTGAAGCCTTCAACATCCATACCATTCCAAAAAGAGAGAATGAAGTTGTTGATAATTTGGTTGCAATTGTAGAAAGGTTTGATGTTTTTGAGAACATTAAGAGAGAGATAAATTGCAACCTCATATCAAATTAGTAGTGATGCCTTCTGTACTGGAAAATGACAAAAAAATTCAATTCTTTAAGAATGATTAGTAGATCATTAATTTCATTCAAGAAGAGGATGAGTTTTCTTCAATAAATAAAGATAATTTAGAGAAGAAATATGGAGACAAAGTGGTTCAACTTAGATTGAATAAGATACCCAACGGCCTAGTGACTTTGAAATCCATTTTCAACCCCAATGACCAGCCTTCGAAAAGAAAAGGTAAAAGTAATGGTCAAGGGTGAAGATTCAAAACCCATCTTAGTTGGAAAGGAGAAATTTATTTAGATTGTTAAGGTAAGTAATCCAAGAAAAAGATGATTTTGTATAACTTTTCCAAGAATGTTTTGTTATCTTTACATGAAGCTATGAAGACCTTAGAAGATTTGATCCTAACTTAGCTTATAACACCGTTTATGTGGATTCAACGCCAAACATGTTAGATAAAAATAGATACCTATTAATCCACATATTGAGCCCCTAATGAAGAAGGAATTGAAAAACTTAATTGAATAAAACTTTATTTTTCACATCAAGCATTAATCTTGGGTTACTAATCTAGTTCCAATGTAGAAAAGGAATGGAGAAATTAGATTATGTTGATTTCAGATATTTTAACAAGGCTTCCCTATAGGATCATTGCCCACTTCCTTCAATGGAAAAAATATTACAAATAGTAGCAGGTTCCAAAAGGTTTTCTCTTCTAGATGGATACTCAGGATACAATCAAATCATGGTGAAGTAATAGGACCAATTCAAGACATCCTTTACTAAAAAATAAGGAACATATGCCTAAAAGATAAT
This sequence comes from Taxus wallichiana var. yunnanensis, assembly GCA_018340775.1. NCBI lineage: Eukaryota > Viridiplantae > Streptophyta > Pinopsida > Cupressales > Taxaceae > Taxus > Taxus wallichiana. The sequence continues at coordinate 291,202,624 of CM031242.1, read as the reverse complement.
GCCATTTAGTCTATATAATGCAAGACTAACATTTCAAAGGGCCATGGATATGTCATTCAAGGGGTTGATAAAAAAATAAAAATTAGTATATTTAGATGATATCATAGTGTTCTATAAGAATGTTTTTGATCATCTCCTTCATCTAAGACAAGTACTCAAAATATGTAGGAATCTTGGAGTTCCTCTCAATCCTAAAAAGTGCATCTTCCTAGATCATGAAGGTAAATTCCTTGTCCATATTGTCTCTAAAGAATGGTTCAACATTGATCTAGAAAGAGTTAGTGTCATCCTTGCATTTCCACTACCTAATCATAGGAAAGCACTCCAAATCTTCTTAAGAAGAATCAACTTTGTTATGAGGTTTGTCCCTATTTTTTCCAATCTTGTTAAACCATTAACATTAATACTAAATGAAAAAATGGCTTTCAAATGGACCACTAAAGGAAAGGACAACTTTGAATCTATACAAAAATAAATAACATAGGTTCCAACTCTCATTAATCCCGAGTTTACAAAGGAATTCACTTTGTATGATTTTGATGAAATAAAGACAATATTAGTCATACTACTACAACTGAATGAAGAAGTTTTGGAATAACCTATTGCATTTTTCATCTAGATTATGAGGTGATATATTCATTTATTGAGAAACATGTATTTGATGTTATAAAAAGATTAAATAAATTCACACATTTGGTATCCAACAAAAAGATCCATCTACTAGTTTCACATGCTGGTGTGAAATACTTCCTCTTAAAAATGATATGAATGAGAAAAGGACTGGCTAGATAACAAGAGTGATGGACTATGAAATTGAAATTAAAGTAACTAAGTTAGTTAAAGTAAAATGATTATGCGAGTAGCTAGTTTTAGACTAGCACATTGATGAAGAATCCATCCTAGTGCTTCAACATGACCAAGAACAACCAACTAATGTTTTTCTTATTCCTTGTTAGACCAAAGATCTAATAAAATTACTCAAAACATGTTGATTCCCCCAGGTTTGAAAAAAGATAAAATAAGATATTTTAGACTTCATTTCATTCCCTTTGTGCTTATTGATGGAATCCTATTTAGAAAGGTCGTGAATGGTTTTCTCTTGAGATGCATTAAAATAGACTTAATAGAGAAAATGTTGCATGAGTTTTATGATGGGGAAGAGGGAGTTCAGTTTGCTCCAAGGTTAATAGCTCTCGGGATCATGAAAGTTGTTTATTACTAGCCCAAACTTTTCAATGACTGTTATGTAATAATTAAGAGATGCAAAAAGTGTGCCTTCTTTACATATAAATAAAACCTATCAGTCCTTCCACTCCACCCCATATCTCAGTAAATGAACCATTCATGCAATGGGGATAAAAATTTATTGGAGTAATCAATCCACATTAAATATTGGATCACATGTGGATCTTAAAATCCAAACATTACTTCGCTAAGTGGATAGAGGTAGTTACACTGAAGGAAGCAAATGAGGCCAACATCTTGGACTTTTACAAAGGAATTGTGACTAGGTTTGGTGATCCTTCCATGATTATTTTAGAAAATGCTCTGGATTTTCATGATACAAAAATATCCAATTGGGATGTAAAAATGGCATCTACTTGAGCACCTATTTGAACTATTACCCTCAAGGTAATTGTCGGATGAGTACACAAAAAAAAATATTTTGAGAATCATAAAGAGTACTTTGGATGAGAATCAAATGACCTGGCATATAAAGTTAATATTATCCTTGTGGGCTAATAGAATTACTCCTAAGAGATCAATTGGTAGCTACCCTTACAAACTAGTTTATGTTAAAGAAGAAAAGTTTCCAATATCCTTTGAATTATTGACTTTAGATATCATCAAATAGCTGGAGATGTATGAGTTTGAGTTCATGGAAGTATGGTATACAAAACTCATGGAGCTAGAAGAATTGAGAAATCAAGCAACACAAACAATGGAAAATGGTCAAGCTTAGATTACGAAGAGTTTTGATAAGGGAGGAAAGGACAAGAGTTTCCTATAAAGATATCTAGTATTGAATTAGGAGAAAGACATAGCTAAACCAAATAGGTACTCAAATTTTGATGCAATATGGAGTGGCCCTATATGATTTCAAGTTGCAAGTCAAACAATGCTTTCCAATTATCAAAATTGGATGGAGAAAATTACAGATCCCAATCAATGGGATATATTTAAAGGAGTTTTATTGAAAAAGACCCTCCTTGTACATAGTTGTTTAGTTATCAATTCCTCTAAGTAATTTTAGTGCAATCGTCTTATTGGTAGTGTATTTTCCTTTCCCTAAGTGCTTTACACATGTGTTTTGTTTCTTTTGGATGACATGGTTTCATTGCAAAATGTTTCATGGAGGACTTTGAATAATATATTTTCAGGAGTTTGTGGTGGGATTTTGGATTCAATAAAATTTTCCACTCTCATAAAACCTAATTCAAAATAAATTTATAGTAAGAATGGTAAATTCAAGCAATGAAAAATCAGCTCCGTGTCCAGATACAAGGGTTAAGGAAGATTCCTTGGTAAGATTCTCAAGTTTCAGATAAATTTTTGTATTATTAGGTTAAATCCATGCCCAATGGATGCTAAAAGGCCACCTATCTCTTCATCATGTAGGCAGATAGCCAAATTGAGTCACTAAAAAGTTATTCAAAAATATCCTTCCTAAGGTGATTATGATAACTTACATTCTTATATGGGATTTGGGAAAGTGTGAATTGATTAAAAATGGATAAATTCAATGTCCTAAGGCTTCCCATATCAATTGCAAAGCTCCTCAGTTCTATAATTAGCTAAAAAACCAAGGAAAACTCTATAATTTAGTCTTTTATACAATATTGGAGTTTTTTTGAGTAGTAGAGGAACATTCCCGAGGTCAATGGTTCTTTGCATGACTTTTCTATCCATAGGAAAAGGACACAGTGTATCATTGTGGGGAAGATGTTTTAGGAACAAGTGGAACAAGTTCTATCAGGCCAATAGTACCATGCACAAACCTTCTAGCTGTAATAAAGGAGAAAGCAATAAAGGAGACAAACCAATGTGGGAAAAGAGGGTGTTGAAGGAATAAAGAAAAACTAGTATTGTAGAAGCGGTGAGTGATGCGGAACTAAAATCCTAGGTGGACCTGTTCCACACTTATACCCAACATCCGAATCTCCACCCAAAACATATAACAATGACCAATGCTAGAAAATCAAGGTTTGAAAAGGAACAAATAGAATAGTTATAGAGTTCCTCAAGTTCTATGATAACTCGAACCACTCACATTAAGACTAAAATTGATTAAAGTGGACTATAGTAATGAAATGAGAACCCCATGTTCCTCCTCAAACCCCTACAATCCACAAGGCCATAAACTTTTCTCCATAATTCCAATTTTGACAAAATTAATACCGTTGGGAATCTCTCTTAATCCTCTACACTATGGAAATTGGAAATCTAAATTTTGGTGAGGGTAGGTAGGAGAAAAGGAGTAAAATATCTCCAACATTAAATAACAAATTTCTAAGTTTCTCAACCACCAAATTTGATGAAGTATGGTGCCCATTCCTTCTCCTGGAAGAAAAGTATCATTTAGCAATGGTATTGTAAGGGTGCCCATACCTATTTTCATAAATTAATACATGTTGTTTATGGTTATAAGGAAAATATGAGTTTATCTTATTCCTATCTCTCTCTCGAACTTCTATATATTGTAAAATTATATAATTTTTGAGGGGAGGATGTTTAATAATTTAGAGAAACTATATCAAAATTGTATTTCAGTAGTTGTGAGTTGTAGACCTTCATTTGGACATGGTAATGTAATCTTGTTCCTTATTCTTCCCATGTTATGGACTATGCATACTTTGAAATCAATAAAATATTTGTTTTGTGGTGTTTCTATCAACCCTAACATGTGTTTTGTTGCATTTTCTTTCCTCTCCATTCTCATTGTTGTATGTTAACATGTATTTCTCACTTGTAGGTTTATATTGTTTTGTTTCATGGAGAATAGATGGTAAATGACATTTTAGGTCTGTATCACCTCTATTCGGCCTCTCCCTTCTCTATTTTCCTTCTCTCTTTTCCCTCATTAGAGTGTCTTCACCATTTTCTTGGTGGTATAACATCCTCTTATCCTAGGATTTTTAATTTTATGCACTTTTCTCTCCCCAATCCTTTGGATCATGGGAGTAGGATTAGATAGCTTCATCCATTCATTAGGAGTAGTTTAGCATTAAGAATAGGTAGATGAACCAACTTTCTCTGGAGGGTTGTCTCAAGTAGTAGGTCCCATAACTTGAAACAAAATCCCATGTTACCCAAAAACATTGATTTCTCATCCATACGTTCATGAAAATAAGAGAGAACTATTTTTGGTGATAACAACATCATGGAGAAGGTAAGGAAAAAAATTTCTTCATCCTTCATTTTCAAAATCTCAAAATGACTTATGTGTATTTGAAGTTTGGATTTCTTTACTTTATAATTTCCTTCATAGACGTTCTTTAGCTTATCCCAAATTTCCTTCGCATAACTACAATGCATTACTTTGATAAATTCCCGCTCACGTAATCCACCTAAAATTACATTCATATCCTTTGCATTACTCTCGCTTGACATTTTCCCCATCTGATCTATTATAGGAGTTAATGGAACTACATAACTACTAATACCAAATTGTTAAATTTCAAAACCAACATCCAAAGAAATAGGTACACATCCTTATGCTCCAAATATCATAATTGGTTCCATCAAATAATGGAGCCTTGTTTGAGGAAAGGACTTCTCGACTATCCATGTGTGTTTTTGTGATCTACCTTCTAGTGATCAAATTATTCGAAAGAACCTTCTATGATACCAATTATAGAAAACACACTTATACTAAGAGCGGTGAATTGGTATAATCTATTTTTACTTATTTAAACATTAATGCCATAACAATAGTAATTACATAAGATGTAACAACTTCAAAAACATAGTATTTATGTGGAAACCCTTTTAGGAGAAAAACCACAGAGAAAATACTACTTGGATCTACTATCCAAATATAGTCACAAAATTAATTACTTTACAAATGTTTGTAGGAATAAACCTACTCTAGATACCAATCCCCAATTCTAAGCATGATCTCAGCAATGATTTGTGAGAACCAACCCACCGGAGATACCAATCCCCAAGGTCGAGCACCAACCGAGTAATATTCATGAGCACTAACTCATTGGAGACAATAATCCCCAAGGATGGGCACCAAATCAAAAATCAAGCAATCCACATTTTCTAGTTTCATCTCAATTTGATGATGGCATATAGATAACTCTTCACTTCTTCATTCTAATTTTGGACACCCATTCTTTACATTCATTTTACTTCATGATCTAATCACACTTTTTTCTTCTTCAACATCTTAAAATTCTAATCTACTTGAGTTTAATATTCCTCTCTCTTTATAAATATTTTTGATGTATCTTCATTAATCACTTCTCACTTATTACTCTCTTCCTTTTTTCAATTCGACATCATAATCTCGTGAACACACAATGTGAATTTTTAATTCAATTCATTTATATGCCATGTTCAATTATGAATAGTTATGAATTTTTATGAGTCATAATTTATTAGATTATTTGGCACATGTTGATCAGAGAACACTTGACAGAAAGCACACAAGAAGTCCACACGGAAAGCAAATCATATTCAAAGGAACGAACAAAAAAATGAGAACACGAGCATGGAGCAAGTTTTAGATTTTTAGGACTAATCTATTTTTGCTCATGAAGGTCTATTTTTAGATATGGCATGTAGAGCACACAAACAAGGTAGAGACATGCGTGCCACACATTGGCTATTTTTAGAGGATCAGATACAAATCACTTTGCATGGATATAGGCTAGGAATAGGATTATCATTGTAGTTAACTGACAGAAGTCTATAGTTAGCACACTTGCATGTGGGGATATGCTTGTAAATGGCATGTGGATATTAATAGCATGTGACCTATTTTTGGAATGGATAAGCGGTGAAGGGAAATCCCCCACCCTTATATATATGTAGTAAATTGTGTAATAGAGAGACAAACATATAAAGATGTGTGTGCATACACAGAGAGATTATGCTACTACATCTATTACATGCATACTAATGTTATTATAATGAAGCTTTTGTATACTTATTGCATTGAATATAATGGTGGATATTGGATGAATCTTATTTTTATTCTTGTGTGTAATTGGGTATTGCATGTACTTGATTCCATCATGATTATTGTTTAAAGTCTATTCTTCCTTAACTATCATGCACTATAGAATGATGTATTAGTTATGGATCTATAAGCTTTAAGTCCTCATCATGCTAACATCCTGCTATAACAACCCTAAAGAGGGACTGGTACCTTTGTACACTTGGAGTGAGCATTTAGTCTAGGCTAAGTGATGTGTCAGCACGTTTAGGGTGTTACTGGTAAATTCTAGGATGCATCATTGGTTCCATTTATGGGACCTCTTTTTCAATTGTTTTTAGGATGGTTCGTAATGAAGACATATCGGTTAACTCTAGAAAGTGTTGAGGAGTGGATACATGATTTGGTGGAAGAATATGCTCGTAGGTTTAGTATTGGATCTGAGTTTAATGCACATGTGTGGGTGGAACATAATCTATATAACATTTTATATGATATATTTTTCACTATCTTTCTAGTAGAATTGTATGAGTGGCTGATTGATTATGCATCTAAGAGGAATGGAGGTATCGCACATTTTTTTGGATGCAAGAATAATTCCTAGAATCTTTATGATGCTGACTGATTCAGACTCAAGCTTTGGATATGTGGTTTTGTGGTGTCTTGAACAGTTATATCTTAGAATACTCAATTTCCACTTATTTGTGTCTAGAGGTAGCCGAATTCAATTTATTACAACATCCAAGGGAGCTTACCTACAAGGAATTCCATTGGTGATCAAGATCTTGATGGTAACTTTGAATATGGAGAGTAAACTGATGGCTAACTAAACCTCACCACACATGGGGGTAGGAGCAAGTTTGGTGAAAGATGGAAACCTAGCGGCAAAAAGGTAGAGAGAGGAAAAGTAGCTTAAATATAATGAGGAACATGAGAGGGAGATAGAGAAGTAGCATAACATTGTAGAGAGTATGGTGTTGAGGAGAGAGATGGCTCGTGAAGGATTTGAAGCTCACGTAGAAGACATGGAGCTAGAGCATCAGGAACTCCCCCATCTTGGAAAGCATGACATGGATCCTTCCTTGGCCTCATGTAAAAGTGTGCCAATAGAGACTACCTGGGCCATGGGTGTGCATCTAAATCCACCTGGTAACCTTGCCCTTGTGTTTGGTTTTTCAACATCTAGTACAACAAGTAGTCAACAAGCTAGTTCAAGTAGTGGGAGAGTAGGAGCGAGTCTTATAAGAAGCATAGCAATGGCAACACAAATGGCTTCATTATTATATGGGAGTACCTTTTCAGGTGTATCATCAACATAGAATACAAGCACACCAATTTTTGGATTAACTTCTAGGAGTAGTAATGCTTTGCAGACTGTCGGGTATAGTTTAGTTCTACTATTGGGACATAGGGAAGTACATCTTTTGGTTCAACCCCAGCTACAAGTTTAGGATTAAGAGGCATAGGTATCTTTGGTTCAGTAGATCTGGAGGTTCTGAGGTAGGGGAAACACAGGAGGTTCTGGATTAGGTGGGTAAGGTCTGCACCAACCCCAAAATATTTACATGGAAATGTCTCTTTGTATTTGAGAGTATAGGAGCATAGAATATGTTGTTGCACATGTGTATATGTGTGAAATATTGTGGCACACAAAAGGAATCACCGCTTTTGAATGTAGGGAAATAAAATTTGTTATTACATTATAAGGGGACGCACACATTTGGTATAGAATATTTGACCACTGATCGACTTGTGTAGATTATATAGCTTTAAAGGATGCATTCCTTAAAGAGTTTCATATCCCTGAGTTTGAGTAGAAGAGTATAAGTACACTCAAGGATATTAAGCAAGGCACTACTGAAAGTGTTAGAGAGTATGATGCACAGTTTAAAACTCTATTATCAAATATTTCTTATGACATACACGAAATCCAACTTGCACAATGGTACATTGGGGGCTTGATTACCCCTTTTAGGAGGGAATTATCACATAATACATACACTAATATGTGTGAATAACTTGAAGTAGCCTTGCGTAATGAGGCAGTTGGAAGCATAAATATTGGGGTGAGCCCATTTTTAGAAGCACAAATAGCAGCAATGGAAAAATAGTTGGAGAAACTATCAGCAAATTCAGCACATGAGATGTGCATAGGGACTTGGTGCACAGATTATGAAGTATAAGTTCACACAAAGGATAATTTTCTTCATAGAATGGTATTCTTGTTGTTGATGGATTATGAAATATGCCATTTAAACCATGATGTTAGCCACTGCCCATTATTACAATGCGTGATAAGGAAGAACGTTTCAAGCTACTGTAAAATCTACAGGTCCATGACTCATGAAACGAAATCTGTCAGTTGATTAGAAATATCCATGATGCTATAGATGTTGGTGTATACTAGACATGAGTTTTAGATAAAGGCAAGAATGAGCATCAAGACTGGGATCACAATCAGGCATGCTATGATCGAATGAAGGGAATTTTGAAGGTGGTCATGGAAGAGGTCGAGGATACCATGGTGGATTTGGAGGATGAGGTCGTGGTAGTGGAAGAAGTGAGTTTCCTCATAGAACATGTTATACATGTGGATCTCCTGACCACTACAAGCATGAATGTCCTCAGAATATTACATGTTCTTTCTATGGAAAGAACCATAGCTATGAGGAGTTCCTAGACTTATATGAGCATCTGAGTAAGCAACATAAACAAGAAAACAAAGGTACAAGGATGGTTAGGATATAACACGCTATTGAAAATCAATGGATTCCTAAGATGGAAGTAGAATCTGAGGCACTACAAGTGAAGATCATGACCCGCGTTGAGACAACATGCACTAGGGAAGCATTGTAGCAGAAACCTACCATCACTAAATAAGTTCTTCATGCATGGTACCTAGATCCTGCCTATCAGAAGGAGGTTTATCAGAAACCATGGAAGTTCTAAGGAATATTCAAGGTGAGATACAGTACTTAAAGGAGCAAAATAAAGCATCAAAGATGGTCCAAACTGATATAGATGACTTGAGGGAAGTGTGTAAAATGTTGCGCTAGGAAAACATCATTCCACTATTAGGGAGTTGGTTAAAAGGAAACACTCCGCGTGCAAGTACTGAGACTAGATGAAAGATCCTACATGTGAATCTTCCCCCTCATAGCCTAGATTATGACAAGGAAATCACTCTAAATTCTATTGTGGATGGATGGCTATTGAGTAATTAAGTAATATACCGATTGATACAAAGTGCGAAGTTAATGTTCTTACCTTGGATGCATGGGTACAAATGGGAAGACCCCATTGCAGCCATCCTCTAATGTATTATTCATGGCTAATCGGACTAAGGCCACTCCCATCGGAGTTTTGAAGGATGCATCCATTACCATACAAGGAGCCAAGTTCACTGGAGACTTTGAAGTTTTAGCACTAACAGAGTCAGATAGCTTCCCAACTCTATTGGGGAATCCTTGGTGCTATGCAAATAATGTCAATCTTTAGTTCAATAAGGGCTATATCAGTTTTGAAAACAAAGAGGAAAGAGTTATTATCCCTTTAACAGATGGAAATTCCATGCCCTATGTTGAGCCCTTAAGTGAAGAAGATTTGAATAGGATTTATGTACGTGTCATCCAAGATCTAGAGATGATTGAACCAACCAAAGAAGGAATAATTTAGTGGGAGGATGCATAGTCTATTAGTGATACTACAAGTGTTGCTTGTGATAATTGGGCTCACAACACTTATGAGTTGGTAGGGCATGAAGTAAAGAGCATATTTCCTTGAGGCACAAAACCACATTATTTCAGAGGATAGGTAAAAATTCAAGACTTGTTACACATGAGAAGGGGATCCCATGGTATTCCTACATGCCATGGAAGAAAAATGGATAGACCCAGTAGAAAGAAGAAATATGCTAGCATATACACTATGTTCTTCGGGAGCAATACACCTACTCAACTAAGTACTTATCATGGTAATCAACCTATTCAAAGACCATGTTTAGAAGTGTGAGAGACTCTAGACAGAAAGGCAAGAAGCTTTACCACCTTCACTATGGGTGCACTAGTTTTATTCCACTTTACAAGGTTACGTGCGTGCTTGGTATGTATATGCAAAAATCCATAGAGAAACTGGAAATTGGTAGAATTTAACTATAGGAATGGCCTAGACATTTGACTTCTTCTCTACAAATCCTCTGGTAGAAGAAGCATTGAAATTTATTAAGCACTTAACTATGGGGGATAGTGCCAAGGCTGAAGAAATCCTTTAGGATTTATTAGATAAAGAAGACTCAGGAGCACATCTTGATGAAGAACCAGAGGCCGATGCAACATTACTTCAACATGCTTTCCTTGAGAAAGAGAAAGGAAAAATGGTCTACTTAGTGGATGATGAAGAAGTAGATAACCTAGATGTAAACCATTCAACAGGAGGTGTGAGGTATTGGATAATGTGGATAAGACCATGTGTGCCTATCATGAACCGATGAAGATAAAGTGGGTGAATATTAGAACAAATGTTGAGCCTAAGGAAGCCATAATTGGAGACTATTGGTCAGACTCTAAAGTGGAAAAAATCATAGAGTTACTAAGGGATTACCAGACTTGTTTCCTAGGGGGTACCATGAACTTAAAGGCATGCATGAATCGTTAGGGGAGATGAAGATAAAGCTTAAAGAGGGTGTGCACCTAGTTAGAAAGAGACCTTATAGAATGAACCCCAATTTGTGTGAAAAGTTCAAAGAAGATATTGATAACATGTTGAAGTCTAGGATTATCAAGCCCCTTGATGAGTCAGAATGGGTTAGTCCAATGGTGATCAGTATCAAGAAGGATGGATGGATTAGGATATGCATGGACTACAGGGAGCTGAATGCTACATGTGTAACTAATCCATTTCCTATGCCATTCATTGAGGAAATACTAGGAGTTACATGGCACAAAATCTATTCATTTATAGATGGGTTCTCTGGGTATCATCAGGTTTAGATTTCCCAGAGGATCAAGAAAAGACTACATTTACTACTGAATGGGGTAGCTTCACCTATACTATCATGCCTTTTGGTCTGAAAAATGTGCCTATTGTATTTTCATGCATAGTTGTCCAAGAATTCAAGGAATTTATTCACAAATTCTTACATGTATATTTAGACGATTGGATGGTACATGGATTAGTTAAGGATCATTGTGATAATCATGCTTAATGTTTGAACGGTGTAGACAGTTGAGTATCTCTTTGAACATCAAGAAGTGCATATTTGCTACACCATTTGGGATACTTTTAGGACACATAATCTGCAAGGAGGGTTTGTTAGTTGATCCAACAAAGGTTGTAGTCATTATAGGCCTAAGGGATCCTACCAATCAAAGTGAGGTGCGTAGATTTTTGGGTCATACGGATATTACAGAAAGTTTATCAAAGGCTATGCCAAATTTTCCACACCATTAGAAGAGTTACTGAAAGGGAAAGGTACATTCTACTGGGGAGAATAACAACAACATTAATTCGAGACATTAAAGGAGAAACTTACTACCGCGCCTATTCTATGTTTTCCTTCATGGGAAAAACCATTTCATGTACATGTTGATGCCTCTGGCATGGCCATTGGTGTGGTGTTGGCTCAACTTGGAGAAGGTATTGTAGATCATCCTATCTATTTTTCTAGTAGAAAGTTGACTCTACAGAACAAAATTACACAACTACAGAGCATGAAGCTTTGTCAATGATCTATGTGCTGCATAAATTCTTCCAATAACTACTAGCTACACCATTCATCTTTTATACAAATCACATGGCATTGAAGTATTTGGTAAATAAACTTGTTTTACAAGGGTGCATATATCAATGGGTTCTCTTATTTCAATAATTTGATTTCACAGTTGTGGTAAAACCAGAAAAAGTAATTTTGGACCAAACCATCTATCAAGAATAAAGTCGGGAGAAGAAGCACAGAAATTGAGGGTACCATGCCGATTTACGCTTATACAAGTTACAACGTGCACCATCATAACTAGAGGACATTGTTGTATTTCTACAAACAGGATGACACTAGAAGGAATGAAATCCTTGGAGAAGAAACAACTTGTTATACACGCCACAACTTATCCGTTAATCAAGGTGACTTGTATAAATTGGGACAAGATGAGTTATTGCACCGTTATGTATTAGAACATGAGCACACAGGTATTATGGAAAAATCTCATGGTGGAATTGAAGGTGGCCACTATGTCGGTGATAGCACAAAGGCGCAAGATTCTACTCATTGGATTATGGTGAGAGGCCCTCTATAAAGATTGTAAGAAATTTTTTAAGGCATGTGATCATTATCAACGTCTTGGAAAACCAAGTCAATGAGATGAAATGCCTCTGAGACCTATTACTAGCACAAAGCCGTTTGAGAAATGGGCTATAGATTTTTTGGGTCCTATTTCACCATTTGCATGTAGAACTAGATCACACTACATCATAACTTTCACAAACTATCTGACAAGGTAGGTAGAAGCAGCACCTACAAAGGAATGTACAATGGCTACAACAAACCAATTTCTATGGGAAAATATTATTACAAGGTATGGATGTCCTTTAAGTTTGACTAATGATAGGGGCACATATTTTCTTAATGATACAATCATAATTTTATTGGATGAGTCCATGATTGCACACCATAAGACTACACCTTACCATCCTCAAGAAAATGAAACTATTGAAGCTTTCAATAAGATTTTGAGCCAAACATTGATAAAAATTTGTGATGTTGGAAGAAAATATTGGGATGACAAAGTGGTTGTTGTTCTTTAGGCATATAGAACAACTTATAAGAGATTGAACAAGGCCACACCATTTCAGTTAGTGTTTGGCGTAGAAGTAGTTCTTCCTATGGAATTTATGTTACCTTCTTTGCATATTACGTGCGCTAGAGGTCTAGCTGATGAGAAAGATTTAGAAGAATGGATTGAAAAGATAATTAAGTGGATGAGTGAAGAGCCATAACACATTGCAATCGAAAACAAGAAAAGTCCAGAAAAAAGCATGGCATGACAAAAACATAAGGGACAATAAGTTTGATATTGGATGAATGGTGCTTCTCTATGACTCTAAGTTCTTGCGCCATCTAAGAAAAATTAAGGTACATTGGTTAGAGCCATATTTTATCACTTACATCCTGTAAAAAGGTGCTTTCCAGTTAGAAGCACTTGATGGAACATGGCTACCCAGTTACTTCAACGGGAGTAGGTTGAAGCCCTACTATAAATAAGTTTTCTTGGTGTTTGTAATAAGGCAGTATTGCCATTTAGATTAGGTTTTCAATTCTATATTTCCTTAATGTATTTCCTTCCTAGTCACTATGCTTTGTCAATTTAGTTATTGTTCTTGTGTAATAAGCGTGCTTGCACGCATGAATTTAATTACTATATGAAGCATGTTTATGCACAAAAGACTGCACATACTTTTAGTGTGGGGTGGTTGTCGATATCCACGTAAAAAATTGTGGAAATTGAAAGGAGTGGGATTCTCACATAAGGAGAAGCAAGGTGAGTGAATATAACCACCATACCACAGAGAATAAAAAGGATCTTGATGCCTTGCTAAACACAAAGATGAATAAATGCATGGTGGAAGACATGCTGGTGTACAACAATACTGGTGAGAATATCTTGAAGAAGATTGGAGTTTACCAGCTATACGAGATCCCTTACTTCAGAAATATGAGCCCTTGTACCAGTGGCTCATGAGTAGAGTGCATGAAGATTTTTTCTACTTTGCAGGACACAGAGCTAGAATTTCAGCCATGCTAATCTCCATGGTAACAAGATTGAAGGGCACAGGAGAAGATTTGAAAGATGATTTAATAGACAAGGCCACAATCTTGGAGACCAAAAAGGAGTTGGGGTACACAAAGGGTCTGTGTAGCATGGACATAGATAAATTGAAGAAGTATCTAGTTGTGCAAGCAACCACACATCTTGTTACGAAGCTAAATGACCAAGAAAGGTGGTCACAAGTGAACACCATGTGGCTGCACATTGCTAAAAAGATGTCCGAAGGGGTGGTCTACAACATTTCATGTTACATTGCAGAAACTATCATTGAGGAAGTGTGCACAGGAGGAAAGATCAGCTTTGGAGTTGTTCTGTTATCGCTGGTGTTCATGGAGATTAGAGTACCTAATGGACCAAAAGAGAAGATATGGGAGTATCCCATGGATCATAAGTCAGCAGTGAAGAGGTTTAGAAAATACCTATATGAAGGATCCATGATAGAACCATTTAAGCAAAGGGATGAGAAGTGGTATGATAGGCTCCACGCGGCCTTTGAAGAAGAATGACGTATCCCCAAGGAATTTCCTTCAGTGGTTGGAAAGATAGTTCAGTTCACTATATACTAGCAATTTTGCATAGTGTGGTTCTCCATGAGGGATGGAGCATTGAGCCCTCGGTGTAAGTTACCATATGCCTTCATAGAAAGGAACTTCTAGGAGTTAGTTCACAGTGTTTTAGACGTGCGATGCCTAACTTTCAATGCAGACAAGGTAGATTGTGACTACCACACGCTAAGGAAGAAATATGTGTATCCAGGTTGAGGTGCTTATATTGAAAGGCTCATTTCAGATGTATTGGGCATCAAACCAATAATTTTGGATGTAGGAGATGTTGGAGTAGCACCGGTGAACCTCCAACTGAAGCCCAAGCTGGAAAAAAACAAGTATGTGGAAGATGAGTTCACACTTCTAGAACCACCAAAGGGTAAGCATACCATGGAGAACATTCCAGTGCCTAAGCCCACAGAGCCAATTGAATTAGAGGATGAGGAGGATGAGCATGAAGATAGTGGTGGTTTGGAACATAGAGGTAGAAGACATCCTATGAATAAGGATGAAGTTGAGCGCAACTACACCACCTTAGCCATAAGAGGGGGATGATGAGGACTTGGATGTAGTCCAAGGAGAGCACCAATTTAAGAGAGTGTTCAGGAGAATAAGGACCCAAGGTGCTACTCCACAAACAAAGGCACAGATCATCCAAACTATCTCCATAGAAGGAGACAACCGTGAAAAATGAGAAGGAAACTAAAATTGAATGAGGAATCGGAAGAGTCAGAGGAAAGTGCGCCTAATTCTCCTACACCTCAAGAGAATGTAGAAGAAAAAAATGAATAAATGAAGGAAGGAGAAGAGGAGGAAAAGGAACAGATGAGATAGCTACCGATACTACTTAGGACATGGAAACACAAGTCCCAAATCTGGAAGCTCAAGTTCCTAAGTAGCCTAGGTCAATAAGAACAAGTGGGAGCACATTCCACCAGCCATGGGTTATGCTAAGGATATAGGTAAAATTGTTTGTACCTATTTCCATAGCACACTAACACAAAAGGAATTATATGGCTGGGAATTAATGGATGAAGATATGGCTATAGTGCACACAAGGAAGCAATTATCATGGTCAATGCACACACACATGGATGAACCAGATTTTGATGTGTGTGAGGATTCATGCATATTGAGGAGGTTGAAAAAGACACCTCAGGCTAGACACATAACAGTAAATCCTACTATTATGTCAGATGAATAGGTGAGAAATGCATTGGTAAAAGTCTCAATAGAGGTGGCAAGGCGGAATATGGACAAGGATGCCATAATTAGGGTGCTAAGGGAAGAGATCAAAACTAAAGATGGGGAAATAGCATGCCTAACGTAGGAAAGAGACTTAGCGTAGAAGAACTTTGTATTTATCAACGATCACAGAGGAAATTGGTGATAATGTCATAAGAGCTAGGCCACACTTAGAGCCAAAGGTACTAAAGACATTTCCTTCAAAATACACTATGTAGGTACATTGGTGGACTTAGTGCTTGAAGATGAGCCTCTGCACATACCAATGTCAAATGATCTAACACAAGATGTAGAGAAAGAAAAGGCTTTAGTGATGTAGAATATTACATCATATGAGGGACTGCTACAAGCGTTGCGTGAAGAACTAGCGAAGGTAGACCAAGCCTTGAACATATGTACAACTCCAGAGGCACTCATCAATATAAAAACCTTGGAGGAGAACAATGAGGTCTAGAAGGTGATGAAGGATGATACATTGGGCCGCATAGAAAGATTATCAATGGTTAAATAGAAGCGCGAGGCCCTGACAACAGCCCAAGAACCACACAAAAATTGGCTAGAGGAGCTTGGGAAACTCATTGCGAAGATGAATTTTCTAGAGGGAAGGATGACTGTAATTTCCAGCATTGTTTTAGTCTTACAGAATGAAAAAGGAGAGATTGCAAAGGATGAACTGGATTCCATTGCTGTGGAAATCCTAGAAAAAGTAGAGGAAGCACTCATTGAGTGGCAGACCTTGGAGGCCGAGATAAAGGAGGAATATCCTGAATTAATTTTTCAAGTTGCAGAAGAAGAAACTGTAGGTTAAAAACATTCTTTCATTCATCCAAATTCTTTCCATTCTTCTATTCTTTGATTCGTTTTGGAGATAACTATTTTCGGGGTAATAACGAAATTAGCATGGGGTAATGTTGATCATAGAAAATTTGACAGAAAGCACACAAGAATTCCATGCTTTGAAAGCGGGTCATATTCAAAGGTGTGAACAAATAGGAGAACACACGTGTGAAGACGAAGTTTAGCTTTTCGTGACTTAGTCGTTTTCTCTCATGAAGGTCTATTTTTAGAGATGGTGTGCAGAACACACAAACGAGGCAGAGACATGCATGCCATGCATTGGCTATTTTTGGAGGATCAGCTACAAAGTGCTTTGCATGGATATAGGCTAGGAATAGGATTATCATTGTAGTTAACTAACAGAAGTCTATAGTTAGCACACTTGCACATGGGTCTATGCTTATAAATGGCACATGGATATTAATATCATGAAACCTATTTTTGGAATGGATAAGTGATGAAGGGAAATCCCCCACCCTTATATATGTAGTAAACTATGTAATAGAGAGATAGACAGATAGAGATGTGTGTGCATAAATAGAGAGATTATGCTGTTAAATATGTTATGCGCATACTATTGTTATTGTAATGAAGCTTCTGTATACTTATTGCATTGAATATAATGGAGGATATTGGCTAAATCTGAGTGTTATTCTTGTGTGTAATTGGATATTGCATGTTCTTGATTCCATCATGATTATTATTTAAAGTCTATTCTTCCTTAACTATCTTCCATTGTAGAATGATGTATTAGTTATGGATCTGTAAGCTTTAAGTCCTCATCATGCTAACATCCTACTACAAAAACCCTAAAGAGGGACCTAGTACCTTTGCGCACTTCGAGTGAGCGTTCAGTCCAGGATGAGTGATGTGCCAGTGTGTCTAGGGTGTTACTAGTAGATTCTAGGTTGCAACAACAACACAAGTCAACATTTACATAATTATATTTTGTAGTTCATTGAAACACCCATAGTCATCCCCTATTTTTATTCTACCTACATATTTTTCAACCATCACAAACTTTACTCGACTACTAAATAAAACCATGCCTTTCTCAATGTTTCCTTGGTCATATTTTCACAATGTGGAACTTTGTGACTACCACAATGCTTTTACAACACCCTCAGATCAATATTAACACATGTAACCCACTATTAACATTTTGAAGCACTATCACTACCCACATAACACTATCACCACTTATGGAGTACTATCACTACACATGGAGAACTATCACCACCCGCAGAGCACTCTCACCATTCATGGAGAACTATCACTATCCTTGAAGAACTATCAACACTTGTGGAGCACTACCACCACTCAAGTAACACTATAAATTAGTTTACTTAAATGCACATCATGTAAAGTTCAAATTTTCTCATGCGGAACACTATAAATTAGTTTACTTCAACACATGACATGTAAAGTTCAAATTATCTCATGATATTCCTAACATATGACATCGTTGACAATATTTCCAATAATGAGAACATGAAAGAGTTAGAGTATGGTAATGGAAGATATTGAACAATTTTAAGGTGCTTGTAGAAAAAAATAGGGTGTAAGAACATTGTAGGATAGTGAGCGAAAGTACAAAAATATCCAAGTATTGACAAAATTTATAAATCATGAATTTACTTATAATCCTTGAGGAAAACTAAATGAATGTTACTAATCTTATTTCAAGGTTGTATGAATGTTTTTATTCAAACAAGGAGATCAAAGTAGATTGAAAAGGTTTGAAACATCAACCAAAGGTGATGAATGAAACTTTTCATGAGAATTGAGGGTATGTATGGATTCACTTAGCATGATCAATGCATGTAAAATAATTTTTACATAGTGGTTTGTTAAAATATTGTCCCATATTGTATCAGAAACTAACCTTGATTTTAATTTGTCAATTTCACATGTGTAATGTTATTTGATCTTGTAAATCTAAAAAGATCTCAAAATATTTATTTTTAGTAAAGATTAAAGTTTCAATGTATTTCATTTATTAGATCATAATATTTAGATCTCATAACATCCCTCCATCTCTCATCTTGGTTGGCTTCCTCAAAATATTGGGGTTCAATATCATAAAGAGTAATTAAGGCATGGTATGTATGTTGGGTCCTAGTCATTTTGGTTAAAATTTTCAAGATTATAATTTTGTAAAAGATATTTGTCCCATTTAGGTGTTATAGATTTATCAAAAATTTATGATATCTCACCCCTTTAGCCTCATTATTCATAGTGTCCAATATTTTATATTGTTCACCTAGGTCATAACTTTCTTCATTAAGAGAAACTTTAGAGGGTTTTGTAAAAGACTCACAAAATCATTGTTTAAGAAATAAAACATTTCTATTCTCTATGATCTATCATTTGTATGGATAATGAACCCTTAATCCATTTGTTTTTCCTTTATAACCTACAAATATGGATGAGTAGGAGGATGGATTGATTTTCTTCCTCTTCTCTTTAGGAATGAAAATATAAGTAGGGATACTAAATATTATAATATGAGAAACATTTGGTATCTTTTTGGTCCACATATCAAGAGTATTGTTTTGATGATTTTTTTTGTAAAAAATCTATTGAGGATATAAATGGTATTGTTCATATATTTTTTCCACATGAATTTTGGAATATTACCATAGTGCAACGTAGTTCTTTACTTTTATAATATTGCCCTATTTTTCTATTTTTTTCAACTACATCTTGCCATGGAGAATATGGATTTGTTAAATATCTTATGACTCCATGGGAAGTGTATAAAGTATTCAACTTTTAACTTATATACTCACCACCATTCTTAGTTCATAACCTTTCAATTTTTAGTGTGGTCAGTTTTCACATAAGCCTTTGAAAAAATTCAAATTTAGGTAACTCATTAGATTTATTATGAATATAGTAGGTCGATATCATCTTAGTGTTATCACTAATGAATGATACAAAATTTAAAAATACCCATTAAGAGATGCAACTTCAAGTGTTCCCCTCACATCACTATAAATAGTTCTATATGATGAGATGAATTTTCTTCATGATGTTTTTGAAAGGGTTGATTGTGTTTCTTACCACATAAACATACTTCACAATTTTCATGGTTATATATAATTTTAGGAAATCCTACCATAATGTTATGTATACGCATATTATAAATAATCATAAAGTTGAGAAGAAAAGTCTTTCATGCCAAATTTGGGTTTCATTTTTGAGTTTGGAGGAATGACATGAATCGCTTAGTAAACCATTAATAATATAAATCTCACTATTTTCAACGCCTTAAAAAATAAAGAATTCATACTTATATTAATAATACATTTATCTTTTAAAAAGGATACAATAAATTTATCCTAAGTGAGAACATGATAAAATATTCATTCTGAGTTTAGGAATAGATAAAACATTGTTAATAAACCCATTTGAATTTTTATTTATTTTGACCTTTTATTCTATGACTGAAGGTAGAAATTTTCATATCATAATTTGACATATGTTAGGATACCACCCATGTAATTCATGTGTCTTGAGGCACCCCACTAGTTAGAATCCATTTATGATGATTAAAGGAAAAAGTTCATTATAAAGTGCAATGGTTGTGTTTGAGTCTTTAATTCGATCCTAAGTTTGATTTTTGAATTTTATTATTATTGAAAATTTTCTTCCCTTTATTATTTTTACAATTTTGGTTGTTAGAACCTTTAATGTTGTGATAATAGCCTTCTTTCTTGTGACCAATTTTTCAAATTTTGAGAATTTACCATTGAATTTGACCTTGTAATTATTTTTCATGTTCTTCTTATTCCCATTTTTTTCAAGAAAAAAATCTATTTTTGAGATAGATAATTCTTAGTGGAATTATCTTTAGATTCAAATTTTAACGTCACTTATTATTCTTGGATTAAAAAAGTAGATAATGTTGTTAAATCAATAATATTACTTTAATTTTTATATTTAGGGTTAAGAAGAGAGATGAAATTCCTAAAATTTTCACGAGCATTAATGTGAATGATAAATTATAAGAGATACTATTGGATTAGGTTATAGTTAACCATCCAATTTTGATTTTATGTTTTGGATTTTAGAATGATAATTTTCAAATTTTGCATCTCTCTTCATAAGATAGTTCATTATTTTTAGGATGAGTTTTAGGGTTTTCAACATTATAGTACTTTTAAGCATGTATTCTAATTACTTCCAAGATTCATAAAGGGATTACCAATTTCCTATATGGAGTATGATTTCATGCTTGAAACTTCTAATGATGAGAGACATATTCTCACAATCCTTCTTTTGATAAGCACTAGTATTCTAGGATCTTTCTTGCCTAAGTGAAGGATTTTTCTCAATTCTATTTGTAATGCCCATGGTTTTCTACCATGGAATTTTACTTAACTATTAATTTTCCAGATTTGCAGCTAGTTCCATTTATCATTTGGATTTTATCAATACTAAAATGTCTTGAAGAATCCATTTTAGGTTTGATAAAGGTTTCGAGGATTTAACAATAATTTTCTAGGACTTAGAATCATTTTATATGACTTAGAATAATTTATCAAGAACTTAAAAATTTTCAAGAACCTAGAAATATTTTTTTAGGAATTAAAACAATTTTTTAAGGCATAAAATAATTAGAACCTAAAACAATTTTTAAAATATTAAAATAAATCCGAATTACAAGACACTTTTAGGATCTTAAAAATGAGCTCGAGATTTTTAAAATTAATTTTTAATATTAAATAATGATAAATTTTTATCCTCTACAAAAATTATTTCTACTTTAAAAATATTATTTTTTTATGCTTAAAAAATTATTATCTCAAAAATATCCATTTTAAAAAATATATAGCAAAAAGAGGTTAAGGGTTTTTAACTTTGTAAGCTCTCTAAATGAAATATTTAGTAAAAATATATGTAGATAACTACACTACACAATTAAATATATATACCATGTAATTAAAATTCTATTAAAATATTAATTTTAAAAAATCATCTTTCAAAAAATTGGGAGTGGATCGATCCCTCGACCTCCTTTCCTAATGAAATCCTTTACAAATTATGCCCATTGATCAAAATATTACGAAAGTAGGGATAAACAATAAACATAGATTAGATATCCACCATAAATTTTTGAAGGATTATATTTTATGAATATAGAGAAAATTATAATGAATTAAATCATAGATTGCATGGATAACAATGAAATTAAATAGCCCTTAACACGTAAAAATGAACACTTAGCACAAGATTTAGGTGGGAAAATATTTTGGTAAAAACCCATTGAAAATATAACTTATCTTTATTGAGGATTACATTTCCCCAAAGATTTCTCTCGGATTTCCACATACCCCAATAGTTACACTTTATCAAAGGTATTATAAACTATAAACAAAAAAATTTCAATGCAAAGTACTAGCTCAAATATTTCACATTCATGTTTATTTCTTCTTCTTACATATAGCTTGCATCATTAATCATGTGTGTTTCATGTCAATTTCAAATGATATCTACTTATTTTATACAAGGTGGGTGGCCCATTTTATGGGTCACACTTAAAAATTTAATGATGTGGTTGTTAGAGTAGGTATTTACCTTAGCTCATGTTCACCTAGGTACATTATTTACCTTTATTGTATTTATCCTCACCCACTTATGTGTGTGGATATTTCTTTTATTTATTTAGATATTAGGAGATATTATCTAGTTGTTAGGTACAGTTCTTTCCTTGATCTATGGTATTGACTAGTTCTTTCCTAGATCTATGGTATTGACTAGATCCTTGATGTCTAGTTCTCTCATAAATCTATGGACTTGACTAGTTCTTTGATGACTAGTTCTTTCCATGATTTATGGCTTGATCTACGACCTTGACTGGTTCTTAGATTGTTATTCCTTGCCTATATAATAAAGGCCCATTCTCATTTTATTTCATTGACTTCCATAATAATATATGATATTGTTGCTCATTTGTTTGCAAAGGTTTATGTAAAGTTATTCTGGTGAATTTATTTCATCTTATTGATCGTGATGTTTGATTAACATCCGTGTTCTTAGCTTGCACGATCTGGGTATTGTTCCTTTTAGTGGTATGGGGATCCACCACCTTATATTTTAAACAAAATTTATAAGCCAAAGTTTTTAGTCTTTGGCATGTTTTTTAATTAAGTGTTTTCTCATTTAATATTAAAAACCCAACACTCCCCCTTAATATAAAGTAGGAAACATAGTATATGGTGAAAAATGTGTCTACACACTATTCAATTTTATCATCCATTAAACTAGTGTATCGAGGCAGTTAGTAAGAGACACACCAAGAATAGAACACAAAAATATAATTAAAGGGGTTATAGGGACCAGTATGATCACATACCCCAAGGGAAGTAACCCTTACACTAATATAACCTAAGGCTTCCAAGGCCCTAGGTTGAAGAAGAGGAAGGAACCCCAGTAGAGGTATCGACACTATGACGAGAGATTATGAATAAAATAAGCATGCAATATCTATGTTAACCAAAGTAAAACATGTAACATAAAGGAACTAAAATACAATATGTTGAACTAGAAAGTGCATAAAATACTAATTTGTTATAGAGTATGTGACAAATATGTAGGATAATACTATATAAAAAAATAAAAAAGTTGAGTTAGAGAACTTCCATGTTGGGGTGGTCGATGATCCATCTATCTCAAAGGACCATACATCAAGAGAGAAAACTGGTAGGTGGAGAAGGGGAAAAATCCGGTGATAGCTAACTATTGATGACCCAAAAGTGCAAGCAAACCAATATAAAAAAGAAGAATATCCAAACCAAGATTCAAGATGTAATAAATCTAAGAGCTAAGTGAGAAGATGAAAGTTTTTTTAATAGAGATAAGCTAATGACAAGTTCTTATTAATTTGATGTGATGATGATGATGAAAATGTGAGTTGGGTTCTTTATATCGACAACATCTCCCACGGGTGAAGGGGTCACCGAGGATATGAATTTACACCGACACAATCACCCACAAATTATGGCATCATCCAAGAATGAAAAATCAAATAGGGTTGTGCAAAGTGTCATGGAAAGTAAAGTGAATGCAAGATAGAGGAAATGTGATCATGAATAAGCAAGGTGATAGAAGAATGGGAGGGAAAATAAGAAGATAAAAGAAGAAGAAAGACAAATTGAAATGAAATATGCTCTCTCTCCATGTATCATCCCTAATCCAATGGTTACATGAATAACCATACCCATATATCCAAAAACTTCCCTTAAGGAATCCATTTTGAGAAATAGATGCATTAGTGACCTCTAACCTGGAAAAATAAATTGTTAGTAACAAATTTGAAAATAGAAAGCATAAAAAATTAGGTGTATATATATATACCCTAGCTATTGATTACCACATGTTGCAATAACAAAACATGGGGTATGTTGGTTCTCAAACATGCACCCATCTTGGATTAGGTTTAACTAGGTTGTTGAAACAATAATGAGATAATCTCCAACTTGTGGGACCTTGCGTGCTTGATACTAACCTCCGAATAATGTTGGTTCCTCTACCTACTTCTACTGCTACTGCTACTCCTAATGCTAAAATGGAAATCATATGCTAAACAAGCCAATTGACCAAGGATAGAAGGATATCCGAAAGGGATAACTGATCTAAGGGAGGTGATAGCACCAGAAAGAAAGTGGGATGAGCACGATAAACTTTGAGTGACGATGAAGGTTAATGTGTAGGTGAAGGCTAAAAATGCATAACATAGACTAGAACATATTTGTAAAATCATTATCATGGGGACATAATTAGAAAAGGAAATGCAAGGGACGTGAAATATCACAACAGGCAAAAATTATAAGGAAAGGAAAGAAGGAAGAATAAAAATAGATTAAGGTAGAAGTTAGCCACAAAACAATGTTTTTATTACTTCCAGAGATGCATAATATGTTATAATGGCATATGAGGCAGATATCCGCATGCAAGGACTAGATCTAAAGGCCTCGTAACTCAAAATTCAAGGCAATACCTATATAAAATGAAATATTCCAACCATTTTCAATGAGCAATGCTCTTACATTTATGGAAGGATGGATGATAGAAGATGAGGAGGAAGACAGAAAATACGATTTGAATATTCAACCACCAATAAACAACATCAAATACCTATAAATCTATCAAATGCATTTCCACATATCTGATCTATCTTATGGAAGAAAGAACAAGACAAGATATACAACAAATATGGTGGTTGAGTTTGCGTTAATGGATGAAAATTGTTTCCCTACTTCTCACCTACCCAATCCCACCAACATTTGAATGTTAATGTTCTGTACAGTAGCCCACGTCAATAGATGTTGAATTAGACAAACTATCCCCTAATCGGAGCCTTGTAGCAAAATTTATGATGTTATAACATCTACAGACCACTCTGATACGCAATGACATGTGGTACACATAGCATGGATGAAGGGTGGACAACTTTAAACATGTTTTGTCATTTCTTCCATGTGTCATGTAGTGGTTCATTGCAAGGATTCGATCCTATCCGGAGTGCTTTGATTGGTTACGTGTTGCTCAATCAATGTCTAACATATGTCATGTGGCATAGTAACTGGTGCAAAAGAGGGTGCGAAGACATGCAAAGAGGGGAAAAGTGTGGGAAAAGAAAGCAAAGATAAGGCGCAAAAAAGTAACATGCATGCAGGAACGGGGACATACTTATAGGATATCGGTATGTAGGTAAGGTATGAGCATCAAAAGGTGATGTGTGGTAGTAAGAAAGGGGCACGCAATAATGTCAAGGAATTCACTAATTTTGGGAAGCAAGTCCAAGGCTTAGTGCGAAGGTGCATGAGCTACTAGGATGGAGGTGAATGCATAGAGAGTGGGTGCAAGGGGAAAATGGAATAGATAGAGGAAAAGGAAGGGAAGATAGAAGGTGTAAAAGGAGGAGTGCACATAAGCATGAGATGAATTATAGCGAAGGAATTGTGTCAAGTGGACAACTAAAGTACGTATATCCTCAAACAAGGAACTTCATATTCGAATGGGGATGTAGGTTACAAAAATATCTAGGGAGTTATTTAGACAATGGTTTGGCAAATTTCGAGGCTATATTCTACTAGATGAAGGAGATTAGTATCGTGGAGCATCCATTGGGCATGGAGTACTCTTAGAAACATGATTTTATGATCTCGTAACTCTAGAGAACCACCCCTTGAAGGCATTGTGAAGCATTTTTGAACTTTTTCCTTAATCATGTAAAATTGTTGAAACTGTTAGAAGATTATTGACATTCTGAAAGAAACAAAAGAGCATGCAAAAGGAGCACGCAAGAAGAAAAAACTATATACAAACAATTTTTTTTTACGCAATAGACTTGGAGGAATTGAAACTACCCTAATATATACAATGATGTAGAGTACTTAATGGAATGGTTTGAGATAAATCACATTGATTGGGATTGATAATGCATGTCCATCAAGATGAGACATCTTGAAAGAGTTATCCTCCTTACACGAAATGATGATATAGGTGCCACTCCAAAATGCATCAAACTTTGAATGGTGCTCTATTTTTTCTCTCGTTAGTATCCCACTTTAAGACCAAGTCCCAAAATTTGAAAGCTTGAAGCCTAGCCTTCTTGTTAAACCGCTTATTTTTAATTGTTAATACTCTTCTATCTTGATCATGACAGAGTCTCTTAATTATTCAAGTTCAACCAGCTTTACCACTCGATTTCTCTATGATCCACACCTCAAACTCTAGCTATTGGGAAATATCCAATGAAGGCAATTCAAGAGACAAAATAATTTTGGCTTCCTTTTAATAAACCATATTTTAAGGAGAATTTCCTATACCTTATTCATCGTGATTCTATATTCCCATAGCACACGTGAGACCATTGTGTACCACTTCTTTTGGTTAATATTCATTGCCCACTTCATGATTCTGATCAGGTTCTTGTTTGTTGACTCTGCCAAGCCATTTCCCGAGGGTAGTAGTTGGAAGAGGTCTTCAAGTAGATTCCCAGGCTTAGCACCCAATAAAAATTTTGGTACCAAGGAAGGATTTTACATTATCAAAGATAATGGTTTGAGGAACACCAAACCTTATTACAATTCCCTTGAGAAATTCAAGGATGAATGACTCGGTTGATTCCTTGAGCGTGATAGCTTCTGTCCATCTGGTGAAGTAATCCATAGCTATCAAAACCCACTTGTGCCCAATTCTTGAAGGAGGATTGATCATGCCTATGAATTCAAGACCCCATTACATAAAATGTTGATCCACTTAGATTGGTCGGAGGGGAAGTACTACCAATTTATTCTTTCCTACAAAGAAAGTGCATTCTTTACATTTCATGAACCACTTGTGTGCATCTGTGAATAGGGTAGGACAAAAGTATCCTACCTTGATGATCTTCATCATTGTTTCCTTAGCAAAAAAGTGTCCACTAGATAATTCATCATGAATTTTCGTTAACACTTGTCAACCTACGCGTTGTCAATGCACCTCAACAAGAAGCCATTAATATTTATTTTGAAGAGAGTGCCATAAATCATTACATATGGGATAGATCTGACCTCAAATGTCACCTCTTTAATTTTCTTAAAACAAGAGGGTATGTACCAGTGGAAAGGAATGTGATCATTTCCTTCATCCAAATGCTATGCACCTTGATATGATTTTTGACGAGCATACTTTTGAAATTTTTGAGGACACGCATTATGGTGTAGACCTATTTTTTCATGTTATTTTATTTTAATTCATAATCCTTTAGCGTCTAACTAAATAAATCCATTATATTCTCAATTTCTTGTTCATTTTCTTGTGTTAAGACAACAACAACACTCACATCCATGTCATAATAATAGAGGATGAAATCCTTGGAGTAATATGGATATATGATTGTTGGCACACAAGTAATCTCTTTCTTGATCTTATTGAATCTCTCTTTTCGCTCCTCTATCCACTCGAAGGATGTTTCCTTGTTGAGAATGAGGGTGATGGGATTTACTAGTCCTACAAATTTAGGAATGAAGTGCCTACCAAAGTTGATTTTACCTAGGAAGGACTGTAAGGATTTCTTATGTGCGGAAGCGAGAGAGAAATGATGGAAGAAACATGCTAAGGATCAATGGAACTACCATCCTTAGAGAACACATGGCCTAAAATATTTCCTTACGCCACAAAAAAATTTCAATTCTTGGGGTTAAGATACACCCCAATTTTTCTACATCTCTCAAATACTTTCTCCAAGTGTGCCATGTGATTTGCGCTCTACTTTGAGAAAATAGTTATGTCATCCAAGTAGAATAGGATGAACTCATTGATATATCGTTTGAAGGAAATTTCCATGGCACGCTAAAGGTTACGCCTGCGTTATAAAGACCAAAGGGAATATTCTGATATGCATAAGATCACAACTTGGTTGTAAATTACGTTTTGAATTGATCCTCTTCCTTGACCATAATCTGGTTAAATCCAGAATACCCATCCAACATGGAAAATCTTTGCACGACGACCGAGTCTACAAAATTTGTTCCATAGAAGGAAAAGGATAATGATCCCTCAAACATTCCTTATTCAAATCTCTAAAATAAACAAAGAGTCTGATTTCACTTGTTCTTCTTATGCACTGGAACAAGATTCATGACCCAAGTAGAGTATTTGATGGGGAATATTTTTTTCCTTGATGAGTTTAGACAAATCTTTCCACATGAGGGGCTTTATCCTTGGATTTACTAGCCTCTACTTTTGTTTGATAGGATTGTAGCTAGGATTGAGGTAAATGGAGTGTTGAGAAACACTTGAATAAAATACTTTAAGGTCTTCATATGCCCATGAGAAAATATCATTGTATTTCGACACACTGAGATATGAAGGCCAACTTTTCATCATGTGTGTAATCTTTACTCAACAACAATTCCTTGTCACATGTAATAATGACTAGGATTAGTATTATTTCACTTTGTACACACATATTTTCTTCACCCTTGAACTCGTCATCGTGGATGAACATTTTTGTAATGTTACCAACCCTTTAAGAAACTTATTTGTCTTGAGTTGAATCACTTAGTCACCATAGTTGTCATGTAAGTTAGCTTGCATGTTTGAAGAGAACTCAACTTCATTATGAATGAATTGGATAATTTACATGTCACACCAAACACTTGCCAACCGATATTATTATGCAGCACGAGATGTCCTAATCACCATTTTGACATGTTGTATGTTTCCTTTGACAAATTCCTCTGTAGGAGAAAACGTGAACCAAGCATGACCATATGATATGCTTCTCTATTCATCTTCCTTGGCATTACCTATAGATTCAAATAATAAAATCTCTCAAGGAGGTCCCAAAATCTATGCTTATAAGCTTTAAGTGGATTATTATTTACAACACACTTATTTATGACCTATTGGATGACCGAGTTCATGTCCCCAAAAATCTGCAACACCTTGTTTTGTCCCTTTTCAACAATGAGAAGACCATGCACCACCTCCTCGTACTCTATTACATTGTTAGAGCATATAAACTACAAGCTATGTGTGAAGAAGAATGTTGGGCCTTAGAATATTGGCTAAGTGACAAAGGGCGTGTTTTTATATGGGACCGAGTGAGGATAATGGTGCACGGGGTAAAAGCACATAGGACAAGGGTTTAAGCAAGGTTTAGTAGAAACTAGGGTGTGTGCGTAAGGAAGAAAAAAGGATACTAGGACTTAGACAAATTCGGCATTTCAAGAAGCACGAAGGAAAAATGTGACCCGACTAGGTGTGCAAAGTGGATAAGATGCTAGCCTGGTGACTTGGTGGTCAAGGAAAGAATATTTCACACATGGGATATTCCAAGGAAGACATCATTGTAGAAAGTGGAGAGCTTGGATCAGAAAAAACATGCTCCATTGGAGGACCACAAGGACACTTGGCATTCGATATGCTCCTAGAGGAAGGCATGGTGGTGGGCGTTAAGCCTATTTTTTAGAGATGATTTTGAGAAAAAAAAAGACACACATGGACGGGGATAGAGAGAAGCATCAAGATCATCATAGAGAGAATGGAAGGTGAAGCTTTGCGGGAATATTAGGAGATTATAGGGGTTGGGGTTCTCTTTAAAAGAGTGTAGAAATGATAGTATATCGAGATGGATGGGTTTATAATAATTATTGTAATAAGGGAATCATAGCTAGAATTTCGATGCATGAGTTAGATCTGTATTGATACATTTGGTCTTTTATGAGCCTTGTGAATGTAATGTGTTTACTTGGAACTATGATCAATATAAATATGTCTCTTTTTGTAATATATTGTTCATGGGTGCAAACCCTAGTGTCTTTTCCTTATGTTATGAATCATATCTTCTCATTATATGATGTTTCTCTTGTTATCCAAATGGGTATGTTGGTATAATAGCTCATCCTATGCTCTTAGAATGAATGCATGATCATTTACCTTTCTGCATCTAATTTTCTATCAATAGCAATATCATCTCAAAATTCTCACATAAAGGAGGGGCTCGATGCCCACATGTGCCTCGAGTGAGATCCTAGTTCCATTTGGGTGATAGGATGGGTTGCATGGGATTAGAGTTTTGTTCTAAGGGGACATAAAAATGACTACATCTTGATTCATTTGTAGGGACCTATTTTTGAAGTTGTTGTGAGAATGATACGTGATGACAGAGAACTTGACCTTGGACAATGTTAAAGCATGGTTTAAGAGCACAGAGGATGATTTTGGTCAAAGATTTAGTCTTTGGAACTGGGTTTGATACACATAATTGGGTAGAAGAACACACCGTATCATGAGCTATATGAGACCTTCTTTTGCTACTTTCTAGTAGAGTTGCATGAATGGCTCTCAGCATATACATCTAGATCAAGTTGGTATTATAGATCTCGCATTTGGACCCAAGATGAATATTAGAGGCTGCGGCAGGATGCTAATCTCACTTGGACACGTGTTGTTGATCATTGGAAGAAGAGAAAGTTGACTAGTTATACCCTAGAATACGCTATTAGCTATAAAGATCTTAATAATTACGCTGAGTTTAGAGGTATTCCATATGAGTTTGGATTAAGCATCTTTAAGCAGTTAAGAAAACTAGGGTGGAGGAAGATGGCGGACATTGCCGCTAAAAAAAAGAGAGGAGAGGTGATGCAAGTATAGAAAAGCACGTTAAAGGGAGCTAGCTAGACAATGCAAGGTTGCGGGAGTGATGGATTTATGGAGGTAAACATTATGGGAAGGAATTGAGGTTCACACGGAGGACGTGGAGCCTAAGTAGTCTATGCTACCCCATCTCGGCAAAGCGCGAGAAGAGAGATCCCTTCAAATTTTGATGAAATTTCGTCACTTGGATAAAGGAGATCCATTAGCGTGCATCATCGAATCCACTTGATGACCAGCCCTTGGTGATTAGTCTTCCAAATCAAGAGATAAGTATAACTAACCTAGTTGGTATCGGTAAAAGTAATCGATCTACACCTAGGAGATATAATTTCTCGTTTCGGAAATCTATGGTTGTATAAACAATTATTGTGTTTGGAGGGATTTTGAGAAAAGTGTGAGTATGGAAAGTTTGGGTATCACATATAGGAGTGGCACGGGATAAACATCGATAGTAGAGAAATATCATAAACCATTGGTGCGCAGTTCATTGGAATGTTGGAAATGCTAGGTGCGACCAATTCAGGCTCATTACTAGCTACATGAGGTGGATCTGGTGGTATAGGAGCTAGAGGAATTGGTGGACCTAGTAGATCCGGAGGATCAAGACCAGTGGATCTATTAGATTTGGTGGTGGACATAACATCGAGAGGAATCAAGGTTCTAGGTCATGTGGAAAATAACCTCAAGTACCTTAGCAAGTGTTTTTCAATATGTCTTTACATCTTCCGGACTACAAAATTTTTGAGCATGCTACAAATTATGTACACAAGTGTGAACTATTATGTTGCATGAAGGGGATCACTACCCCACAATAGAAGGTAAGTTATTTTGCAACACATTTGTAAGGATGCATGCATAGTATCGAAAATATGACCCCCATCGAAAATGGTGGATTACATCATCTTTGTGGAATGCCTTCTTGGTGAGTTCCATACCCACGAGTTTGAACAGAAAAGCATCAATGCACTAAAGGATATGCAACAAGGAATATTAGATAGTTTATGGAAGTACGATGTGCATTTCAAGACTCTCTTATCAAATCTATCCTATGATATTCACTCCTCTCAGCATGCTCATTGGTTTGTTGGAGGATTGATAACACCATTTAGAAGAGAAATTTCACACAAGACTTTCACCGATCCACATGAGGCCTTAGAGGATATTATGTGTGCTAAGGTCATCATACATATTGATACCAGTGTTAGTCCCTTCCTTAAGGCTCATATTACTGCAATGACAAAGAATTTGGAGAAGCTATCTATGAACTTGGCGTATGAGACTCGTAGTGGTCTATGGTGCATGGATTGTGAGGTAGAGAGGCATACAAAGGATAGTTTCCCTAGGAGATCGTTGCACACCATGACAAAGTGGAATATGAAAATTTCCATAGAGATCATGATACAATTAGGTGCCGATTAACAAAGCATGCGATCCGTAAGAATGTGTCATGTTATTGCAAGATTTGCACTTCTACCACCCATGACACCAAGGATTGTAGGATAATTGACCAAATACATGAAACCATTGATATTGGTGTGCACCAAACCAACCTCACAAGCAATTCCAAAGACAATGGTCATCACTATGAAGGGTGTGTGGATGGTGGGGTGCATGGTATTAGATTTATAGGGTGATTTTGTGGTCGTGCTTACCGTAGAGGATGAAGAAGTGTGTTCCCACATGGAACTGTTACAACTGTGGGCCTATGGAGTACTGCAAGCATGAGTTCCCTAATCTTCTATAATGCCCATGGTGTAGAAAGAAACAAAAGTATGAGGAGTTCCCGAGTTATTTGAGAACATGATACAATAGAAATGGAAAGAAAAAGGCACCGAGAATGGTGAGTATAAAGAAGGTTGATTCACAATGGATGCCAAGAGTGGCATGTGAGTCGAACTAGAACTCGGTACTATTAATGACGCAAGATGAGGTTGCACGTGTGAGGGAAGTACTAAGGTAGAGACCGTTATTTATTAGAGAAGAGGTATTGCATGGAAAATATTCATATCATATTCATCAAAAGGAGGTATATCAAGAAACCGTGGATGTGATTCAAAGCCTATAAGGAGATATCTAGTTCCCGAAATAGCAATCAAGATAGTTAGAGTGAAGGAAGAATGTTGAGGCTCCATAGAAGGATATGGATGATGTTAGAGAAGTATGTAAGATGTTTAGGCAAGAGAATATAATTCCCTTACTAGGAGAATGGTTATTGGAGAAGGTACCATGTGCTTTGGAGAAGGGCACATGAAGCGAGTTCTACATGCCAACCTTACTTCCCACATCCTTGATTATGACAAGGATATTACCTTGAATGCTATTGTATATGGGTGTCTTTTGAGAAATATTTTGATTAACATAGGCATGGAGGTCAATGTTCTCACCCTAGATGCATGACATCAAATGGGAAGGCCCCCATTACATCCATCTTAGAATGTGTTTACATGGCTAACAAGAAATATGTAATTCCCATTTGTGTCTTGAAGGATGTTTTATCACTATCCAAGGGGAAAATTTCACTAGGGATTTCAAGTCTTGGTGTTAGTCGAGGAAGAAAAATTTCAAATGTTACTTGGGTGCCCTTGGTGTTACAAGAAGAATTCCTACCTAAGGTTCAATAAGGGATACATAAGTTTTGTAAACAAGGAGGAATTGGTCATCATCCCCTTAACCAATGGGAAAGAAACTCCATATACTTGAGCCCTTGGGAGAGTAAATTATTGAAAAGATCTATATGCACTCTATCGGTACCACTGAGGTGATTCACCCTACAGAGGGAGTTATCTAGTTTGAATATGCTAAGTCCATGAGTGATAAAACTAGTGTGGCATGTGAAAATTGGGTGCACAATAATTATGAGTTAATTGGGTGATAGATAAGAGGTTCTATGACAAGGGTAATGAATGCACGCTTAGTTAGGCACGTGGGAGGAAGAAATTTCCAAAATACTCCGGAGGGGCCTATCTTAATGATTTCTTGCGGGAAATGGAGGATCAATTGAGAAGTGAGGTCAAAAGAAGAAGTATTCTCAACTATAACTTTCTTGGGACCATAGTGCGCGGTGGGTGACCCATCACAATAACCGTCTAGAGTAGCGTGAGGTGAGAATCACATTCTTTATAAGGTTCTCCCAAAGAAATGCACCAACTGCAATATGAGACTACCATGGGAATGAACCCACCTCGTTTCACATCCAAGCATGTGAAAAATCATGAATGGAAGGCAGCGATGCCTTATCACCTTCCTTATGGGTGCACAAGTTATATTCCACCTTACAAGGATACACATGCCCATGGTACATTCATTTACTGATGCACCACTAGATAGGGAATTGGCGGGAGCTAACGGCTGATCTCCTTCAATATTTCAAGTACCAGAGTACTAAACCATCAGTGGATAAGGCATTACAGGTTTTCAAGCACCTTATGATGGGAGATAGTGCTATGGTGGAGGATAGGATATTGGAACTGTTGGGTGAACCTAGCCTAGAGAATCCCTTTGATGAAGAAGAATCATAATAGATGGAACTTGAGCACGCATGCATAGAGAAAGAAAAGGGAAATATGGTCTACATAATAGATGGTGAAAAGATGGAGAATTTGGATTTTAACCATACTAAAGGTACACAAAAAATTGTTGATAGTGCTCATGAGAAAGCACACACCTACCATGAACCCCTGAAAACAAAGAAGGTTAACATTTGTTCGAGGGCCGAACCTAAGGAGGCCATTATTAGAGACTATTGGTTAGAAAAGGAAGTTTCAAAAATCATTGATCTCTTGCGTGAGTTTCAGGATTTATTTCCACGTGGGTACCATGAGCTTAAAGGCATTCACCAATCCTTTGGAGAGATAAATATCAAGTTGAAAGAATGTGTGCGCATGATACGGAAAAGGCCTTATCAAATGAATTTGAATCTTCGCGTCAAGGTTAAGGAGAAGATAGACAAGATGATAACATCAGGAAACATTGAAGCTGTGGAGGAATCAAAATGGGTAAGCCCCATGGTCATCAATATTAAAAAGTATGGATGGATAAGGATTTGCGTTGACTATAGGGACTTGAATACGGTATGTGTAATTGATCATTTCCCAACCCCCTTTACTTGAGGATATTTTGGAGGGAGTGGTCGAGTGCGAAATCTATTCCTTCATAGATGGATTCTCAGGATACCATCAAGTTAGAATTTACAAAGAAGAGAAATAAAAGACATTTTTTTCCACTGAATGGGGAAGTTTTTCCTATATGATCATGTCTTTTGGACTTAATCGCACCGGCTAGTTTTTGCGCATAGTGGTCCGGGCATTTGAGGATTTTATATATAAGTTTCTACAAGTCTACCTTGATGAATGAATGGTGTATGGACTAGTGAAAGACCATTGTGATAATTTGAGATTGATGTTTGAGACATGTTAGCAGTTGAGAATATCCTTCAACATTAAGAAGTTTGTTTTTTGTACTGTATTTGGGACCGGTTAGAGTACATTATATGTAAGGAAGGTTTACTAGTAGATACCACAAAATTTGTTATTGTGAGGTTTAGGGAGCCTACCATTCAAAGCGCAATGTGTAGATTCCTTGGGCATATGTGATACTACCGAAAGTTTATCAAGGGGTATGCCAAGATCACCACGCCATTGGAGAAGTTACTAAAACATAAGAGTTCCTTTCTTTGGGGAGAGGTACAAGTAAGTGAAATTTGACACTTTAAAGGATAGACTTGTCATTGTGCCCATATTACGGTTTCTATATTGGGATAAACCTTTCCATGTGCATTTTGATGCCTTAGGGACAACCATTGGAGTAGTCCTAGCACAACATTGAGAATGGATTATTGATCACCCCTTTGCTTTGCAAGTAGGAATTTGACACCATTAGAACATAACTACACCACTATTGAGTGTGAAGCACTTTCGATGGTCTAGGCACTACATAAGTTTAGGAAGTATCTATGGGTAAAAACCTTCATATTTTACATAGATCACATGGCCTTGAAGTACTTAGTGAACAAGCCCATTTATAAAGGGTGCATATGTCAGTGGGTCCTGTTGTTTCAAGAGTTTGAGTTTACAGTTGTTGTGAAACCAAGAAAGAGTAACTCATGGCTTAACCATTTATCAAGAATTGACTCGGGGAGGATGCACAGAGCATTGAGGATGCTATGTCAAATGTAAAACTATTTAAATTGCAGCGCATACCCTCGACTTAGAGGATATTGTTACATTTCTCAAAATGGGTGTGACACCAAAAGGAATGAAAGCTTTGGAGAGGAAACAATTAGTTATATGCATCATGCCCTACATGCTAATTAGCATAGACTTATACAAGTTAATTCATGATGAGGTTTTTGCGATGCATGTTAGAACATGAGTGCATTACAATCATGGAAGAAGCACATGGTGGGATTGCAAGAGGGCACTATGCAGGGAATGCCACCACGTGGAAGATTCTACTCAAGGATTTGGTGGGAAAGTATATACCAAGATTGCATTGAGTTTTGCAAGGCCTGTGACCATTACTAGTGCCTTGGCAAGCTAGGAAGATGGGATGAAATTCCCTTAAGGCCGATAGCCAGTGAAAAACCATTTGAAAAATGGGCCATTGATTTTGTAGGACCAATTTCACCTGTCCTTGCGCGAAGGACTAGTTTTTGCTATATCATCACTTGTATTGATTAGTTGATAAGCTAGATGGAGAAAGCACCTACAAGGGACCGTGTACAAAGATGAAAACAACTAGGTTCTCACTAGAGAACATAATCGGTAGGTATGGATGTCCTTTAAGCTTGACTAGTAATATGGGTACACATTTTTGAATGAAACAACTAGGATTTTTTTGGTAGAGTTCATGGTGGCCCATCATAATACTACCCGCTATCACCCATAAGCTAATGGAACTACAAAGGCATTTAACAAAATTTTGAATCACACATTAACTAAAATTTGTGATGTGGGAAGACAAGATTGGGATGACAAGGTATCATCCATCCTATGGGCATAGATGAAAATATACAAGAGGTGTAAAAAAGCTACACCATTTTAGTTGGTGTTTGGCATAGAGGCTATTTTTCTAGTTGAATTCATGTTACCATCACTACGTATTGCACATGTAGGAGGGTTAGTTGATGAACAAGAAATTCAAGAGCGCATGGAGAAGTTAATGTAGCTAGATGAAAGGTGATCACTTGCTAAATGGATTCAAAAGAATGAAAAGGCATGACGAGAAAGTGTGACATGATCACCATATGAAAAATAAACAATTCAAGGTTGGGCAGATGGTTTTGTTATATGATTCCAAGTTTCGTGCCATCCTAGGAAATTGAAAGTCCATTGGTTAGGGCCATATATCATCTCGTACATCCTTAAATCATGAGGTTTCCGATTCAAGTGCTAGATGTAACTAGGGTACCGGCCATTTCAATGGGATTAGGTTGAAGCCCTACTATAAATAGGTCTTCTTGGTGTTTTTAAATAAGGCATTATTTCTAGTTAGCCTAGGATTTCCTTTTATGTAATTTATTTTCCTTGTGTTTCCCCCTTCTCATTGTTTTTTCTCTTCTATTTGTGTTGTTTTATGTGCCTTGTGCCTTGGTAACCACTTATTACTTTTGAAAGGATGTGTATGTGCAGAGGACCGCACATTTTTTTAGTGTGGGGTGGAATAGTGTGAAGTAAAATAGAAGTTGGCAGTGAAAGTTGTGTTCTTATGGCCCATATTTAAAGATAAAAATCATGTAAGGTAGGAGAATGCATGTGGAAAAGGTGGACAAGAAATTTTGGTGTCAGGATAGCTTTACAAAGACAATGTACAAGGAATGAGAAGTGCAAGAACAACATGAGGTAGGAAAGGTAAAAAATTAGCTGCGAGGAAAAGAGGAGCACTACAACTAGAGATCCATAAAAAAGGACCGGAAATACAAAAAACCCTATAAAATATCCTAGAAAAAAGTTACCCCCTTAAAATGACTAATTTTAATTTATTCCCCTTAATTAGGTTATTTAATTTTAATAAAAGGAGAAAAAAATTCAAAAACTCCGAGGGGTAGAGGAGTCCTCTCGAAAGGGTGAGTTGGAGAGGAAACTCGGTGAGTCAGTAGGGAGCTCGATGGGTGAGATGATTGGGTTGAATTAGGAGAGCTTGAGAGAGCTCTATAGGGGATCTCGGTGAGTGGTGCACTAGTGAGTTAGGGAAGTGACCAAGATGATTGGGTGGTATGTCCGGGTGGAACGTTGAGCGCCGAGTTGCAAATATCGAGAATCATTGAGTAGACCTGCATAAAGAGTGGTGATCTCATTGTGTGGAGTGTCAAATCGAGGTGAAATTTGACATGCCAAGTTGATGACAGGGTTAGTGGGATATAATTCATTAAATGAAAATGTTATACGAGGCAACGAGTCATATGGTAACAGAGAGGTGCTAGAAAGCTATTGAAGAACCAGGTTTGTGGAGGAATGAAAATGATGCGGAGTGTAAGGTAGGGTCAAGGGAGCTATAAGCCAATACAAAAAGACACGGATCGAGGTTGGGCATGAACTAGAATGCGAACCGGAGGGTTGAGGCAGGGTGAAATAGTGTCGAGGAGTTAGAACGGACTAGCGAGAAATCCTAGACTCTGCAGGGCATGAACTAGAACCAAAAATAGGTTGAGAAAGGGTTCCAACAAGATCACAATCTCATGGAACTCAAGGAGCTCATATCAATAACCAACACAAATGCATAGCTTGGGAAGACACATATCAATCCACGGAAAGCACGAGTTGAGGAAGCCATAACATAGGGTGCAAATAGCTACACAGAGGTAATTAAAAAAACATGGGTATAGGAAAGCTTTCATGTAGGCACCAAGGAAAAAACCAAATGGGGCTCGATTAGTGCAAGATAAATGCAAAGAACGTAGGATAAAGATTATGAGCGGTCGAAGACATGTAAACACCAAATAAAGCAAAAACAATGAGGAATCATCATAGAGTGGAAAAGGGATCGAATGTAACTAGTTGACAATCAAGCTAGGACATCTCAGGTTCCCAACTCGATTATCTGGGGTCAAGTTGATCCCAAAACAAACTTCACAAACTCTAATCAAACCTTAACTGTAACTTGAGCTTGCAAAAACCTCTAGAATTGCATGCAAACCACGGAAACCGGAAAATACCAATAATAAACTCATTAACCTCAATGCATTCAATGGAAAAATGGAATATCCATTAATAAACTTACAGGATAAACCTAAATAATGTAAAATTGAGAACATTATGGCACCAGTAGATGGTGAGTAGCATGGATCCTAAAAACTTTCTCTAATACCATGATGAAGAAACTAAAAATGCATCAAAAATGAGGTTAAAAGATAACTCAAACATCAACCAATTTGCACTCGACATCATGATGAGGTTCCATGGGGGAGTGAGCATCAACAATGAAATGTGAATGTAAATGATAAAAATGGTCACAACATCTCATGTCCTCATAGATCTGAAAAAGGGAAGGGGTACAAATAAGGGGTTTTGTGTAATCTACGGTGTAAGTAATTATACATCCTTAAGTGGAGAAGAGGGTTTACATTCCTAGAATGGAAATTAACTCCCATATGACTCACTAATGCAAACTAACACACAAAATCTAATGATGACCCCTATGACACCTAAGACCTATGACCTCACCTAAGTGAGATGACTCACCACATGATGTGGAAAATGACTCACACCAACAAAAATTTCACAAGATCCATGGTCTGATTTCATCTTAGGGATACCTATCACAAGTTTGAGGTGAGCCATTTCATAAAAACTCTTAAATTTCACATGCCTAATATTTTTATGCCATATTTGAACATCATTACAACAACAACAAGAATAGGTTTCAAACACAAATCCATTAATGATGTACAAACCATTTTTATGAAAAACTAGAAATAATAAATTTACCAAG
Organism: Taxus wallichiana var. yunnanensis; assembly: GCA_018340775.1. Lineage (NCBI taxonomy): Eukaryota > Viridiplantae > Streptophyta > Pinopsida > Cupressales > Taxaceae > Taxus > Taxus wallichiana. The sequence goes on along the minus strand of CM031242.1, from coordinate 291,162,926 downwards.
ATCATTCTTCACATACCATTTATCTTTCAATAACACAACTTTATAGTTTTCTCTAGTTAATTGTGAACAAGATAAAAGGTTCTTCTTTAAGTTAGGAACAAATAAAACATTTCTAATAGTTCCATTTTCTAACTTAACATTTCCACAACTTTCAGACTTAATGACATAATTATCACCTAGATATATATTTTCATGGCATTCCACAACATCCGAAATAATTTCATGAATATAATTCATGTGCCTAGAGGCACCATTATCTAGGATCCCGTAACACCCTGAACTATTGTTACTTTCTCCTGAGCATTCAAGTGTTGATATATGATTTCTTCTGTATAAGGACATGTTCCTTCGGTTTTTGAAGTCATGCTTGATATGGATTGTATCTTCTTTGCTCTTGAAGATCTTTGACTGAGCCAGAATATGCTTGGACTCTTTTGTTTCTTTCATTCTTCGCACTTGAGTTCAATTTGATTTCTGGATGAATTGTGGATTTATCCATCTTTATGACTCATCCTTGGATCAGTTGCATTGATCCAAGGAATGTTTTAAGCTTATTCAGGATGAACAAAATTTATTGACCTTACGAAAGTTACAAGGTCTGAATGAGTTTGAATGATCAATCCCGAGTTTGACTCAGGCTGATCATGAAAAATGGACTTTGGTTACAGATATCGTAACATCAGGAAGGCCTAGACCTTAAGCCAGGTAAGATGTTCTTGTGTATACCGTAAGCTTAATTTAGTGATGCCAAATAGAATCCTTTACAGGAATGTTTAACCCTGTATGGACTCTAACTTTGAGTGGTCCTATTTTGGAGACCTAGATTTGATTCGTTAAGGTTAATAACCTTAACCTAAACTATAACCTATTGGTTAAAATAATTGCTAATCCAACCTAGCCCTAAACTATAAGCTTAATGCTCCTAAGAGTTAACTACACCTAGCGCTATGGAAGGGAGACTAATGTCTTAACCCTATGATCTAACCTATCTTAACTAATGATAAGAATGGAGGGGGACCTAAGAAGGGTTGCGAGTCATGGGCGGTGGTTTCCATGGCATTTATGAGGGGGATAAGGTTGAAGGACTTGGGATGCTGTCAGGTTTGGTGGAGGTTGCAAATGGCTAATGTGACCTGACATGGTAGTATCACCAAGTATGGGAGTGTTTGTTTGTTTTCTTTTGGCGATCACCAATTTTGGTAGTCGGTGGCAATGGAGAATAGGTGGGAGGATGGCAGTTAATGCAATTAATGAACTTTGGTTCCCGAGCATGGATTGCTTGGGAAGGCATGCAAATGGAATATTGTTTGGTTGTTTGGTTTTCCATGCATTCTTTTTTTCACTGCTTGAGCATTGGTTCTTCGAACCAGTTGTCTACTTTGTGTTGCATGGAAACTTTGAGAATTTCTAGCTCCCTTCTCTATCGGGGAAAGTTTATAAGGCATGAAGGTAATAATTTATTGTTGTTTAATCTATCGTGGAAGAAGAAGAGAAGGAGCGAGCACATTCGGAGGTCTTCTTCAAATTTTTAAGTGACACTATCAGGCATGATAGGCCCTAACTTTTAAAAATCTTGCTTTCCTTCAAATGTTTTCATTAGAACAACTCTATTTAGATGATTTTTTTGTACAGTTGGTTTGACAGGAAGTAATGTATTGGTTTTCTTCTTCTCTTGTTGTTTTGGGAATCTCTGGTTAAACGAAGACCCTGTTGAAGTCCTTGTTGTGTTTGCATGTTGGTTCGACTTCATTGAAATTTTGCTATGTATACATATGGATTCGACTTACATTGAAATATTGCCGTGTATACATATGGATTCAATCTGTTGAAATTTTGTTCTGCATACATATGGATTCGACTTCGCTTGAAATGTTTCTTTGTGTATACATATGGATTCGAATTCTATTGAAATGTTGTTGTGTATACATATGGATTCGACTTCTGTTGAAATGTTGCTGTGTATACATATGGATTCGACTTCTGTTGAAATGTTTGTTGTGTATACATATGGATTCGACTTCTGTTGAAATGTTGTTGTGTATACATATGGATTCAACTTCTGTTGAAATGTTTGCTATGATTACATATGGGTTCAACTTCTGTATATGTTGTTTCCTAGTCTCTTGTTTGACTGAGGTAATGAGTTCTTAAGCTCGTACCATGTCGATGATTGCGTTGGATGAATTCATGTTTGAAGAATGACATGGGAAGAATTGTTGTGTCTAATTTGGTTGGTTTATTTAATATTGCTTGGTCGCAAGAGCTCTTTTATTGCTTGACATTTTTAGGTGAATATATAGTTGATTTTTGATGAAACTATAGCTCCTTCTTTTAATCTCGACTGATTTAGTCGCATGCGTAAGAAATATGTTGAATTTAAACCTGTACCTATGTGAAAAGGGTCTAGATTATTACTGTCCTTGGTTTTCAGATGGATGGAAATCAGGTTTTTTATTTGGAAGGGATGGGATTGTGTTGGTTTCACCTGTAGTGACCTTGAAATCTAACATTAGAAATCCTCTAGTAATACTGGAAGTGCTATTTGTTTGGTATCCTTGAAACACAATTACAAATTATCAAAGCAAGCATAATAGTGGGTACCCTAACTCGTAGTCTAGAATGATTCGAGTCCTGGGTGAAGGGAAGACTGTTTTATTTGGGCCATGATTGAGTACTGATATTGTACGTATATGTATTTCCGTTTATAGCAATCTGTGTCTTTTGTTAATGTGCAATTGTAAGACCCTTGGAATCTTAGGGCGACCTTTTTAAATAGTTCTATCAGATTGGAGCTAATGGTAAACTTGGGTGTTGATTTTCTTGCTTTCTCTTCTTCCTTAATTGAATTCAAGATTGAATGTATATGCATTACTCCTGGGAAGTTGGTACAGTCCTGAACCTGTTGGGAATGGAAATCAATGCCTCTGTTTCTTTCTCCTAAGCTGTAAAGTATATGTTGATATATGACTTTTGGAATAAGAAAATATTCTCTCCTTGTCTGGAAATTATGAGTGCTCTCTTCTTTTGTATCTTTATGTGAACTCTACGGTACGGGCATAAGAAGAATAGATTGTTAAATTTGTAAGGAGAGACTGGTAAGTACTGACTCTTGACTGAGTCTTCTTCTTTATTGACGGTTATATTATTATCCTGTTTGAGTTGTTCGGTTATCCACTTTTATAAAAATAGTATTGTAGTAGAAGTTGGTATACTTATCAATATCATTGAAATAATGCTATGAATATAAAGGAATCCCGTCAGTTGAACTTGCTGGAGGTTGTAATCTGTCTTTGCTTGAATTGTTAAATGCATATCTGTTAGATACATGTACTAATGGGAATTCATTCTTGAATGGAGTAATTTTGTTGGATTATTACTGTCCTTGGTTTTCAGATGGATGGATGTTGTGGATTCATTTTGTTCTTCTTAGTCTCTAATATATATGATGAATCATCTGAAAAATATTTAGGTTTAACTGGCAGCTATAATATGAGTTATGCGTTAAAGTCATATTAGAATTGTAGAAAGATGATTAGCCTGATTCATGTTTAAGGATTTGAAGAAATGATTTCATTTAAACAGGTTGTTTAATGAGAACAATTGGTGGAATGCAATTGTTTTAAGAATTAGTGCTTATCATGCTCAGTTCACTGAACTGACCTGTGCTAGCAATTTTTGCAGATGGACATCGTAAGTGGTAAAGGCACGCAGATCTGATATGATGCTCAGATTGTTTAATCTGGTTTTTATGATGAATTTCAACTTGATTTCTCAAATTGTACTATAGGAAGAAAGATATTCTTTCGATGTTGATTATTGTATCAAATGTGCCGAAGTGCATAAGTTGTAAATGTATGGTCTGGAAATGAATGAAATGGGGAGATTGTTACTTATGTGGCTGCATTTTTATTTGTTGGATTGAACTTCTTAGGTCTGATTGAATGTAAGTGCATTTTTATTATTGTATACCATGGGAGTTATTTGGATTCTCTAAGTAGGCCTTGTAAAAATTATGTGACCGAATACTTTGTGAATGAATAGTAATTCTTTTATGTTATGAATAAGGCTAAATTGGAAATTAGTCCACTGCCTTTCAAGAAGTTAAGGTTAAACTACACCCTAATAGGTAGCTAAAACGGAAGAGTAATCTATTACTCCCTATCCATGATCTAAGTCAAGACAACGTAATTGATGGTTTTAAATCACTATATCTTAATAACAATAAGTAAGATATATTTCAGTCTTGGGAGTTGATATAAACCCATATGGGTTTAGTTAGCTTCCTTATGAGAGGACTTAGGGCTATTTCCCAATTATGTAGAATAAGATTATTGGGAACCAATGATCTCCTTGACGAGATCTCAAATCTTATTAAACTTCTCTCTGTGAAATTGAACTTAATTACGTAAGGCAACTCAAAGGTGTGGAACCCAGGGGTTGGGAAAAGACTACCCAGTTAGGAGAGTCTTAAATTTAATTTCAACTCAACTTAAGTAACTCCTTGAAGTTATGTAAATCTTTCCAAGGTGGTTTTGTAGGATGTCGACACATGTCAACTGCAGGGTTGTACCTTTGAGAAGATTAGGATCTTCTCGAGGATACAACAATGTAGGTGACATATGGCGACACCCTTTGCATTGATCGTTAAGATTTACACCTTAAACTCGAACAAGTTTTTACTCTGGGACTGGTTAGGACCATGGTCATGTTATGAGGCTGCCCTTGGAGACTCGAGGTACCTTGACACACAGGGTTAACTGTGGTTGACCTAGTATGTTAGCTTACCCTAGTCCTCAAGAGCATCCTTATAACGTGTGTCATGTTATTAACCCGTTCCTGAGTGAATGACTTGGGACAGGGAGGTTGACAGAAGTCATTATAAGACATTCTATTTAACATCGGAGTGGGGTGAAGGACGTATTCCAAATTGACGAGTATGTCATCAAGGAATACGAGACATGAATAGTATGTTTCAAATCTTTGGCCAAAGTATTGCAAGCTGTTGATTGCGTTGTCCTATGTCACCTAGCTGAGGGACATGATGCTGATGAATAATGGTAACAATTATTTAGATAGGTTCCTTAGATAGAGCATTTTGAAATCCCAGATTAGGGAAGAGAACCACAAGAGTGGAGTGTTTAAATAAAAATGCCAACTCTATGATACTCATGAATAGATTGGTAGATCACCGAGTCATGGAATGAATAGATCGGTGGTACACCGAGTCATTACAGCTGCATATGGTTATCTGATTATAAGAATGATTGTTATGATCTGTGAGTTCTAAATTATGTATTTAGAACTAGGAAGCACTTATCAAAAAAATTCTTGTTCTAATGTACTAAAATGGGAATGTTACATCTTGGTATCATAGTGAAGGTCAGTGCGCTCTTGGACCTATTATTATTCCGTAATCTGATAAAAACCTAAATTTTCTTGTAATAGAAAATGGTTAGAACAAGAGGGAACATTGCAAATAATGCTCCACCAGAGGGAGGGGTAGTAACAACCCAAAAACTTGATGAGATCCTTGCTGCCCTATTGGACACAAGAGATCGTTTGGCTGTACTTGAACAGCAAGTAATGGGAAATGAGGAGGATGATGAAGCTGGTAACAACAATCAGCTACCTCCTGAGGACAACCCCGATATGGGTGTTGGTAATAACACTAGAAATGTACCTGTCCAACCATAAAAACAAAAAGGCTAGGTTGGCAGCAGAACTCACTAATGATATAAAAAGGATAAGTCCACCTAAATATGATGGCACCACATTAGGAGATGGAGCTGAGAACTGGCTCAACGAGATGGAGAAGTACTTTGCAATAAGAAACTTCTCTGAGGAAACCAAAGCTATTTGGGGAGCCTATCAGCTTTCCCACGAAGCATCTTCATGGTGGGACAACCGTAAAGCTGAGCTAAATATTGATGAGACCAATATCACTTGGGATCAATTTAAAGGCTATTTTAGGCAATGTTGGCTACCACAACTTTTCTATGATCAGAAAATGACAGAATTCTAGAACTTAGCTCAAGGAAAGCTAACGGTAACTGAATACTGGGAGCGGTTTATGAAACTCCTCAAGTATGTACCGTAGTATCAAACTGACGAGAAGTTCAGAATATGGAAATTCATCATGGGACTAAATCCCGTGATAGGAGGAGAGGTCGATGTTCACAGCCCAACCACTATGGAAGGGGTTGTTGAAAAATCCATAAGGCAAGAACAGAAATTAAAGGCTATTTCTGCTCATAAAGAGGAAGTGCGGAAGAAGATTGTAAACCCTTCTTCAACTTCACTTGCACCCAAGAAGGGGCCATGGAAAAAGTTTGGAAACAGAAGTAAGTTTCTAGTGGATAATAATAAGAAAACGACAGTGAATAAGCCTGTTGGAAATATAAGGGATAGTTTTGCCAAAAATTATAACAATGGGTAGAAGCCCTATGGAGGACAACATGATAATTTTAAGGCTGGAAGTAATTTTGAGCCTAAAAAGGGACCTGTAGGAGGCTACTATAATTGTGGCAAAGACCACTACGCAAATCAGTTCCCTTTGAAGAAGGATGATCGTAATCAAGCATCATAAGATACATGCTGCAGTAGTAGACAAGCAAGCTGAAAAGCAAGTGACACCTATAGAAGTTCCGGGTAAGTTATTTGGCATACATGTCACTATTCTTTTTGATACATGAGCTACTGAATGTTTTATTTCTAGTAAACTTGCTTCTAAACTTAAAATAAAAGCTAGAAAAATGGATAAATCTTGGGTATGCAAAGATGGTAATAACTTTGTTCATACAAAGGTGAGTATTGTCTTTTTAGGGCAGTCCTTGACTTACCTAACTTTTCCACAGAATTTGACCTCTATGTTACACCTTTGGGATCCTATGACGTTGTCATCGGTGTCAATTGGTTAGCTGACCATAAAGCAAAAGTAGACTGCTTTGAAAAGAATATAAGATGTTTAGATGATCGGCTGAAAGCAGCAGAGATTCAAGGTGTGAAACGGGAAATTTTAGTTAGGAAACTGTCAGCTATGCAACTTAAAAAGGCTAAAAACAAAGGATGTACCTTATATGCAGTAAAGATATCTAAATTTTTAGAAGAAGATGGTGATTCCATGAAACGATTCCCACTGTTGCAAAGTTTCAAGGATGTATTTCCAGAGGAATTACTAGGTTTACCACCCAAGAGGGAATTTGATTTCACCATTGAAATCAAACCAGGGACGGAACCTATTTCTAAGGCACCTTATCGGATGACTACTATAGAGTTAGTCGAGCTTAAGGCACAATTGCAAGAACTTTTGTCTAAGGGTTTGATTAGACCAAGTGTTTCACCTTGGGGAGCACCAGTAATATTTACAAAAAGAAAGATGGAACACTTAGACTGTGTATTGATTATCGGATGTTAAACAAAGCAACAATTAAGAACAGATACCCACTTCCAAGAATTGACGATCTATTTGATCAGATGCGTGGAGCAGCGGTTTATTCCAAGATAGATCTTTGATCTGGTTATCATCAATTAAGGATTAAAGAAGAAGATATTCATAAAACAACTTTCCAAACCAGGTACGGACATTATGAATTCACGGTTCTACCCTTTGGATTAACTAATGCACCCGCAGCTTTTATGAACTTAATGAATAATATCTTTCAAGAATATTTGGACAAGTTTGTGCTTGTATTCTTGGACGATATTCTCATATATTCTAAAAGTATCAAAGAGCACAATGAGCATTTAAAGATAGTTTTGGAAATTTTGAGAAAAAGAAAGTTATACGGTAAGTTATCCAAATGTTCTTTCTTTGATACTGAAGTTCACTATTTGGGTCATGTCATTAGTAAAGAAGGAATTGCTGTGGATCCTTCAAAAATAGTGGTAATAACCGAGTGGCCTGCACCAAAGAATGTACACGAAGTAAGAAGCTTCATGGGCCTTGCTGGTTATTATAGAAAATTTGTAAAGAATTTTTCTAAAGTGGCTGCACCGATAACATCATTACAGAAGAAGGATAGGAAATTTATTTGGAATGATAAGTGTGAAACTGCTTTTAAAATTTTGAAAAGCCAGTTGACTTTAGCACCTATTTTAGCTATACTGGACCCTAATGGAAACTTTACTGTTGTAACGGATGCTTCTGAGGAAGGCCTTGAGGTTTTTTGTTACAAAATGATCAATTCATAGCATATGAAAGTAGAAAACTTAAGTTACATGAGCTGAATTATGCCCCTCATGATTTAGAGCTTGCTGCAATTGTTCATGCGCTTCAAGTATGGAGACACTATTTACTTGGGAAACCTTTTGAGTTGAAAACTGATCATTTAGGGCTGAAATATATTTTCACTCAGCCTAACCTAAATGCAAGACAACGAAGGTGGTTAGAGTTTTTATCTCAATATGATTTTGATATTAGTTACATCAAAGGAAAAGAGAATAGAGTAGCAGATGCTCTAAGTCGTAGGAAGCACATTTCTGCTCTTATAACATTAAGAACTCAGTTTAAAGATGAGGTAAAAAGTGCCTCAGAATCTGATATATACTTTCAGCAAGTAAAAGTAGCACTTGCTATAGAACCAAAAGATGAAAGGTATAAAGGTTTTCATTTTGATAATGAAGGAATCTTACGTTATGAAAACAGGGTATATGTACCTTTGCTAAACGATTTGAGAAAGAAATTGTTAGTTGAATTTCATAATTCACCCTTTTCTGGACACCCAGGTATTACTAAAATGCTCACTGATCTAAAATAGCAATACTTCTGGAAGGGAATGAAAAAGGATGTTATTGAGTTTGTGACTCATTGTCTGGAATGTCATGGGTTAAGGCAGAACACATGTACCCTGCTGGACTATTATATCCCCATCGCATACCGCAGTATAAATGGCAAGTAATAAGCATGGAATTTGTACAAGGGTTGCCTATGTCAAGAAATAAACATGATGTTATCTTGGTAGTTGTAGATAAACTAACAAAGGTAGCTCATTTCATCGCTGGAAATCTGAAGGATGATTCTCCAGTGTTAGCAAAAAGATTCGTGCACGAAATTTTCAGGTTACATGGAGTACCAGAATTGATTATATCTGACAGGGACCCTAGAATGACATCAAGATTTTGGCAAACACTTAATATAGCTCTTGAACGAAAACTAAACTTCAGTTCTGCATATCACCCGAAACGGATGGACAAACTGAGAGAGTAAATCAGGTGTTGGAAGATATGTTACGAATGTATTGCATGGATCAATAGTATAAATGGGAAGAGTATCTCCCATTAGTTGAGTTTGCATACAATAACACATATCACTCTTCTCTTAAAATGGCACCTTTTGAGGCACTTTATGGAAGAAAGTGCAGAACCCCTGTTAGTTGGGATAGTATTGAGGATAGAGTGGTAATTGGGCCAGAAATCCTCACTGAAATGGAACAACAAGTTAAGATGATTCGTGAACGATTGAAAGAAGCAGCAGATAGGCAGAAGAGCTATGCTGACCTAAAGCGGGTTGATCAAAAGTTTGAACTTGGTGAAAAAAATTTCTTCATGTTAAACCCAGAAAGAGTTCTATAACTTTTGGCAAGGCTGCCAAGTCACACCTCATTATGTGGGACCTTTCGAAATTGTCAAAATAATCAATCCTGTAGCTTACCGATTAGCATTACCACCTGCTTTGTCTCGCATGCATGATGTTTTCCATATTTCTTTGCTTAAGAAATACGTTTCAGACTTGTCACATGTTTTAAATTGGAATTCCTTGGAGGTCCAAGACCTCAGAATAATCGTGGTTAAACCCACAAGAGTGCTGAAACTCGCCAATTGCATTTGAGAAATCGTAAAATACAACAATGTAACGTCCAAAGGGGACCAGCTTTAATGAAGAAAGTGCAACTTGGGAAAATCGGAGCAGATGAAAATTGATTTTCCTTTCTTTTTGAACAGAATGGAATCTGTTGACAAAAAAATAATTAATTATTATGAACTTATCTTTTTCATGTCTTTATGTAAGCCAGCTTGAGGCAAACATTATTCAGGTTGAATAAATTGTATCATGACATTGATTTATGGAATTATTCAAGTTGGAAATAGTCTTTTGTATTGTGAACTAATAAATTGATTGACATGAAGGTAAATCAAAAGATGTAATCATCGGGACGATGAATCTTTTAGGAGGGAAGCATGTAACACCCTGAACTGTTGTTACTTTCTCCTGAGCATTCAAGTGTTGATATATGATTTCTTCTGTATAAGGACATGTTCCTTTGATTTGTGAAGTCATGCTTGATATGGATTGTATCTTCTTTGCTCTTGAAGATCTTTGACTGAGCCAGAATATGCTTGGACTCTTTTATTTCTTTCATTTTTAGCACTTGAGTTCAATTTGATTTCTGGATGAATTGTGGATTTATCCATCTTTATGACTCATCCTTGGATTAGTTACATTGATCCAAGGAATTTTTTAAGCTTATTCAGGATGAAAAAAAACTATTGACCTTACGAGAGTTAAAAGGTCTGAATGAGTTGAATGATCAATCCCGGAGTTGACTCAGGCTGATCATGAAAAATGGACTTTGGTTACAGATATCGTAACATCAGGAAGGCCTAGACCTTAATCCAGGTAAGATGTTCTTGTGTATTTCAAAAGATTGATTTAGTGATGCCAAATAGAATCCTTTACAGGAATGTTTAACCCTGTAGGGACTCTAACTTTGAGTGGTCCTATTTTGGAGACCTAGATTTGATTCGTTAAGGTTAATAACCTTAACCTAAACTATAACCTATTGGTTAAAATAATTGCTAATCCAACCTAGCCCTAAACTATAAGCTTAATGCTCCTAAGAGTTAACTACACCTAGCGCTATGGAAGGGAGACTAATGTCTTAACCCTATGATCTAACCTATCTTAACTAATGATAAGAATGGAGGGGGACCTATGAAGGGTCGCGAGTCATGGGCGGTGGTTTCCATGGCATTTATGAGGGGGATAAGGTTGAAGGACTTGGGATGTTATCGGGCCTGGCGGAGGTCAGCAAATGGCTAATGTGACCGGACGTGATGATCACCAAGTATGGGAGTGTTTGTTTGTTTTCTTTTGGCGATCACCAATTTTGGTGGTCGGTGGCAATGGAGAATAGGCGGGAGGATGGCAGTTAATGCAATTAATGAACTTTGGTTCCCGAGTGTGGATTTCTTGGGAAGGCATGCAAATGGAATATTGTTTGGTTGTTTGGTTTTCCATGCATTCCATTTTTCACTCTGCTTGAGCACTGGTTCTTTGAACCAGTCGTCTACTTTGTGTTGCATGGAAACTTTGAGAATTTCTAGCTCCCTTCTCTGTCGAGGAAAGTTTATAAGGCATGAAGGTAACAATTTATTGTTGTTTAATCTATCGTGGAAGAAGAAGAGAAGGAGCGAGCACATTCGGAGGTCTTCTTCGAATTTTTAAGTGACACTATCAGGCATGATAGGCCCTAACTTTTAAAAATCTTGCTTTCCTTCAAATGCTTTCATTAGAACAACTCTGTTCAGATGATTTTTTTGTACAGTTGGTTTGACGGGAAGCAATGTATTGGTTTTCTTCTTCTCTTGTTGTTTTGGGAATCCCTGGTTAAACGAAGACCCTGTTGAAGTCCTTGCTTTGTGTTTGCATGTTGGTTAGACTTCTGTTGAAATGTTGTTGTGTATACATATGGATTCAACTTCTGTTGAAATATTGTTGTGTATACATATGGATTCAATTCTGTTGAAATGTTGTTGTGCATACATATGGATTCGAATTTAGTTGAAATGTTTGCTGTGTATACATATGGATTCGACTTCTGTTGAAATATTTTTTTTTATACATATGGATTCGACTTCAGTTGAAATGTTGATGTGTATACATATGGATTCGACTTCAGTTGAATTGTTTGTTGTGTATACATATGGATTCGACTTCTGTTGAAATGTTGTTGTGTATACATATGGATTCAACTTCTGTTGAAATGTTTGCTATGATTACATATGGGTTCGACTTCTGTATATGTTGTTTCCTAGTCTCTTGTTTGACTGAGGTAATGAGTTCTTAACTGTACCATGTCAGATGATTGCGTTGGATGAATTCATGTTTGAAGAATGACATGGGAAGAATTGTTGTGTCTAATTTGGTTGGTTTATTGAATATTGCTTGGTCGCAAGAGCTCTTTTATTGCTTGACAGCTTCAGGTGAATATATAGTTGATTTTTGATGAAACTGTAGCTCCTTCTTTTGAGCTCGACTGATTTAGTCACATGCGTAAGAAATATGTTGAATTTAAACCTGTACCTCTATGAAAAGGGTCTGGATTATTACTGTCCTTGGTTTTCAGATGGATGGAAATCAGGTTTTGTATTTGGAAGGGATGGGATTGTGTTGATTTCTCCTGTAGTGACCTTGAAATCTAACATTAGAAATCCTCTAGTAATACTGGAAGTGCTATTTGTTTTGTATCCTTGAAACACAATTACAAATTATCCACTGTAACGACTGGAAATAGATAGTGTTACCTATCAGTAAGTAATAATAGTGGGTACCCTAACTCGTAGTCTAGAATGATTCGAGTCCTGGGTGAAGGGAAGACTGTTTTATTTGGGCCATGATTGAGTACTGATATTGTACGTATATGTATTTCTATTTATAGCAATCTGTGTCTTTTTTTAATGTGCAATTGTAAGACCCTTGGAATCTTAGGGCGACCTTTTTAAATAGTTTTATCATATTGGAGCTAATGGTAAACTTGGGTGTTTATTTTTCTTGCTTTCTCTTCTTCCTTAAATTGAATTCAAGATTGAATGTATATGAATTACTCCTAGGAAGTTAGTACAGTCATGAACCTGTTGGGAATGGAAATCTGAATGCCTCTGTTTCTTTCTCCTAAGCTGTAAAGTATATGTTGATATATGAATTTTGGAATAAGAAAATATTCTCTCCCTTGTCTAGAAATTATGAGTGCTCTCTTCTTTTGTATCTTTATGTGAACTCTATGGTACGGCATAAGAAGAATAGATTGTTAAATTTATAAGGAGAGACTGGTAAGTACTGACTCTTGACTAGAGTCTTCTTCTTTATCGACGGTTATATTATTATCCTGTTTGAGTTGTTCGGTTATCCACTTTTATAAAAATAGTATTGTAGTAGAAGTTGGTATACTTATCAATATCATTGAAATAATGCTATGAATATAAAGGAATCCCATCAGTTGAACTTGCTGGAGGTTATAATCTGTCTTTGCTTGAATTGTTAAATGCATATCTCAGTTATACATGTACTAATGGGAATTCATTCTTGAATGGAGTAATTTTGTTGGATTATTACTTGTCCTTGGTTTTCGGATGGATGGATGTTGTGGATTCATTTTGTTCTTCTTAGTTTCTAATGTATATGATGAATATTCTCAAAAATATTTAGGTTTAACTCGGCAGCTATAATATGAGTTATGCGTTAAAGTCATATTAGAATTGTAGAAAGATGATTAGCCTGATTCATGTTTAAGGATTTGAAGAAATGATTTCATTTAAACAGGTTGTTTAATGAGAGCAATTGGTAGAATGCAATTGTTTTAAGAATTAGTGCTTATCATGCTTAGTTCACAGAACTGACCTGTGCTAACAATTTTGCAGATGGACATCGTAAGTGGTAAAGGCACGCAGATCTGATATGATGTTCAGATTGTTTAATCTGGTTTTATGATGAATTTCAACTTGATTGTCTCAAATTGTATTATAGGAAGAAAGATATTCTTTCGATGTTGATTATTGTATCAAATGTGCCGAAGTGCATAAGTTGTAAATGTATGGTCTGGAAATGAATGAAATGGGGAGATTGTTACTTATGTGGCTACATTTTTATTTGATGGATTGAACTTCTTAGGTTTGATTGAATGTAAGTGCATTTTTATTATTGTATACCATGGGAGTTATTTGGATTCTCTAAGTAGGCCTTGTAAAAATTATGTGACCGAATACTTCGTGAATGAATAGTAATTCTTTTATGTTATGAATAAGGCTAAATTGGAAATTAGTCCACTGCCTTTCGAGAAGTTAAGGTTAAACTACACCCTAATAGGTAGCTGAAATGGGAAGAGTAATCTATTACTCCCTATCCATGATCTAAGTCAAGACAACGTAATTGATGGTTTTAAATCACTATATCTTAATAACAATAAGTAAGATATATTTCAGTCTTGGGAGTTGATATAAACCCATATGGGTTTAGTTAGCTTCCTTATGAGAGGACTTAGGGCTATTGCCCAATTATGTAGAATAAGATTATTGGGAACCAATGATCTCCTTGACGAGATCTCAAATCTTATTAAACTTCTCTCTGTGAAATTGAACTTAATTGCGTAAGGCAACTCAAAGGTGTGGAACCCAAGGGTTGGGAAAAGACTACCCAGTTAGGAGAGTCTTAAATTTAATTTCAACTCAACTTAAGTAACTCCTTGAAGTTATGTAAATCTTTCCGAGGCGGTTTTGTAGGATGTTGACACATGTCAACTGCAGGGTTGTACCTTCGAGAAGATTAGGATCTTCTCGAGGATACAACAATGCAGGTGACATATGGTGACACCCTTTGCATTGATCATTAAAATTTACACCTTAAACTCAAAAAGTTTTTACTCTGGGACTGGTTAGGACCATGGTCATGTTATGAGGCTACCCTTAGAGACTCGGGTAACCTTGACACACGGGGTTAATAGTGGTTGACCTAGTATGTCAGCTTACCCTAGTCCTCAAGAGCATCCTCATAACGTGTGTCATGTTATTAACCCATTCTTGAGTGAATGACTTGGGGACAGGGGAGGTCGATGTGAGAAGTTAGTATAAGACATTCAATTTAACATCGGAGTGGGGTGAAGGACGTATTCCAGATTGATGAGTATGATCTCAAGGAATATGAGACATGAATGGTATGTTTCAAATCTTTGGCCAAATTATCGCAAGTGCTCTTGATTGCGTTGTCCTATGTCACCTAGCCTAAGGGACGTGATGCCGATGAATAATGGTAACAATTATTCGAGATAGGTTCCTCGACGAGCATTTTGAAATCCTAGATTAGGAAAGAGAACCGCAAGAGTGGAGTGTTTAAATAAAAATGCCAACTCTATGATACTCATGAAAAGATCGATAGATCACCGAGTCATGGAATGAATAGATTGGTGGTACACCGAGTCATTACAGATTGCATATGGTTATCTCTGTTATAAGAATGATTGTTATGATCTCGTGAGTTCTAAATTATGTATTTAGAACTAGAAGCACTTATCAAAAAAAAAAATCTTGTTCGAATGTACTAAAATGGGAATGTTACGATCCATTCATTATCATAAGAAGATTAGGGAGCGGTATAAAGAGAAATAGTTTGAATAACATTATTTGCTTGGTTTTTAGATTGATTTTGATTTCAATTCTTCTTTTTCTATTGTTGAAGTTCATACCTTAAGCATTATTATTAAATAGGTTTATTAGAATCATATTCATCTTCTTTATGACCATATTTACTAAACATAGAGAAAGATCCATCAAACTTAACTTTAAACTTTTAATTATTTAAATTAGTTTTAAACTTAGATTTAAAGTTTGATTTTTTATTAGCATTATTGTTATTTTAATTTTTAACAAGTTTTTGATTTTGAGAAAATAATTCTTGAGAAACATTTTATTTTGAATAAAAATTATACATTACTCTTTCTTCTTGATTTACAGAGAAGATAGAGTATCCAAATTAGACAAGTTAGATTCATTTTGATACTTAGAATTCAAGATAGAGATATATTTTCTAAATTTTTCTTGTTTGTTACTCGAATAATAAAATAGAACAACTTGTCTCTAAATAATTTAGAGTTACATCCATCTAAATAAGCCTTGATATTCATAATTTTAACTAAGTAATCAACTATATTTTCATCTCCTTTAATTGGAGTTGTAAATAATTCCATGATTAAATTAATCATCTTATAAAGGTGAGTTCCTTCATACGAGTTTGAAATTGATTCCATGCATTAGTCGGAGACTCTATGTGTCCTATGTGTAACAAAAATTCATCTTTGATGATTTGTAATAGGATTTACATGGCCTTTTTCGATTTTGGGAGAAGGAACACAAGATTTCAAGGTTACCTTGTCTCCCAGTGGGTCATTTTTCAACACCACTAACTAAATCCCCATTGTCATGTGTTTTTCAAGGGTAAAATTCAACTTGAAAACATGACAACTTGACCCTAGTGTCAATTTTTTTTCTTGTAAGCCCTCCTAAGCATTTATTCAAATCTTTTTTTCTCTCGTGTCACCTTTTCCCACTCTTTCAAGTGCTTATTTGTGTTGTAATAACATTTCTTATGTATTTGAAAGATATTTTTTTTTCAAGAAAGTCCTTCAATGATAATGCTTCTTAAGGAATATTCTTTAATTATCTTACAAGGGCTATTTTTAGCCTTTCTCGAGATAGGTGTTCACCCGTCGGAGTAGAGCTTGAGATTCAGAAGTGATTCTAGGAGATATCTAATGATTTGGATTTCAACTAGGATACCATTGCAAAGGTAATTTAGCACTCTAAATGATGGTTATTTCAAAGTTTTCATAGAACATGAGATATTCTTCCCATGGTCTATTTTTCGTAAGAACATCATGTGGTCATGAGAAAAGACTATTTTTCATGGGTTTAAAGGAAAAATCATAGCATGGGACCCATACCATTCTTTGCAATATGATGTTTTAAGTAAAATTAATATAAATAAGTGCTAGAAAAGTCCTTTGGATGCTCCTGAAACTTCGTTCACAACTCTCTCCAAGGTAAGCTTCGAGACTTACCCATTTTCAAGGATGGACACATGTCATCACCAGATGATGGTGTACTTTTGTGTCCCATATGTCCCATCCCATTGGGAAATTTTGGACACAAAAACTTTCCCCTACCCGGTCTTAATCCCCTCGGATCATCATATGACCCCGAAAAATCCTAACATTGCCGGTTAAGCTCCTTTTCACCTTTTCTCAACCCTTCCCATCACACAATCACAAATTGAAACTTGTCACTCCCAAGTGAGAGTAAAATTTTATGTTCCATATTTCCCATACCCTTGGTACAATTGGGACAAAAAATACTCCCCATGCACATGTTAGCCTCAAGTTCACTATGTGACCTCGGGAAGGCTCCACATGTCAATTTTTAGCCCCCTCTCCTCTTCTCTCCTCACCGAATCACCTTCCTCCACTTTTCCTCACTAGGAGAGGGTAAATTTTAGTACACAAACTTTATCATCCCCTTGTGATAGTTGGAACAAAAAAATTTCCCATGTCTAAGAAATTGTTAAAACCAAAAATGTATTAAAAAAAAAAATTTGTTCTTTCCTTTATTTGTGCAGCAAGAAAGGTGTTGCCAGAAGAAATTATAAAATACATTATTGTTGATCCATTATTAATTTTTTCCTCCATTCCTTTATGATCATAGATGATAAATAACTAAGAACACTAAAATTTTTCTAGACACCATTCCATATTTTTTCCGAATGACTTTGTACCTGAACAAGAAAAATTCATATCTCCCAAACCAATGGAATAAATCAAATGATATTTTCACAGTCTCCCTCTCTCTCAGGTGTTTATAAGAAATAATAAAATGAGAACTCTTAGGTTTCCCTTATTTTTAATGGTAGATAACCATATATTTGTGCCCTATCTTTTTATTTTTCAAATACCTTCCATTCCGATAAACGATTCGAGCTAGAATTTTGACCACAAAGTCCAGAAGACAAACCTATTCCAAAGAAGATTATTTCATGTCAATCTGAGGTGTGGAAGACTAGTTTATAAAAATATTAAGTACCTAGTGTTTGCACTTACTATAAATATAAATTTTCCTCAAATATTAAAAACCATTTAAATCGGTGAACTCGATAATAATAGAGATGAAAAACTAGGAAACTCGAGATGAAAAAGTAAAAAAAGAATGAAAAAAAAGCAAAAAAACTTTCTAAAAATATAAAGTGTCTCAAAATGGAAAATAAATATACGTAAAAGAGTTCCTACCATGTTAATGGTTCCATAAAACCAATATCGAGACAAAAAAACAATATTTCTCAAAATAATAGCTCATGGATCCCAATGGATAAAATTATAAAGTCTTCATTTCGAGTGTAATAAATTATAGATGGCTCCATTTTCACTCATATTTCCACTTGTTGGACTCTTCACATGGTTATGGATTATTCCATAGCTCAAAAATGGAACTGAAACCTCCATATGGGTCTTGGAAACAACATCTTGAGCTCAATTATGTTTTGAAGTAAGGTAGATCATGACAGAGTGCAACATGCAAAATCTAAGGACATTATGCGGCGAAGAGATGAGAAATATATTGGAAACACTTTCATTTTTTCTTATCCATGTTTTTATTATTTTATTTTATCTTATGTGACTATAGTTGATAATGTAATAAGTCACCTGAAATAAAGAAAAGGGACTTAATTTTATTCCTAGGAATACGAAGAGTCACATAATGTAAGAGAAAAATGAAAGGTCATGTGGTGGGTAGGTGAAGATTCAATCTAAAATCCATATATTGTAATGACTTCCCCATTCTAAGGGGTTATCAATTTTATATTTTCAATAATAAATAACTACTTAGAATTATATATATATATATATAATTCCTCCATTTTCCTTTTCATATGGTATTTCATGTCTCTCACTGTAAAATTTTCCAATATGTCAAATAAAGAAAGGAATTTAATGATTTTCTGGATGAGTGAATAAGTGGAATTTTATGTTCATGGTTTCATCTTGTCTTGATATAACTAGTATTTTTTTGTTCTATTTAATTTTTTGTGTTAATAATTTCGGGTTAATCCTGCAAGAATCTAAGGTTACCTACTTATAGTATTAATCCATATATTAAATTCCCACTCCCACTTTCCCACCTTCCTAGAAAATTCCTCCATTTCACAAATTACAAGCATTTACCATAGGTACAATGGAGTGTGCTGCTGGATCCCCAACATCTCGTCCAATCACAGAGCTTTAATTTTTGTTTACACACAATAATAGAGCTTCCTATTTAGGTAGAGGGACCTTGTCCCAAAGCATTAGCAGAAGCCCACTAGTTTGTCCCATCAAATTTTTTTATCACCAATAGTTTTGGCACCCACAATGGGGTAGATTAAGTTATTTTGCACCCAATATACAAACCAATTTTTTTATTTTTTTAATATTGAAAGAAACCAAATAATATAAAATTCTAAAATCCATGAGCCTTATGTCTTCTAATGGCTATTTCAAGTAACCCTCTAGTCCATAGACATGAACTTATTTTCCATATCCAATAATACATTGCTTTAGACTTGAGGGAAATAATTTGGCATAATAGAGAAAACTTCCCCACTACTTCATAGTTACGAGCGTGTTAGATTCTAAAGAAATACATATAGAATATTTGGAAAGAGAAATATAATATCAACTAAAATAAAGGAGATATTAATTCAATCCAAAGTTTGCAAGATGGATGACCATTGATATACCAGGTCCGAGAGACAAAGAGGAAACCTTGATCCTATATTTGAAGAGCTCCAAAACTAACAAGATCAAGTAATAAATTCTCTTTATTTTATAACTCACTTTGGGATTATCTGATTGATGCCTCAAGTGGTGTCAAATACCTTAATCACACTCCTCTTGTATCATCTCAGGTTTCCCAATTTCTCTAAATCCATTAGATATAGAATTACCAAATATTAGAGAAGACTTTGAATACTTTCAAGACTTTGTAGAAGAATAACAAGAGGATAAATAAGACATAAGAATGGAATAATAAAGATAAAGAACTCCTCCAATTGTTCCATGGGGAAGAAACATAGGTTTTTTTCTCTCATTGCTCCAACTTATGAATCGCTAAAGGGATCTCGCAAGATTTTTCCCAAATTCAGAGGATATGGTACATAACTCTCGAGAGAGAATGTAAATGTGTTCATTATAACATGTGGTGTACTAGGATTGGAGCATGAAGATATGTCAGTGAGGATGTTCATGGAATCTTTGCAAGATAAATAAACATAATGGTTATATCTCCTACCGATAGATCCATCACTTGTTGGGAGGACATCAAAACCAGTTTTGAGGATAGATTCAAATACAATGAGTACTTCCAAGACCCTTTAAGGAAACTGGTGCAAATGAAGAAGGAATCTAATGAGACTCAGCCCAATACAATAGGTTGATCAAGAGGATACCCTTTGAAGCTATGCCCTCTGATGATAATGTAAAGAGATTCTTTGTCAATTCTCAGCTACCTGAGGTAGGATTCATTCTCTAGATATTCATACCTAGGATTCTTAAAGAAGCTTAAGATTATTATACTAAGGTAGAATATGACCTCATCCTATCAGGTAAAATCAATAACCTTTCAAGGAGGGATAAGGCCAAACATCCCAAAGATGAGAGAACTAATCCATTGTTACAGAAATTGGCAAATGAATCGACAATGTTAATTAAGGAAGTTTCTCAACAATCATTCCATCAAATTCATAATATAAATTAGATTTTAGGAGCACCCCAAATGATTTCCTTGGAGGCTTCACCAATCAATGAAAGTTTTAGAACTCAAGAAGATGAAGAAAGGTTTTAATAAGAAAGTGAAATAGTGATTTCCTAGAAATCGAAGAAGTGGATAATGATGTAAAAATCAGATTTTTTTGAATATGCAAGAGTTGAAAAAGATGATTAAAAAGATTCACCTAGTTTCTCTTGTGCATTATTCATTCATTCTCAGTCTAAAAAAGGATCTTATTCCTCTACTGCTGTGAAAAATAAGAATATTGAAGATCCTCTTGTGGTGACTCTACAAAACAAAATAATTACTCCATGGTCTCCACTTCCACCCTACAGGGAGTTTTCATTGGATAATTCGATAAAACCGCATGTAAAAGGTCACTGTTATTCCAAATAATTCTTCTAATGTTGATTCTAATCCTAATGTTGTTTCTACAAAATCTAGTCCTTCAAAATTCTAAATTATACCTTCAAAATCATCCTCCATTTCCTAAACATATACACCAACTTCCAAGCCAATTTTTACTTTAAAAATAGTGTCCCTATCCTCCCCATCTTATCTTTTTGATATTAAAGAACACGTGAACAAATATAAAGTGTAAATTTCTGAATATGAGTATTTACAGACTCACCCAAAATAATTTGAGAAGCTTGTTTATCATATCAAGGGTAGTAGTTCAAATTCCAAAACTGTGACACCTAGTTCCAAAGGACTAATACCAATCCCACTTACATCTCCATCACAGAAATTTTTTTCCATGAGTGCATCAAAGACTGATAAGATTGATCCTTTCTATGTCTCCCTTCTCATTGGAGGATACAAATTGAATAATTGTATAATAGATTCAAGTGCCTCTAAAAATGTAATTCCCATAAAGGTTACAAATTCCCTTAGATTCACCTTGACTGCGGCTAATGGATCTTGTTAATCCATGGAGTTAAAGGAAGTCCCACTTGTAGGTAATTTCAAGGATGCACATGTGGCCCTCGCCAAATTTCTATAAAATAAGGTGTCATTGACTATCTTGGTAGTAGACATTACGGATTAATTTTGAATGTTCTTAAGTATAAGATTTTTCCAAAACTTAGGAGGAAAATTCTAGATGAATTGGTCTTCCGCAACCATTCCGGTTAAGGGAGATATGGAAAACTTTCTTCCAATGAAAAAGATGAAATATATGGCATAAAATTTAGGAAATCTAGGGTCCAACATCTTGTACAAAGATAATAATAATATGAATCATTTCATTACATCTAAAAGGAGTATGATATACCTATATTTATAGGATCGAGCATTCCTTCCCAATAGGGTATTAATCATGAAGAAATATGGAGAAATATTGAGTCATAAGAGGATAGTCCCGAGTTTCCAGTGTTAGAAGCATAAGTGATTGAAATGAGGGTGAATCGAGTCTATTAAAAATTTAAACCATTTCCATTCATCATTCATTACCAATCAAATAACTATTCATCCATACAACAACCATATGTGTGTTTAGTTAAGTATTGAATACACCATACACAAGAAAAAAGAGAAAGAGAGTACACAAGAACACCAAATATATATAGGAAACCATAAAAGGGAAGAATAAAATAGAAAATTTGTTTATATTACTCACAACGAAGGAATATAATGAAGCACCAACTTCACAAGGAGCACCAACCCTACAAGGAGCGCTGACCTCTAATTTTGTGAAGCACCAATTCCACAAGGAGGATCCAAGCCCCCAAGAAGATAAAGAAACAACTCAACCATATTATGATGTTCTTATCTATGAATTATTTCTGCCACAACTGATAGATACCAATTATTCATCTCGCACTTCTTCAAACGCTCATTCAAACCGTAGGTGTTTAATCTCTCACAAAATAGCTCTTTATTCACTTTTCAAGTCTTAAAATTTTTGCACACATGATTTATGATATTATTCAACCTATCACACACTTTATCTGATCTCAATTCACACATCAACACCTACAAAACTCTCTCACCTAGGTCACACTTCTTTCATCCATCATACACTCACTCAACTAGCTCCAAAGGTACCCAAAATAGTGCTTTTATAAGCTCCTTCACATTTCAAATTTAAAATAAAACCTTTTCCCTCATTTTAAAATACCAATAAATCATAACAAAATCCCATATACTTTTCATAACAGATACAAGTGACCCATATGGGTCAACCTAGAAAAAACCCTTCTCCCATGCAACAAAAATCACTAAAAACCATGCATTGGAATGCCAAAAATATCCTAACACTAAAATCATATTTTTCATGACCAATAATTCACCACACATGTTGAAAATAAAATTTAAACATCATACATGGTCACAATTTACATCATCCAATCAAATTATTTCATTAAATGGGACCACTGCTTCTTATACTTCTCAAAACACATGTTTCCAACACCCTTCAGGACCCTAAATCTGACTTTGGACCTCAATACCTATTCAAATAAAATCAACTATGGCATGTTACCCCTTGATTAAAATTCCAAGACCTTTAGAAAAATTCTAAGCTATATGTCTTGAAACAACCACCTTTAGTTTAAACTACATCAACGTTTTCCTTCACCAAATCATGCTACCCAAAATCAGTTTTCAAAAAGCAACTAATTAACACATTATACTTTAAAGACCTCAAAATGGATTAATTTTATTAAAAATTCATCCCTCTTCATGTTATAGGTAATATCAAGCATCATACAATCCATCACATGCTCCAACCAACAATATTTAAGCAAAAATAGTTTATTCCTAGATAGCAAGAAATATTCTTGTCCACAATATGACCTAGAAACAATATCAAAACTCATCATCATGAATAAAAAATTATATCACTATAAATATATCTTAATCCTCTTTCAAAAAACTTTAATAACCTCCTAACTCCACATGTAGTCACATTGTTATGTCTATTTTACGTAAGACTACTTTTAACTACCCCAAAACTACCCTTTGCCAAGTCAACCTAAATAGGGAACACTTTGAACTTTTTTAGAATCACTATGACCTAAAATATTAATGAACATCTATAAAATCTTTTGATATATCATAAATTCCAATTTATACTTTACCTCATTTGGAAAACTTTTCCAAAAACTTAAATTCTTCAAAGAATAAGCATTTTTAGGTGGGGCCCACTCATCACCATGACCTCTACCATACCTTTATAGATATATAAAGGAGTATTCTACATGTTTGAATCATAATCCATACACTAGGAAGAAATTCTGGCCACTTAGGAAGAAAATCTCACAAACCACTTTCAAGCTAGGGTTTTAAACTCATAAATAGTTGTTTACCTTCTTAACATTCGTTCATAAAAATGTGACGATGAAATGAACTCATTATTTTTGTGTGACCTTATAAAATTAGTAAATAATAATCCTTGAAACCAAAAATGTCCCATGAAAATCACATAATTCAAGGTGAGCATCAAAAGTTCCAATTCGAGCTAGAAATGCACTTGTTCTTGACCCTATTTCACCAAAACCTCATATCTTGCAAAATTCTCATCATGAAAACCTAAAAATTTCCCACAGCACAAGGAAATGCCCTAATAACATCTCTAATCATCATAATGGCATAAAAATTCTCAATATTTCCATCTTATCACATTTGCATAGTTACCCCTTAGGTTTTTACAAAGCAGGTGTAGAAACTAGGGTCAACTGAAAGAACCTAAAAACACATCATAAAATCACTCAAAATTTTCCTAACATACTTGGTAAATCATGATAAACCTTCCTACATGAATCCATGAGCTCATATAACTCCATATATCAATCTCATACCTCTTAGCATCCATACCTACTCTAAATGAGCACCTAAAACATGGTCACCAAATTGTATTTGCACCATGAAGCTCATATGAGTGCCTAATAACTCTCTAAACATGCTATCCATCATGCTAAAATTCTTCTCAAGAAACCAAGAAGTGCCAACAACCATGTAATATCACCTAGGCTAGCTAAGTCACCTAAATGGGCTTGCAAGAATAAGAAATCCTCACTGAATCACCTTATATCATCATGAACACATCTGAACCATCATGTCAGCATCATCTAACCCTACTCCATCATCCACTTTGTCATTAATGAGTTTTTGCATCAATGAAAACACCTATGCAACAGCATGCCAACAATCTCCCCCTTTGTCATTGATGGAAAACCACTTGTACTTCTCCCCCTTTTTACATTATTGACAAAGCAATAAATATACAAAAAAATTTCTCCATATTTCTTAGCTTCATAGGATCATATTTTGGTTAGAAACATCAACCAAAGGTCTTAAAAAGTTCAAAATCTTGAAATTTCACTCAAAACTTGATTTTTGGCCTCATTTCAAGCATGGAGACACTAATCTCCCATGGGAAAAGCATATACATCATCTAAGAATTGCATTAAATCATGAAGAAGCATCAAATTACCTTTATTTTATGCCAATACATTATCATCTACCTTCTATACATGCAAAAATTGCAATTTCTCATCTCAAACCTATTTTCACCTTCATTAGGACACTCTAGCAGACCAATATATGAGGAAAACATCTCAAGAACATGCCAAAAATGTCATTAATGAGCATAAAAATCCAACACACTTTCATTCATGAGCTTTCCTTTCATGACTAGGAACAAATTTATCTTATCTCATACCATTTATTGTCTTCAAACTAACTCAAGAGATCATATCCCTAAACATGCATCTTAGTGCATTTAAGACCAAATTTGATGAACTTTGAAACACCATTTAACCAAATGATCAACATTCCATCACTCCCCCTAGATGCAAGATCACCATCTTTAGTAAGCACAAATTTAAGCAACTTATCTTGCTAGCTTGACAAGAAATCACCTTAGACACTTTGGTGGTGCCTTAAAGCTCCATTTTAGTCCTTGTATCACTTTTGATCGGGATTTAGACTTATCTCCTCCTATTTGAGAGACTTCTTCATATATTTAAATAATTTTACTCATACTTTCTTACCTAAATTCTCTTTGTACTTTTGAAATTCATAACACCATTGACTTCTAATTGTAGATGCATAAGTTCAAAAAGAAGACTCTATTTTGACACTATTGATGCACTCCTTAGATATAAACTTAGACATACCTGAGATATCTTTCAAATATTCTGAAAGTATTAAAATTCCTTATCTTACTTGAAGACATAAAATTATCCCTCTAACTCTTTTAGGACTTTCTTCATGTAATTTTTTTACTTTTAAGACACTGAGTCACTTAAATGAGATAAAAATGAGCTTCCTTATCTTAGGAGAGAGCATATGTCAGGGCATGTAGATTTTATTTTTATCTTTCATTAGTCTCCTTGTCTTTATCACATCCATCAACAAGTTTCCTTCAAGCCTCCTTATAGGATCTTCATACCATGGACAAGATATTTAAGCAAGACACTATTAGACTCACCTTCATGATGACTGAAATTCCAACATTGGTTGTACCTTTTCTCACAGACCTATAAAATTCACTTATTCAAGCAAGAATACCCATTTGCATACTTTGATTCTTGAATAACTCCACCTTTAAATATTCATAGATTTATTTTCTCAAAGATGTATGATATTTTCAAAAACATCATCCTCATTTTGGAACATTGGCCAAGTCATGTATACTCTTCTTAGGTTATTGAGTCAAAAACCACTTGTTATAGCTATTAAAACCCCTAATTGAAGTTAATCGATCACCGTAGCATCATCCTTAAATTCAAAAACTACTCATGACCCAATTAAGTACTCTTATAGACTTTTTAGCATCATAATTTTTTAAGCTCAAAGCAATATCTTCTTTCTTTAGCTTACCTTTTCTTGAACTCCTTTTAAAACTTGTGCCTACAACACAATCCACTTATAGCTAGCTAAAAATTTCTTTACAAATATTCATTGCATATATGCCACCTGTAGCTCAAAAAAAAAATACTTTTTAATTCTTCTTCTATACAATACATAATACTTTTCAAAGGGTATATCTTGTTTTTCATCATCTCAAACCTAGTCACAATCATTAAGGTCACTTTTTATCCTGCATATTTGTTGCAATGCATCTCAATCTTTGACCGTAGCACACTTTGAATTCTAAATTTTTTTACATTTGCACTTATACTTTGATGAATAACACTTACCTTTGACACCTTGGTTAGTCTCTTACAGAGTTCACCGATACATTTTCCTCAACTTCTTCATAACCTATATAAAAACCACACCGAGCTACTTCAACCTACTATAAAATGCTTCTCAAAGCTCTAAAGAAATTTCTAAAACCCTGAATGAGGTATTACAACCTTATATGAATTCCTAATACTTTAAAGACACTCGAAACCATCTTCTTTTTCTCATTTTTTATTCAACTCTTTGTTAGGTACACTTGTACATGACTTATCGACTTTACACTTCATACCCTATAGGTTATCATTTCACATTATCGAGTTCCATTGAGCATAGGCATTGAACATATATCCAATCACATGAGCATATCCATTATCATCATGAGCCTTTGCTTGATCAATACCATTGATAGACCTAATAAACATCATTACAGCCTTTGAACTTTCTTGACTCATATGAAGTGCAAATGACAACTTTTCTGCGAATGAGGGATGCCATGGCAGACTTTGAGAAAAAACATTCTTGACATTTTAATTATCTTTTCATACCTCTGTAGACCTGAGATACCCTCACTTGTGACTAAACACTACAATGGTAACTTAATTTATCTTGATGTTCATGTAGAATACTCTATACCTCCTTCATTGACATATCGAAGCTTGATGAAGCAAAATCACATACTTAAGACCATTACAATGACTTACATTCATTCAAAGGATTCTTTGGAGAACTAAATCCTCATTCATAGTTCAATATACTCATGCTAAAACTTGTAGATGAAAATTTTCATTGTCAAGATCACATCATTTCACCAACATAGTGATTTTTAGGATCATTATCCCCATACTCGAGCTTATAGGACCTCATTCTGAACATATAAACATCTAGTCCTATAGATAATTTCCTAAGAACCCTAATAATATCCTAAGAAAATGTGTTCTACTCTACATTGACTGAGAAAATACCTTGGTCATTTACTACTATCACTTTTAGTTTAAGACACAAGCTCAAGGTTTCATGGCACAAGAAATCACATATCTTATCCACATCTTCGAGGAAAGTCAATTGAACACATACCTCACATATTAAATATCTTTCACAATTATAATACACCTTCAACTTGAAAAACCCTTGGAATCACCCTTTTACTACCCTGTCAAAGTTTGAGACAAGCATATTAAGACCTAAAATACATCATAATGCTTGAACATGGACCATAACTTATATCTTTACTAAGATGAGAATAAGAACCTTGACAAGAGCATAAATATATTTAATAATGAAATTATATGCTCATGATGATAGTGAAATAAATCTCATAATAAATGATGAAACTTTTGTAGCCCTTTCAAGACTCATACTTGTGATCTACATAGTCCCTATACATGAGGGTGATAATGGACACATCCTGAACATGATGACATAATTTTGGCAATTGTAACATTTAACACAAACCAAAATACTTGCTAGTAACATCACAAATAGACTAAAAATCATGGGAGCTATGACACATGATGGAACACCAATATCCTTTTAAATAACTACACATGATTCAATATTCTTCACAAGTTCCCGACTATGCACAATTTTGACTCAAAAAGACAAACTCACTTATCCTTTGACCCAAGAGTCTAACCAAGAGAATCTGCAACCAAAAATGTAGATATTGGATACTTTAATACATATATTTCCATACTCAACACCATACTTACAAGAATATGACACTTAATCATGGAATTACCAACCTTATCACGAGAATTGATAACTTTTTCCATCAATACTTTTGATAGTCAAGATACATATTTCCAATATTGGACCCAAAGTATTGACTTCTTATGAAAATATCAAACTCATAATTATCTTGAAATTACATGATAGAAACCAAAACTTATTTATGACCTATACTTAAGAAAAAACCTCCATAACCATGATCAATAATACACACTTGCAAACTCAAACACCTACACTAGAAAAATACTCAAAAATGCATTGGAAGAGTCACTTTTCATACCTTATCAATCTAGAGGTATCCCAAACACCTAGTTTCTTCAAATTTTCTTGCACATGAGCTTGAAAGGAATTAAAACACATATGATCTTCTTCAACAAGTGCAAACATGATTCCTTGACCTGATTTGGACCCTTCCTTGATGCCACAAGAACCTTATTTGAAAACTTCCATTGAATTAGGCTATATTTCGATCAAAATATGATCCCTTATCTTTTCTTTCTTAAAAAACCACCTTATTTCTCTTAATATCTATTAAAACATCCTTAGACTCATTCATGAGAGTCTTCTTCTTGAAAACACTTCCATTTTGAGCTTGAAATCTGCTAGAGTACCTTGATGATCCTATTTGGTGACAATATCTTACAACATGCCCTTTCTTGTGACACTTATGACATATAACACCATTCTTGGTTTTCCTCAGTTTAAAAACTCTTAGATTCCATCCACAATCCTTGGCTCTATGGATATACTCACAACATGAATGGAATTCACCATTGAATAACCCTACACCATTATTAGGAGACCTCTTTTACAATCTCTAGCTCTATGACCAAAATCATGACAAACATAGAAATATCCATGAAATGATGAACCATACCTCATATCATTAGGTTTTCTAACTGGGGTCAAACCTTCTCAAATCAATCCTCTTAGTCACCTTCACATCTGATTTAGAACTTGGACCAGCCTCATGATCATGATTTCCTAGAAACCCTAGGCATGTTTTTTCATCTGAGTCTCTTTGAAATTATAAACACTCATGAAGATATTTGGATATCTTCTAAATATTCTCATACATCCTCAACCTATTAGAATCATCCTCTAAATATGATTCAAGGGATTTCAATTTGTCTTCATACCTGAAACAAGAGTCTTCTTTCTCCTTTAGGGATTTGGTCAAACTTTCAACTTGAGATTCCAAAGCAAGAATGGCTTGACTATGCTTATCTTCCATGTCCTTGATCTGATTTTGGTAGCCAGTTAATTTATAAATCATGTAATTCATTCTTCATCCTCAACGTAGCTATAAGATCTAAAGACTTACCATTGTTTTTCTTCAAAGGATCTCCTTCATGTTTCTAAACTTTATTCACAAGGACATTGTCTAATACCAATTGTTGAAAACATAAGAGACTGAAATGGGGTGAATCATTCTATTAAAACTTTAAACCATTTCTATCCATCATTTATTACCAATCAGATAATTATTCATCCATACAACAACCATATATGGGTTTAGTTAAGCATTGAATACACCAAACATAAGAAAAGAGAAAGAGAGTACACAAGAACACCAAAAAATATGTTGGAAAACCTTAAGGGAATAAAAGAACTAAAAACTTGTTGATATTCCTAAAAAATTTAGTAAGCACCAACTTCACAAAGAGCACCAACCCTACAAGGAGCACCAACCCCTAATTTTGTGAAGCACCAACTCCATGAGGAGTCTACAACACCCCAAGATGATCAAGAACCCAATCAACCACCTTATTTTTTTATTATCTATAAATTATCTCTACCAAAATTGATAGATACCAATGATTCAGCTCACACTTCTTCAAACCCTCATTCAAACCCTAGGTGTTCAATCTCTCACAAACTAGTTTTTTTTCACTTTTCAAGTCTTCAAACTCTTGCACATGTGCTTTTTGGTCTTCCTAAACCTTTCACACACTTGATCTAATCTCAATTCATGATTCAAAACCTAAAAATATCTCTCTTTGGTCTCACTTCGTGCACCCATAATACACTCACTAAACTAGCTCCAAAAACACCCAAAACAATGCTTTTATAAGCTCCTTCACATTTTGAATTCAAACTCAAACCTTTTCCATAATTTTTCATGACCAATAAATCATACAAAACTGCCATATAATTTCATAAAAGATAAAAGTTACCCATATGGGTTGGCTTAGAAAAACCCTTCTGCCATGCACCAAAATCACTTAAATCCATGCATTGGAATGCCAAAATCTCCTAACACTAAAAAAACATAATTTTTCATGAACTAAAATTCACCAAACATGTTTAAAATAAAATTTAAACATCATACATGGTTGTAATTTTCATCAAAAATCATATTATTTCATTAAATGGGACCACTGCTTCTTATACTTCTCAAAACACATGTTTCTAACACCCTTTAGGACCCAGATATGACTTTGGACCTCACATATTCACATCAACTCAAATATGGTATGATACTGATTGATGTAAATTCCAATACATTTACAAAACTTCTAAGAAAGTTAGAATTATTGAAACAACCACTGGTACAAACTACATCAACTTTTCCTTCACCAAATCAAGTTGCCCAAAAATTAGTTTTCAAAAGGCAACTGATTAACACACTTTCTTGATACTTGAAAGACCTAAAATGGATCCAATGGATGTAAAATTCATCCCTATTGATATTCTAAGTGATATCAAACATCACCTAATCCATCTCATGCTCCAACCAACTCAATATTTCATCAAAAGTAGTTTTTCCTTGATAGCCAAAAATATTCTTGTCCATAATCTGATGTGGAAACCATATCAAAACTCATCATCATGAATAAAAACTTACATTTGGAAATATCTCTAATTCATCTTTCTAAAACAACTTTAATCACCTCCTAACTTCACCTATAGCTCATGTTGTGTCCATTTTATGAAGATTTTTTAACTCGCCTCTTTGACTAATCAACCTAAATAGTGCACAATTTGCACTTTTTCAGCATCACCATGACTCAAACATTGCAAAAAATAAAACTCTTTAGAAACAATCCTTTTCCGGTGAGGCCCACTCATCACCATGACCTCTACCATACCTTTTTGTACATCCTAAGGATTCTTATACATGTTCCAATCATCGTACATGCCCTAGAATCAATTATAGCCACTTAGGAAGCAAAAATCTCACAAACAAATTTCAAGATAGGGTTTCAAACTCATAAATATATTTTTCTTTCTTAACATTTATTCATAAAAATGTGACAAATGAACTGACTTCATTATTTTTTTTAAACCTTCCAAACTCAAAGATATAAGATCCCTAAAATCCATAAGGTTCCATGTAAAATCACATAATTGTGGTGAGCATCAAAAGTTTTAATTCGTATGCTGAAATGTACTCATTCTTGACCATATTTCACCAAAAACACATATCTTGAAAAATTATCATCATGAAAATATGAAATTTTTCCAAAATCACAAAGACACACCCGATTAACATCTCTAGTCATCATAATGACATCAATAACTCTCAAAATTTTCATCTTATCTCATTTATATAGCTACCCCTTAGGGTTTTCAGCACTATAGAAGCTAGAGTCAACTGAAAGAAACTCAAAACACAACATGATTGTACTCAAAATAGTCTTGACATACCTGGTACATTTATGATACACCTTCCTACATACATCCATGAGCTCATATAGCTCCATATCTCAATCTCATACCTCCTAACATCCATATATTCTTCAAATGAGCACTTTGAACCATGGTCCCAAATCTCTATCTACATCCTTTAGCTCATATGAATAAAAATAACTCTCCAAACATGTTCTCTATCATGCTAACATGATTCTCAACCATCCAAGAAGTTCTAACCACCATGCAATATCACATTGGTTAGCTAGGTCACCTAAATAGGCTGGAAATAACAAGAAATCCTCACTAAATCAACTTATATCATCATGAAAACCTCTAAACCATCATTTCACCATCATCCAAAACATCATTTGACCCTACTCCATCATCCAATTTCTCATTAATGAGGTTTTCGTGCATCAATTCATGATTTATGCAAATAACATTCTAACATCTAGATTATGCAAGCCATGAGGAAGATGGAATAGTTATTGGTGAGTTCCAAGGTGATAAATTAGCTAAATTATTTACCCATGAAGAATAGGTTTTCTTACTACCATCTTAATATCAATATTCTCTTGATCATGTCATCCATGATGAGGAAAATCCAACTTGTGATGAGCCTTTGAAAGGTTTAAAATAAAGATCTCAGGCAAGAAATGCTAAGAATTACAGTATACTACCAAGATCCTCATCTCGAGCTCTTGAACTCCTGATGTAAGACATGAATTTTCAAGTTAGGTATGAATCAAATTATTAATTCTCAACCAATTTTAAATTTTCTCATGATGAAATAAACAAATGTGAAAAATCTGATATCCCTCTCGAAATAATGATGAACGGATATTATGTTGATGAAAGTGAAGATTTATCTTTTCCATTTAAAGAATAATATTAATTCTACAAGTAAAATTTGAAACAAAGTTCCTTGAGTCCTTTGATGATGAATCCTCCCATAATGAAGAATCAGTGAAGTTCATTGATCCGTGGGATGATGGATCAAGCTCTCCAAACTTTTTCATCAAGTTTCAAAACAAAGATTGCTCAAATGAATGTGATGATGATCCTCGATAGTTTTGAAGAAGGGATCATTACAATAAATAATGAAAGTTGTGGAAGGTATAAAAGATCCAGAGCTATCTTGACCTATTGACTCATGTTATGGCCATACAAGATATGTATGAGGTCATGTTTAGTTCTTCATTCAATTTATAAACACCTCATAATGGAATAGAACAAAGGGATGAATTCAAGGATTCTCAAGAAAAAAATTCAATAAGAATGAATATGGGAAAGAAGAGAACCCAAAACATTCAAGAAATTTGATCAAAAATTGGCCTTAGGGAAACAAGTTGAAATACAAAAGGAGAAATCATCGGTGTGGGGAACACGAAAGGAAATTTACGATCCAAGACCAATTCCCAAGATGGTAAGAACAATGGAATTTCTGAGAAAATATCCAAGCATCAAAAGTATCAAGTAGATCATTCCTCTCTAGGTATACACATAAGCAGTTGAGGAAAGGAAGTTACTTTCTCGAACTAGTTAATGGATTTGTAGAATATCATCACTCAATGTTACCTATTAAGAGGTAACTTTTGAAAAGAGAACATTACTATAGTGAAATTAGGTTGTCCCCTGCATATACCATAGGTGAATTTAGGATGTGTGTTTCCCTTTCCAATTGTGTGAGTTTTTCTCTTTCAGTGTGGTGTGTTTCCCTCTTGTTGTGTGTGTGTCCTTTCAATATATCTTTGCTTGTATGAAACTATGTATAGCCCAATGGATAAGGCACCGGTCCTTGTCATATGTTGAGATTCTGAAGGTCTTGGTTACCTTGTCCTCACTTTGTTTGTTCTAAGATAAGTCCCCAAGTGAGAGCCATCTATTGTCATGTTTTTTTAACGGAAAAATTGAGGTGAAAACATGACACATTTAGCTCTGATGTCAAATATTTTTCTTAAAATCCTCCTAAAACTTCTCTATATCTTTTTCCGTATGTGTTAGGCCTATCCTACCATTTAATTTTCTCATGTCTTAAGTAATAACCTTTTCCATATGTTATAAAGATGGGAAAAGCTCAAGAAATTCTTTCGATGCAACGCTTCTCAAGGAATATTATTTAATGATCTTATAATATCTATTTTAATCCTTATAAGATAGGTGTGCACCTCCTAGAGCAGCACTGGAGGCCCAAATTTATCAGAAGGATGTATTGAGGAGATAATAAAATTTTTCAAGTGGTTTAGGAAGATTTAGGAAATATTTGAACCTTTGGGGAAGAGTTCAATTAAATAATGTTTTTGAAGGTGAAGGAGCTTGTAGTTAAAAATAGCGCCTGAGAATTAGGAATTGATTCTTGGATCTCCGTGATGAGTTGGATATGAAACAAGATATAATTGTATAGGTAATTGAACACTCTAAATGATGGTGGTTTCATTTTTTCCACAAGACAGGTGATTCTTCCCACCTGCCTTGTGAAAAAAATGAAACCACCATCATTTAGAGTGTTGAACTACCATCATTTTGAGTTTATCATTATGAAAACCTCTAAACCATCATTTCACCATCATCCAAAACATCATCTAACCCTACTCCATCATCCAATTTCTCATTAATGAGGTTTTGCATCAATTACAATGCCTATGCAAAGCAACATTCTAACATCTAGATTATGCTTATGAGAAGATGGAATAGTTATTAGTGAGTTCAAGGTGATAAATTAGCTAAAGTATTTACCCATGAGGAAGATGGAATAAATATTGGTGATTTCCAAGGTGATAAATTAGCTAAAGTATTTACCCATGAAGAATAGGTTTTCTTACTACCATTTTAATATCAAGTATTCTCTTGATCATGTCATCCATGATGAGGAAAATCCAACTTGTGATGAGCCTTTCAAAGGTTTAAATTAAAGATCTCTGCTAGAAATGCTAAGAATTACAGGTATACCGTAAGATCCTCATCTCGCCTTGAACTCTTGATGTAAGCCATCAATTTTCAAGTTAGGTATGAATCAAATTATTAATTCTCAACCAATTTTAAATTTTCTCATGATGAAATAAACAAATTTGAAAAATCTGATATCCCTCTTGAAATAATGATGAACGGATATTATGTTGATGAAAGTGAAGATTTATCTTTTCCATTTAAAGAAGAATATTATTTCTACAAGGAAAATTTGAAACAAAGTTCCTCGAGTCCTTCGATGATGAATCCTCCCATAATGAAGAATCGGTGAAGTTCAATGATCCATGGGATGATGGATCAAGTTTCCAAACTTTTTTCATCAAGTTTCAAAACAAAGATTGCTTAAATGAATGTGATGATGATCTCGATAGTTTTGAAGAAGGGATCCTTACAATAAATAATGAAAGTTGTGGAAGGTATAAAATATCCAAAGCTATCTTGACCTATCGACTCATGTTATGGCAATACAAGATATGTATGAGGTCATGTTTAGTTCTTCATTCAATTTATAAACACCTCATAATGGAATAGAACAAAGGGATGAATTCAAGGATTCTCAAGAAAAAAATTCCAATAAGAATGAAAATGGGAAAGAAGAGAACCCAAAACATTCAAGAAATTTGATCAAAATTGGCCTTAGGGAAACACTCGAAATACAAAAGGAGAAATCATCAAAGGGGGAACACTAAAGGAAATTTCACATGATCCAAGACCAATTCCCAAGATGGTAAGAATAGTGGAATTTCCGAGAAAATATCCTCGAGCATCAAAAGTATCGTAGATCATTCCTCTCGAGTATACACATAAGTAGTTGAGGAAAGGAAGTTAGTTTCTAACTAGTTAATGGATTCGTAGAATATCATCACACTCAATGTTGCCTATTAATAGGTAAATTTTGAAAAGAGAACATTAGTATAGTGAAATTGGGTCCTCGCATATACCATAGGTGAATTTAGGATGTGTTTCCTTTCCAATTGTGTGAGTTTTTCTTTGCAGTGGTGTGTTTCCTCTTCGTGTGTGTGTCCTTTCAATATATCTTTCATTGTATGAAACTATGTATAGCCCAATGGATAAGGCACCGGTCCTTGTCATATGTTGAGATTCCTCAAGGTTCTGCTACCTTGTCCTCACTTTGTTTGTTCTAAGATGAGTCCCCAAGTGAGAGCTTATCTATTGTCATGTATTTTTTAACGGAAAAAATTGAGGTGAAAACATGACACATGTAGCCTAATGTCAAATATTTTTCTTATAAATCCTCCTAAAAACTTCTATATATCTTTTTCCGTATGTGTTAGGCCTATCCTACCATTTAAATTTCTCATGCTCTCAAGTAATAACCTTTTCCATATGTTATAAAGATGGGAAAAAGCTCAAGAAATTTTCTTTATGCAACGCTTCAAGGAATATTATTTAATGATCTTAGATATCTATTTTTAATCTTTATAAGATAGGTGTCGCACTCTAGAGCAAGCAATGGAGGCCCAAATTTATCAAGGATGTATTGAGGAGATAAAAAATTTTGTAAGTGGTTTAGAAGATTTAGAAAATATTTGAACCTTTGGGAAGAGATCAATTAAATAATGTTTTGGCGTGAAGGAGCTTCAGAGTTAAAAATAGCACCGAGATTTAGGAATTGATTCTTTGATCTCCGTGATGAGTTGGATATGAAACAAGATATATCAGTATAGGTATGAACACTCTAAATGATGGTGGTTTCATTTTTTTCACAAGACAGTGATTCTTCCCACTTGTCTTGTGAAAAAATGAAACCACCATCATTTAGAGAGTTCAATTACCATCATTTTGAGTTTATCGTCATGAAAACCTCTAAACCATCATTTCACCATCATCCAAAACATCATATGACCCTACACCATCATCCAATTTCTCACTAATGAGGTTTGTGATCAATTACAATGCATATGCAAAGCAACATTCTAACATCTAGATTATGGCAAGCCATGAGGAAGATGGAATAGTTATCAGAGTTCCAAGGTGATAAATTAGCTAAAGTATTTACCCATGAGGAAGATGGAATAGTTATTGGTGATTTCAAGGTGATAACTTAGCTAAAGTATTTACCCATGAAGAATAGGTTTTCTTACTACCATTTTATTATCAATATTCTCTTTGATCATGTCATCCATGATGAGGAAAATCCAACTTGTGATGAGCCTTCAAAGGTTTAAAATAAAGATCCGTGCAAGAAATGCTAAGAATTGGCAAGTATACCTTAAGATCCTCATCTCGGCCTTGAACTCTGATGTAAGCCTTGAATTTTCAAGTTAGGTATGAATCAAATTATTAATTTCTCAACCAATTTTTAAATTTTCTCATGATGAAATAAACAAATGTGAAAAATTTGATATCCCTCTTGAAATAATGATGAATGGATATTATGTTGATGAAAGTGAAGATTTATCTTTTCCATTTAAAGAAGAATATTATTTCTACAAGGAAAATTTGAAACAAAGTTCCTTTGAGTCCTTTGATGATGAATCCTCCCATAATGAAGAATCAAGTTGAAGTTCAATGATCCGTGGGATGATGGATCAAGATCTCCAAACTTTTTCATCAAGTTTCAAAACAAAGATTGCTCAAATGAATATGATGATGATCTCTCGATAGTTTTGAAGAAGGGATCCTTACAATAAATAATGAAAGTCAGGAAGGTATAAAATATCTAGAGCTTATCTTGACCTATGACTCATGTTATGGCATACAAGATATGTATGAGGTCATGTTTAGTTCTTCATTCAATTTATAAACACCTCATAATGGAATAGAACAAAGGGATGAATTCAAGGATTCTCAAGAAAAAAATCAATAATAATGAAAATGGAAAGAAGAGAACCCAAAACATTCAAGAAATTTGATCAAAAATTGGCCTTAGGGAAACAAAGTGAAATACAAATGAGAAATCATCAAATAAGTGGGGAACACGAAAGGAAATTTACGATCCAAGACCAATTCCCGTGATGGTAAGAACAATGGAATTTCTGAGAAAATATCCAAGCATCAAAAGTATCACGTGTAGGATCATTCCTCTCGAGTATACATATAAATAGTTGAGGAAAGGAAGTTGGTTTCTCAAACTAGTTAATGGATTCAGAATATCATCACCAATGTTACCTATTAAGAGGTAACTTTTGAAAAGATAACATTACTATAGTTAAATTTGGTTGTCCTCACATATACCATAGGTGAATTTAGGATGTGTGTTTCCTTTCCAATTGTGTGAGTTTTTCTCTTTTAGTGTGGTGTGTTTCCTCTTGGTGTGTGTGTGTCCTTTCAATATATCTTCGTTGTATGAAACTATGTATAGCCCAAATGGATAAGGCAATCGTCCTCGTCATATGTTGAGATTCTCAAGGTCTTGGTTACCTTGTCCTCGCTTGTTTGTTCTAAGATAAGTCCCTGCTGAGAGCCATCTATTGTCATTATATTTTTTAACTAAAAATTGAGGTGAAAATACATGACACATTTAGCCTAATGTCAAATATTTTTCTTATAAATCCTCCTAAAACTTCTCTATATCTTTTTCCGTATGTGTTAGCCTATCCTACCATTTAAATTTCTCATGTTCTAAGTAATAACCTTTTCCATATGTTATAAATATGGGAAAAGCTCAAGAAATTCTTCTTCGATGCAACACTTCTCAAGGAATATTATTTAATGATCTTAGATATATATTTTAATCCTTATAAGATAGGTGTGCACTTCCTAGAGCAGCACCGAGGCCCAAATTTATCAAGGATGTATTGAGGAGATAATAAAATTTTGCAAGTGGTTTAGAAGATTTAGAAAATATTTGAACCTTTGGGGAAGAGATCAATTAAATAAGGTTTTGAAGGTGAAGGAGCTCAGAAGTTAAAAAAATAGCACCTGAGATTTAGGAATCGATTCTCGATCTCCGTGATGAGTCGATATGAAACAAGATATAATCAGTATAGGTAATTTACTTACTTGTAATGATGGTGGTTTCATTTTTTTCACAAGATAGGTGATTCTTCCCACTCGCCTTGTGAAAAAATGAAACCACCATCATTTAGAGTGTCAATTACCATCATTTTGAGTTTATCATCATGAAAACCTCTAAACCATCATTTCACCATCATCCAAAACATCATATGACCCTACTCCATCATCCAATTTCTACTAATGAGGTTTTCAGATCAATTACAATGCATATGCAAAGAACATTCTAACATCCGGATTACGGGAAGTCATGAGGAAGATGGAATAGTTATTTGTGAGTTCCAAGGTGATAAATTAGCTAAAGTATTCACCTATTTAAGAATAGGTTTTTTATTACCATTTTAATATCAATATTCTCTTGATCTGGGTGTCATCCATGATGAGGAAAATCCAAATTGTGATGAGCCTTCGAAAGGTTTAAAATAAAGATCTGTGGCAGAAACGCTAAGAATTATTGGTAAGGCATTTCGTAAGATCATCATCTCAGTTTGAACTCCTGATGTAAGCCATGAATTTTCAAGTTAGGTATGAATCAAATTATTAATTCTCAACCACTTTTAAATTTTCTCATGATGAAATAAACAAATGTGAAAAATCTGATATCCTCTGGAAATAATGATGAACGGATATTATGTTGATGAAAGTGAAGCTTTATCTTTTCCATTTAAAGAATAATATTATTTCTAAAAGGAAAATTAAACAAAGTTCCTCGAGTCCTTTTCGATGATGAATCCTCCATAATGAAGAATCAAAGCTGAAGTTCAATGATCCGTGGGATGATGGATCAAGCTTCCAAACTTTTTTCATCAAGTTTCAAACAAAAAGATTGCTCAAATGAATGTGATGATGATCTCTCGATAGTTTCTGAAGAATGGATCCTTACAATAAATAATGAATGTTGTCAGGAAGGTATAAAATATCCAAAGCTATCTTGACCTCATTGACTCATGTTACAGGCCATACAAGATATGTATGAGGTCATGTTTAGTTCTTCATTCAATTTATAAACACATCTCATAATGGAATAGAACAAAGGGATGAATTCAAGGGATTCTCAAGAAAAAAAATCAATAAGAATGAAAATGGGAAAGAAGAGAACCCAAAACATTCAAGAAATTTGATCAAAAATTGGCCTTTTTGTGGGAAACAAAGAAATAAGAAATGAGAAATCATCGTGGGGGAACACGAAAGGAAATTTACGATCCAAGACCAATTCCCAAGATGGTAAGAAAAGGAATTTCTGAAAAATATCCAAGCATCAAAATTATCAGGTAGATCATTCCTCTCAGCATATACAAAAATAGTTGAGGAAAGGAAGTTAGTTTCTAACTAGTTAATGGATTCACTGTGAGAATATCATCACCACAATGTTACCTATTAAGAGGTAACTTTTGAAAAGAGAACATTACTATAGTGAAATTGGGTTTTCCCCTGCATATACCATAGGTAAATTTAGGATGTTTGTTTCCTTTCCAATTGTGTGAGTTTTTCTCTTTCTAGCTTGGTGTGTTTCTCTCTGTGTGTGTGTGTCCTTTCAATATATCTTTGCTTTGTATGAAACTATGTATACCTAATGGATAAGGCACCTCACCGTGTCCTTTGTATGTTTAGATTACGAAGGTCTTGCTTACCTTTCTCACTTTTTTTTGTTCTAAGATAAGTCCTCAAGCCGAGAGCCATCTATCAGTCATGTATTTTTTTAAACGAAAAAATCAAGGTGAAAACATGGCACATTTAGCCTAATGTCAAATATTTTTCTTATAAATCCTCCTAAAAGCTTCTCTATATCTTTTCCGTATGTGCTAGGCCTATCCTACCTTCAAAGTTATCATGTTCTAAGTAATAACTTTTCCATATGTTATAAAGATGGAAAAAGCTCAAGAAATTCTTTCGATGCAACGCTTCTCAAGGAATATTATTTAATGATCTTAGAATATCTATTTTAATCCTTATAAGATAGGTGTGCACCTCCGAGCAGCACTGAGGCCCAAATTCATCAAAATGATGTATCGAGGAGATAATAAAATTTTCACAAGTGGTTTTAGGAAGATTTAGGAAATATTCCGAACCTTTGGGGGAAGAGTTCATAAATAAGGTTTTGGCGAAGGAGATTGTAGTTGCAAAATAGCACCCGAGATTTAGGAATTGATTCTGATCTCTCGTGGATGA
Organism: Taxus wallichiana var. yunnanensis; assembly: GCA_018340775.1. Classification (NCBI taxonomy): domain Eukaryota; kingdom Viridiplantae; phylum Streptophyta; class Pinopsida; order Cupressales; family Taxaceae; genus Taxus; species Taxus wallichiana. The sequence goes on along the minus strand of CM031242.1, from coordinate 291,121,760 downwards.
GTTAGATATGAAAACAAGATATAATTTTATAGGTAATTCAACACTCTAAATGATGGTGGTTTCATTTTTTTCACAAGACAGAGATTCTTCCCACTATCTTTTTCTAAAAAAATCACATCTTGTGGTTTGGAAGAAAAAGGCTATTTTAGTGTTACAGAAGAATGATAGCATGGAAACCATCTTATTCTTCTCAAAATTATTTTTTTAATCAAATTCATATAAATAGTTTTCACAAAAGACCCTCATATGATGCTCCACAAGCTTCGTTGAAAACTCTCCCAAGGTAAGCTTCAGATAACCATTTTTAAGGTTGGACACATGTCATAACCAAATTATGGTGCACTCTTATGTCCCTATATTTCATCCCCTAGTACATTTGGGGACACAAAATGCACCGATGCTCTAGATTCCCCGAGAGATGGAATCAAATGAAATTTTCACTCTCTCTCTCTCTCTCTCTCTCTTAAACCCCACTTTTGATGAAATAGAGAAATATAGAAATCAGATGTGCCCTAATTTTTAATGGTATTAAACCCTAGAGTTCTGCACTAGCTTCTAATTTTCAAATCCCCACCATTATGGCAGATAATTCAAGCTAGAATTTTTAAAGACAGTAGTCAAAAATACAAACCTATTCCAGAGAAGAATACTGTGGTCAATCCGAGGTGCTGGAAGACCATTTTATAAAAAAATTAAGTACATGGTGTTTCAGCACTTAATATAAATATAAACTTCTCCAAAATTTCAAAACTCTTCAAAGAAAGAAACTTAGAAAACAACATAGATAACAAACTAGGAAACCTGAGAAGAAAAAGTGAAAATCATGAAAAGTAAAAAAAAAAAAAAAAAAAGCAATTTTATAAAATGAAAAGTGTCTCAAATGGAAAAGAAACATCTATAAATTATTTCTTACATATTAGTAGCTTGAAGAAATTTATTTTTAGACAAAAAGCAATATTTCAAAATAAGGGGTCATGGATCCCAATGGATAAAAATAAAAAGTCTTTATTTCAAGTGCAAAATTTTCGAGATGGCTCCATTTTCACTCATATTTATAATTTTTTTAATCTTCATAGAGCTATGGGATGATATCATATCATCTGAAACAAGGAAATCAAACCTCCATGTGGCCTCTGGAAGCAACATCTGAGCTCAATTATGTCTAAAAGTAAGGCAAAGCATAAAAGGTTGCTTAGAATATGTAAAATCCAGTGACATCGTGGAGCTAGAAGAGATGAAAAATATGTCAAGAACTCAATTGATTCATAAGATACAAGGTAATCATATCTCATTGGTCAATTTGGATCCATCATCATCTCTTATTGATTTGAGTGAGCTGTTGATTTGAGTCATGAGTTCAAAAGTAGGTTATTTAAAATAGTTGAGTCGTGGGACGAGTGATGTCAAAGTGTTAAAGAGCTAGGAAAGAGCTCACATATCTCAAAGAAGAAAAGATAAAGCTTTCAATCTTGTAGCACATTATGCAAAATAGGGATGTAAGTATAAAGAGGTTTGAGCATCATGAACAATACTTAAGAAAAGGGAACAAAAGATTCATCCTCACCTCATTATGAGATCGTGATGATCATCATGGCTGAGGTTTTTGTTCATATAAATCTCACTTTGGTAGGTTTTGAAATAGTGTTTTTAAATACTCATTCAAAATTTCAAGGTGTGTATGCACTCATGCCAAAGGAGGATATACCGATCATCACAAGAAGTCATTCATCAAAGGGATAATCACAATTGGGAAAAGAAGAATCGAAGAAAGGAATTATTCTCCATTTGAGTAGTTCTCTCTCTTATTTTGTCTCTTCCTCTCTCCATTCCTCTCTTCCTTTATGTTCTATTTCTTCCTTAAGAGGGTTTGAAATTTCATTTTTAAGTTATTCATTTTTTATCTTATTCTCTTATATCCTATGTGAATACTTGATAATGTATAAAGTCTTTTCCCTCAAATAATGAAAATGGGACTTAATTTTATTCCTAGAATAGAAGATTCACATTTTGTAAAAGACAAAAGAAAGGTCATGTGGGGGTAGGGGAAGAGCCATTCCTGAAATCTATATATTGTAGTGACTTCCCCATTCTAACAAGTTGTCAATTTTATATGTTCAAGAGTAGATAGACTACTTAGAAAAGAAAAGATAGATAATTACTTCCATTTTCATTTTGATATGTTCTCTATATCTCTCATTGTACAAATTTGTCAATATGTCAATAAATAAAGGAATTTCATGCTTTTCTCGACGAGTGGGTAAGTGGAATTTTTATGTCTCACTTGCTTCATAATTTCTCGATATGCCTAAATAGTCATGTTGTTCTCTTCTAATTTTTGTGTTAGTAATATTTGGTTAACTTCTCAGTAAGAATATGATTTTCCTTAATCCCTCTCCCAACTTCCCACTCCATCACTTTCCCACTTTCCTAGAAAATTCCTCCCTTGGAAAAATCAAGTATTTTCCAAAGTGTAGTGGAGTGTTCCTACCTGATCCGTGACCTCTGGGCCAACCAATACTCGATTATTATTGTTTACACACAAAGCAATGGATCTTCAAGGTAGAAAACTGGATAATTTATCCCATCGACAAATTTTCTCACCAAAAATCCCATAAATTTCTTGCCATAAATATGGCTTTCATACTAAATCTCCAAATACTATGCTTAGTACTATTTAAAAAAAATATTTACCCAAGGATAAATTATATGAACTAGCCATATTTTTACTAAAAAATTGATAATTAGAGAAAATTATTTTATACACTTTAACTTTCGCAAAGATCCATGGTTAGAATTTCACATATTTAACAAAACACATATTTCTACATAATCAAAACAAAGGATTACTTCAAACTCAATAAACAATCTCAAACAAATTATGATAGTTAAAATAGAGGCCAAAAACAATAATAACAAACCATGAGAAAGAATTTGTGATGCAAGAGGTAAGAAGAAATAGAATTTCCAATTTGAGAAGCCGCATAACGAAATAGAAAAAATGTCGTTCTTCTATTTTAACTTTTAATGTTTCATGGAAATTTAAAGGTAAAGTCCATTTAAACAAATAAAATTACTGGAATAAAGAAAGTTCCATAAGAACAAAGGATTTTTTCAAGATTTTGTAGATAAAAGTGTTCTCAAAAAAAAGGAAAAAAAGGTCATGTAAGTGAAGAAAAGTTTGTAGAGTCAAGGTAGAGTTCCATTGCAAAGTAAGAAACATTCATGCAACACATGAAAATTCCACACAAACAAGTATAAATTAGTAAGAGACTCAAGAAAGTACTTTGGAAAAAGTTGTGGATGAAAAAATAAACACAATTCCATTCAATCATAAGGATGTAGAAGGTAGGAATAAGAAAAAACTTGATTTTTGATCTTCCATAATTATTCAAAACTTATAACAAATATAAATTCAATTTATTTCACAGAGAATTATATTTTTTGCACTGTAAACCTTGAAAATCAAGTAAAAACATGGCTTTAGATTTTGAAATATTTTAATCAATCTTCTTCAAAACGATCTACGATGAATTTTCCTCTACAAAATATATTTATCTCTGGACAACCAACAAATATCTCGCTCTAATACCATATTAGGAAAATGGCAATAAATAATAAACATAGATTAGATATCGAATTATAAATTTTCCAAGGATTATAGTTTATGACTATACAAATAATTATAATGAATTAAACCATAGATTGCATGAATAAAAGTGAAAGTAAATATCTCATAACACATAAAAATGAACACATAACATAGGATATAAGTGAAAACCATTCAATAAAAAAACCCACCGAAAATATCACTTATCTTTTTAAGAATTGAATTTCACCTAGCACCCCACTCATTTTTTATAGATCCAAAAGTTACACCTTTCAAAGGTATTACAAACTATAAAAACATTCGTTTAATATAGAGTACCAACTCAGCCATATCTCACATTCATTTTTATCATTTCTTCTTTATATATATATATCACATCATTCATCATGTGTGTGTCACACCAATCTCAAATTAGATCATCTTGTTTTATATAAAGTGTAGGTGTCCCATCAGGAGATGGGTCACTCTTAAACATCCACCAACATGGTATGGGGGATCAACCACCTTATGTTTTAAACATAAGCTATAAGCTAAATTTATTATTCTTTTCGTAGGCATTTCATTAAGTGGTTTCCCCACTTAATATTACAAACCCCAACAAAAACTACTTCTTCTCATTGTGTATATCATAGGAAGAACTATATTTTATAGTTTAAAAACACAAAATTTCTTAATGAATCTTCATTATACACCGCAACATTATTAATCTTATTTATTAGAAATTTGAAAATTTATATCTCTACATATATATTCTCAAGCATATATACCTATCCTAGGAAAATAATAATACTCGATAATTTATTCCATTGTCTTTTAGTACTAAAATTACTAGCTAGTCCTCCACTATTCTTATTCTTGAGTAAATTATCTCTCAGTAAGTAGGGGTATGCCTAATTTTTATCTAAATAAAAAATCCTTCTCGTATAAAATATTATAACAACGGAATTATGTTCATACTCAATGGACACTTCCACGTTTTCCATCCATATATTTAATTCTCCATCCTTATCATATAGTTCATTCAGAGAATCAAATCCCATTACTTCCACTTATATCTCTCATTTAATACTAAATTTATTTTGATCAATGCATGTATAACTTTATTTGACTTATCACTTATATGCTTCAATGAAAATGAATAACTTCATATAGCAATTAAAGCAAGATTTCTTCTATGTATAATTCAACTTACATTTTTATTGATGAATTGTAATTGCATATGCCTGTACAACACAAAATCTATTAGAAATATATAATACCTTCACTTCTTGAAAAATTACACTCTGGAGTATGACTATTAATCATAAACTAGAATTATTCACTTGGGTTCATTCAATTTTTGACTCAAAATAATTCTTATGGATATTTTATCGTATCATAATAAATTTGATATACTTTACTCAATTTAATAAATATTAAGATTGGTCGCTTAGTCACCTTCTTCTTAAAACTCTAAAATCTATGCTCTACTTTTTCCAATATGAACTTTTATAATAACCTCTCATTATATTTATTATAGATGCACTTACCCACCAAAGTGTCTAAAAACTTATTCTAAAATTTTCTAATTTGGGGAAGTTTATTTCTTCAAATACACTCATTGGTTTTGGTCATTATAAAACATATTTTACATTATATGGATCCATTCTCAATGCATACAGGGAAGATAAAAATCCCAATCAACCCAACTCTTATTTATAACCTTATTTATAGGTTTCCCTTTATACTTCTCAATACATAATGTATTTCCCAACTTAGTTTCTACTCTCATTTTCTTATATAACACTAACTCATCATGGATATTAATGATCATACATCGGAAATATTTTGACCTTTTCGTTTGATAACTATTATTTAATCATAAAATTATCTTATCGTGGCTAGTTTTTTGTGTTTTTCCCATGAGGTCAATTCATGGGTATTATATATTATCGTATAATTATGATGTGTTGATTTTGGATCTTGATAGGTTCAGAGTAACATGTATCTTATAATCAGGAAACAAGCCATGGTTAATTTTCATGATTTCTAACATCTTCATATAATGGATGGATGAATTTATAACTATTTGGTTAGTTGTATATGTATGGATTTATTACTTGAAATGTGTTTGGTTTTTTCATTTAGAATATGCTTGATTGAATAATTTCTGACATGTGTAGTATCATTTTATTTGATTTCGAATTGAGTAGGTATGATGTGTGATTCGAGTGTGCAAGTTACAGTAAGTTATTCCATAGAGAACATGAGACTCGTGGGTCAGACTCTTCAAGTCAAGCTGATTTATTTTTGATGGTTATATGCATAATTCAATTCTATCTGGCCAATTGGGATCGCTTTGTCTCCATTTAAATTATTTACGTAGTGTTATCTACTCTAATAGCTTTCTTAAGTCACTTTTATGAGTAGATTTGCTTGTATGATTAGGGGGAAGGGTTAATTGAGTTTATATTTGATTGGAAGAGGGTTTTTGGACACCTAATCATGGACTAGGTGGGTCCCACCACCCCCTTAATGAGACGACATATTCGGGGGAAAATAGAAATTGGAAGGGTGTTCGAAAGATTGTGGGGTCAATATTACCTTAAAATTATCCCCATATTCCATACCTATGGGGTAGGGAGACTCCTTCCCAAGGCTCAAAATGCTTTTTTCCTTCCTTTTCGACCCTCTCTGTCTCCTATAGATTTTTTTTTTTAAGATTGGTGTCACTTGGGATTCGGTGGGATGCATTAACTATTGAGTTTTATTTTTTGAGAAATTATTATCCATTTATTATCCCTCGACTCATCCTCGAAAGAGGCCTTCAATTACTTGGAATTGGTAAGGGATCCTGACAAATGTCACCATCCCACTAGTTATTGTTTTTTTATCCCTTTTCTTATTTTTACCATATATTTTGCAAAGGTTCTGGAACTTCTTGATTAATTTTTACTGGATATTTTGTGAGCTTAGAAAATAAAGGAGATTTTGAGATGTCTGATCACATTTTTTGGTATTGTGATCTCTTTCTTTGGAGGTAGATATCTCATCTCCAAAATTATTCATTTTTATAACAATTTTTTTTTCCATATTGATTTTTTATGTTTAGAATGATATGTCAGCATTTGTTTTAGTTACTTAGAATCCTTATTATTTTTCTCCATCCACCCCTTTCGGGAGTGGTCTCGAGAGTTTCGGGGGAAGAGAAAATAACTCCTCTTGTTCCCTACAAGGCTTGATGGGAATCTATGTCAGATTCCTACTATACAATGCACAAAATCATGCACATATTACTATTTGTTATGTCATCGTAGGTCATATATGCATGAATATTAAGTAAGAAAATTATTCACTAAAGCTGAAACTACATTCTGCTCTATCCACGCCTTTCGAACATTGTTTTCTATCATGGACTCACTTCCAAATTTTCTATTTATTTGACTCACTTCCTCATTGTACGATGTACATTGATCCTTATCTATATGTATTCTCACATTTTTTGTCATTTATCCTAAGACACTAGTTCCCCATTCCTAACACTCAGCATCTCTAACGCTTCGCGGTCCATCCTGGCTAATCTCTTGTCTTGTTTATTTCTTTTTCACATTTGATAATTGTGGTCATCCTTTTCACCTCTTCTGGCAATGCTTATCCCAGATGTTCATAGTGCTGGCCTTTAAGTGTCATTATTAGTGTCAAAAATTCAAACAAGAGATTCATGTGTGTGTGTGTGGTGTGTACGCGTGTGTGTGTGTACAACATACACACTATTATCCTAGTGGAATTCTAAGGGAGTATATCATCTACACACTATCACTACTATCACAAGGTGGACTACACTTTTCTGCAAGACATTACATTGCATAGGAAATGGAAGTGATGAATCTATATCACACATTCAGCATTTAAGGAAGGAATAGCCTAGATATCTCTGGAAAACACAAGACAGGGGAACCTAAGGACATCAAGCCTCACATAATAGGTTCCACAAAATACACGCAGTATAAAATGCACAGTGGCATCACTTTGCACTTCAAGTTCACTTCCTTGGGTGACGCACAAGCTGTCATTCTAACTTCACATAGTGCATTTTTATTTCTTGTGATCTAATTTTTTTAATGAGCTTGTGAAGATATCTAGGGTTTATTTCCTCAGAAATATAGCTTACATCGAAACCCTAACAACATTCTTCCGCCAAACTCGATAACTGTAGATATTAGAGAGAACACCTCTGTGTGCCTAGAAAAAGGTAGATCTTGGAATATTAATGACAGTACATCAATGCCCAACTCGTATTACTCTGAACCTAAGTGCTCATGGGGTCTCCCATAAGCACTTCCTATCCAACATAAATTGTAGTCCCAGATATTTTTTTTTCAACCATCATAAAGATCATTTCCCACCAGGGATCTCAAATAACTACATATAGTCTCAATTGTCTCTGTAGATCACATAGAAAACTAGATAAGTCATATATCCTTCTTATTAATTTATATTTCTATATTGTTCGAGTAATTAATATTTGTATATTGTTATATATCATAATTTTAATATCATTAGTTATCAAGTCACTTCTAAAAATTGTGATTTAAATATATTTTTATTTAATCATTCTTTGATGAACTCCCATTCCTAGCTTGAACCTCTTTTCCTCGATCCCAAACCCTCATGGCTCGGTAAGAGGCACTGACATCCAAAGCAGGATATGACCCCATAGCATGTGTAACATGTATTTTCCAATGCCACCTAAAAATATGAAGTTTAGTAACATCAGTTGTCATTCATCCTGTGCTGTGAAACAAAAAACCTCTCCAACTACTCCTTCGATCACTCAAACCTCCATTCATATTGGTTTCTAAGACTATGATATTTGCAGATAGTTTTCTCTCACTAAAATTTTACTCCTAATGTTATCCCTCAATTCCCATATCCATGCATAACCTCTCATCCTTCCATCCCTTATACTATAACACATGATAACATTAATATAGATTCAATACATGGAGTAAGGTTCTTTTTCAGTAAAAACAGAATTTTAATCACTCTACCTATGATATTACAAATGTCATAATACAGAGGCAATGATATTCATACTATTAGTCAAGTCAGTATGTGAACTGCGCTGCATCCCAGCAATTCCATCAATGCTAACTTTTTTTCTAATGATCAAGAACGATAAGATCTAACGCTTAGCACTGCTAAATCTCTCTTTTCAGACATGTTGATGATAATCTTGATGAAATCCTTTCAGAAAATATAACTCTCATTGACTTTTATTCTGATAATACATATCAGCATACGTTAAATAATGATGTATTTTTAGTTAAAATTGTCAGACAGAATCTACACTTCCTCTCTCTTCTTATACTTCAAAAGCTCCTTCAATTATGGCCATGTCGACACCAATCCTACTCCTAATACACTTCTCATTATGTCTCAAGTGATTCCACAACTAAAACCTTTGCCGATCCTCCAGCACCCATGTCTTACCATGGGAACTCCAGCACTCCTTTCAAATCCACTTTTCAAAATCCTGCATGATCACTCACAATGGAAAGATACAACCCCTCATCAAATATCCACATTTCCCCCACCATCCCTTCACAATATATCCTCTCTTCTCATGCATGTTGCTGGTTGCCTTTACAAACCAAAATTTTCATAATCATATCTCTTGAGAGGTAGAGATTATTGAAGCCTCCATTAATTAATACAATCTCCCTTCATGGAAATTCCCATTCCAAAGAAGATTCAGCAATTTTATTTCCCCAAGACTTTGTCATGATTGTACTTTCTCATAGTTTTTTTAGAATGGGCAATTCGTAAATCTGGATTTACATCGAAAACATTATCATTTAGCCATAGCCTTCTTATTCCAATGATCACATACTACCCAAAGCCTTTCCTTATATAGGCCTTCGTGGGGTCATCCTCTCCAACGGTATACTCATTTTCCTTATAGCATCCATTAGTGTACTTATTATTATATGGAGGATTCTTCGTCATGGGACGTGATTATTTAAGTAAAGCAATCAGTCCTCAAATTTACATTACGACCTCTTTCCTTCTTTTCATTAAGGAAAGAATGGAACCAATTTTAGATTACATTTTATGTTTTAATTATCGTGATTTATCAAAGTTATTATTTTATCTTCTACTGATTCAGAAATTCCCAATTTATATTTAGTCATGGATTAATTCTCCTTAAAAGAAAATTTCTTATAGTGATATTATGTGAATTCATTTACCTATCAGTGTTATAAATTTATTTATTTAGAGGATCAGAATTTAAGAATTATGTTATAACACTCTACTCCTTTCAGCTTCTTCTATTCCTTTCTTTCCTACTAAGTCTCTCTCCTCCTCCATTCTATCGACCCTCCCGAATTGATTCTCATCTCCACCTCTATACAAGTGTCTTCCTTCCCGCTCACCACGCCAACATTAACCCAAGTCTTCTAAGCATCTCCCACTCAAGCGAACCATCAGTAATTTTTAGATAATGTTCAACAACACGATGTCTGTCATGCATCTTACTTGAGTTAAGAGGTTAATCCATTTACCTTTCACTCAACATCTTCCTCACAATCATTAGTTTAATGCCATCATGAGCAACCATTTCTAAAATTTGTCACCACAAGAATGTCTCACTCAAAATGAATACTATGCCTCCTATGATAGAATCACACACCAATTTTAAGATGGGGGTTCCATTTACTTCGATACATCTCTCAGGCACTCTCTCTCCTGGTCAAAATCTGCTCCAACTCCTAATGTCGGGTCATCCATCCACCCTCCTGCAACCTGACTCCCTATCACTATGTCGAGCGATCCCCCCACACATCACTAGTAAGCATCTCATCGGGTTTCCAAGCCAACTGCACTTTCTACTTATAAAGGCTAAACCTACCATTATCGGTAATATTTAATTCAATTCTCCAATTCGCACGTATACTCATACATTGGTAAATGTTCCATATAATCCCATTGCGCAAGTGACAAGCCTCTCCACCTTGGGTAGTGTTGTAACTAGTTCAATATAAATCAGTATTTATAATATTTAGTTTATATTTCAATAATATAGTAATAATCTATACTATTATTATTTAAATATAAACTCTATAATAGGCTGGCTAAGTTAATTTAATTAATTAACAAATTAAATCAAGGTGTTCCTCTATAATTTAAGAAAGTCATAACTCCTTCTCTGGTTATTTAAATATGCCCCACAAAGTCACATCTGCCAAATACTTCCATCATAAAATAATATACAATATTAAAATATTGAATATGGAATGTAAATCTTGTAAAAATAGGAATGTGGCTAGTGAGGAGGGAGTTATTGGACTGGGTTGTATAAAAAAAATTTCTCAAATAGATGGATTAATTATCCATGGGTTTTTACCCATTTAGGGGTTTTTCACGTTGGGCATGCTTGTCATTACTATGTATTTTTGTATGGTGCTATTAATTTTACTATGATTTGCAGACGTTTATATTTCCATTTATTAATTTATGTTAGCTTAATATTTAATAAAGTTGATTAATGATTATTCCACACTCGTCCCGGATTACGGGTACCATGCATTGGGATTAATAATTTAATTTATTCCCAATATCGTAAAGTGATTGTGAATTCCATTGGGAAGTTAGGTAGCTAATTTGTTTGAAATTATATTTAATGCCTCATCCTCTTCATATATGGTTGTATTCAATGTTGTTTTTACAGGAAATTCACTTGAGATTTCAACCGCATACGAAAATCAAATTTGGGTTCGTGGAATTAATTGTGCCTCTTGTAAATTAAGTGTATAGTGAGGGTATAAATATTTTAACAAGAATGGTTTATATATTTTATAAATGCAAATAAAGAAATTCAAGATATCAAGTAAAACTTAAGCTGAAATTAAATTTTGCTATGGTGTAGAGACAAGAATCGAGAAAATAGTTTTTTTCAAGTATATTTCAAGATAAAAATCTATCAGAGCATTCCAATCACACTATAAAACTTATTTTCTTAAAGGGTTTAATATGATTTATCAGAAATGAGTTTCTGTTCCTACAGAATTCGGATATAAATCCCCTGATCCTCAAACCTCCGTACGTGATAAAGATAATCCTACTTAGTACATACACAACTTTTAGGTTGTTTCGATTTATCTAACTATTACCGGACCTAAAATTTCTTGGCGCAAAGAGGGAGTGCTTCATGTTTACGCAGGAGCCTTATCAGATCACTCGGAAGTTAGAAAATAAAATTTCGGTTTATATTAAGGAAAACATTAATTTTGGTTTATATTATATTTCTTCTAACTATGTAGCATTTATATAGTATATTTTCGATTCTCACTATACTAGTGGGGATGTGATAGATCACAAGTCTACACCTGATATGTATTCAATTTCCAAAAATGCAAGGTACATACTTCAGAAAGTAAATAAAAAGAAGCCAACAATTTCCATTTCTTTTTATTAAGGAGAACATAGAAGTGTAACGGAAATAAGAAAAAGAAGCAAGTGGCTATAATGGTTGTTAGAAGAGATAGTATAGTGGAAGTTTCGAAGGAATTATTCATTTTCTATGTGGTGATCGTGGTTTGTATTACTCTTGCGAAAAGAATCCAACTCAACATCGCAGAATGAATCAGTATTGAAGTTCATATGCACTTTATCTCCAAAGCATAGGTCTCTTCTGGGTGATATATAGACTTCCAAAGCATCGCCCAAACAAGATTCAAGTTGTAGAATTATTAACTAATCCATTGATGTGTTGTGAATTTTACACATTCTACGAAATGCTTCGCCTTCTTTCAAGAGTTTCCATTAAGAGGGAGCGCGACTTGGAAATTCCACCTCATACTAATAACAAATTTATTATCGAGACTTCATTCTCCTCTATAATTTCCTATTTTGGTTTAAAAGAATCAGTAAATGATTCTATATGATCTATGTAAACTAATAGAGCTTTGCAAATAAAATGATATAGAGTTTATGAAAAATATAGTCCATCGTGTGCATCTATTCGTAAAGGAAGTCCTTTCAGTGTTATAAAAGGCTCTCTGTAGATGCAAGATAAGAATTTTTCCATAAGAAACGCATACAAGATTTAGTCGCACAAATACATATGCTATCCTAAACCTTTTTTTTAAGGGTTTATGGATTTGTAAATCCTATTGCTGTACAAACATGTAATTTTTTCTCATAATGGATCCCTACTCTAATATTAAGTGGGGAGTGTTAGTAACTATATTATTAACTCAGTATTATCATATTTACTTTTATATTTAAATAATATAATAATCTATGGTCCTATTATTTAAATATAAACTCTATATTAGGTGGTTGGTCAAGAATTAATTAACTAAAATAAAATCTGGATGTGCCTCTGTCACTTAAGAAGGTTGGGTAACTCTCTTCGTGTTATTTAAATATGACTACAGGTCATATTCAATATATAGATCATAAAAATTAGATAATAATATCAATACCAAATACGATAAATCCTGGAAACAAGCAATATGGCGAGAGGAAGTATATCGACTAGTCAGTATAAAAATTTCTCGATTAAATGGATTAATTCTTCTATGGTTTTTACCCATTTAGGTTTTTCCATCGTTATAGCATGTCAGGTCAACTGGTATTTTTTTATCGCGGTATATTTAATTTTACTTTTGTTTACGTGCACATTTATAGTTCGCATTTATTAATTTATGTTAACTTATCATTTAATAAAGTTGATTATTGATTATTGGCACCCCTCATCCTCGACAAGTAGATTTTCTCCATTTCCACCACTACCCATCGATGCACCTCTTTTCGCTATTTTGCCGTGATCACACTTCTGAGTGTGAAAGCTGCGTATACTACATCAACTTAACATCCCATTACACACTCTTTCATCTTTGTGCTTCATGACATTATTTACATTGCATTTGCTTACACGTGCCGATGTACTCCAATTCCTACTTCATATTTACGCATTTTGTTATATGGTTAATTTCACTTTCGAAATTACTTCTATACCAATTAGGCTCTCTATTCCTGGCTACATCAAAAAAATCGCCTTTCTTCCCCCACTTCATTTAATTCATATGCCATTGCGAACATTAGTTTATATATTCTTATTATATAAGTATCCATGTAATCGTTTAGTCTCATTATTTTATCTTATATCACGTTACTATACCACATAACATCACATATCTACATTAGCTATATGCTGGTATTATTCACTTTCTTTTCATTCTCACATGAGAATATTGTAACAATCTTTTCCACATCAGAACCACCTCAGTAATCTGTTAATCACTATCTATTAAATTAATGATTCCCATAATGTACATGCAATTCAACAAACTAAAACAATCACTACTATATGCAAATTACAATTATCGTAGAGTATATTAATAAACACCTAATAAAAAATAATAATATCAATACCATGATATCCATACACATATCTCAACAAAATAATAAATGATGTAATACAATCTAATCACCACAGGAAACTTCCCCATGATCCATAACATCATATATAATACATAATCTATCATCTCGCTATCACTATCTACTATCATGGGAGCTTTTGAACTCAAAGCTTCACCACTTCATTCTACGTCTCTAATCTCAACCTCTATATCTCTAAATCTATAGCCTGCAGAATACCATATAACCATAATCTTCTTACTTTTCATACTAAAACCTACAAAATTCTCCACACATCATGTAAACATATCAAACACTACAACTTCCTCCTATGGGCCTCCTCCCCTTTCTCTTTCTTCTCTCCCTACGCACAAGACTCAATGTGATCATTCAAAATACCTATACATGTGGCTAACAAGACTTATCACCATGTACTCAAAATAAATGGGCTTCGTCACACCAGTATCTACCTACCTTAGCATCCTCCGCACCACAAGCATATCTAGGGACACGTTTCGCGGTCAGTCAGTATTGGCATATGGAGGTATCTATGCAACCATCAATGAATAACCATGGCTAAAATCACATGAAAAATTGACTATTAGGAAATCTTCGTGATCTCATGGCATTATATAAATCAATCAATAACTAGTCAATAACTAAAATGATATACTTATGACTTCGCCTTGTTTCTTCCAGAACGCCTACCTTGGGAAGTTTCTAAATTTCCTAGTATTTCTCTAATTATGGGCCCAGCAAGCCACATCTACACCTAAATGAAATAACAACACTCATTAGTGTATTACCTACCATCAGATCAGTATTCCTGCCACGGCAACTCACGTCATTAACTCTATGTATTCCCTATGGCCTAACTCGACTCATATAGTCCTGGGACGAGCCAAATGTGTTCCCCGCTGCGTCGAGCCTCGCCTCTAACTCCTCGGTCCAACCTGTATCTCGTGAGATCATCACCATATATGGTACTAGGGGAACATCTCGAGACATATCAACTATCTCAACACTCACTCTACCTCAAAACAACTCACAGTTGCTCTGAAATTCCTTTCTTCTAACAACATGGCATACTGAATTCACACCATAACTCCACGCCATCCTCCACTCTATCCACTTAAGTAATCTCTATGGTCTCTGTATAATGGCTTCTAAGTCCCATCTAGTTCTGGAAGATTGTCTCATACGTCATTAAAGCACTCCATCATCCTACTACAGCACCTACCCGTCTAAAATTGTCAGAAAAATCTCTAATATTACTTATATGATTATATTCCATACATACAATAAATTACCACTCCCATGCCACCACCATGATCCTCTTTATGTAAACCTCGCATAAATCCCAACATAAGTTGGCTAGCACACATTGTTCCCCTGCAAATATTCTACCACGCTCCTCTATAAGGTGACAAGCAGTGCGCTAATGCATCCAATACAAAAATCCTAACTCTTCTACCCTCCGTGGCCACTCGACTAAAGCTAATATCACCGCAAGAAATTTTGTAATTGTAGAACTCCATGATCTCATCACATCTGCAAACAATATAGGTCTTAAGACTGTGATCGTGAGCACTGGGCAGTAAATATCATATTTCCAACCTCTATCCGATCACTACTTCTGGGACATCCACCGTAATCATGATCTTTACTCTTTCTCCGGGAACAACAGTAACTTAAGATCCTATATACATCCTCTGTAAAGTCACTCGCCATCTCACCTATCAAGAACTAAAAATTTTTAGCTGTAATTACATCATCTCCTCACAGTAAAGTTTTGGATAAAGGTATATTATGGGGTATCTCCCCAATCTAAAGAGAATGTGCCACAGCCAACACAGCTTCAGAATCTATTCCAGCCATAACATCTCGACAGTCCCCAAACTATCAGTATCAGAATTGGCCGGTGGATCCACTCTAAACTTTATGGGAGGTTATTCTCTCTCGCATAAATAATTAAAAAATCATAAGATTAATAAATTCATATCATTCTAAAATCATTAAATAGCACCAAATTCATAATAATACGCATTATCATGCTACATTTTTAAATAACTCTCCCTTTGATATTTTGTGATTCAGAGCCAGATAATAAAGCACTTAGAATAAGGTAATTCAGTGCTAGTGAACTAGGTGCCAGTGTCTGCAAAGGACAAAAAAACATTTCCACTGTCTCGCATCGCCGAAAATTAGTAATAAAAACATTCAAATTTTAATAAAACGTTAAAAACAAGGATTTAAACAAATTTTTACAAAAATTATCACACATACTAGCTCCTGCTGAAACCATGAAGCCACGTACTGGCAATACCACGAATCCAATCCTTTTCATCAAACTATCCTCTTTAACATGTGGCATCTTCTCACATCTCAAATCTCAAATCTCAAACACTCTCGACATAAATATAATTACTATTCACTTTCCCATATTACTATTTATGTTAATCTTATAGGAGGAAGCCATTAGGCCGGGAGGTTATTATCCCCTCTCGGATTTTAATGGGGACCTCTCATCCTTTTTGGGAACTCAACAAAAATGAAGGAATTTCTACATACCCAATTTTCAAAAAAAAGGAATATTCCATTAAATGGAAAGAGGAAGAATCGGGAATTATTTGGTTAAATCAGCCTATAAGACTCAAATTTTTAAAGATTCCCTTCAAAAAGAGTATTGGGGTAGTACTCCGTGAAGCTGACCTTACTCCTAAAGTAAATATCTTCTATCACATAGTGGTCCAAAATATGATCCTTATGGTGGACAATCTACAGGAAACATGGTACTTAAGATTCCCAACAACAGATGCTCACTCTGCAAGTTAAAGAGGTGGGAAAATGTCAACCATTCTTCTCCTTCATTGCTTCCTTTTCTGCAAAAGTTTTTGTAGACTATCCAGGAACTATTCAAATTTCAATGGATCATGCCAAAGACTATTGAGGGATTTTTGGGCATATACTTGGGAGATTCCTTTTAGTTTCTCGCCGCATTTCCAGGATGATGGCTCTGGGAAGAATTTCCCTTCCACATCTCTCGTGTGGTTTATGGAAAGCTAGAAATGCTTGTATTTTGGTCAGACTGTGAAGCTAATATCAAGAGAGAGTCTAAAGCAGGAGCCATAATGGCACATAAAATAAAATACCAAATTTTTTAAAGGTAACACAAAGAAACCTTTCCCGAGATGGGAGGAAGAAGTTCTTAAAAGTTTCACCTCAAATCTAACGGATATCAAAAGACCAAGAATTCACTGTGATGGACTACACAGCTCGAGAAAATGTGGTTAATAGAGAATTGATGCATGGGGCTTGTAAAGGAGATAGTGAGTCCCATTGGGGGAGGGACTACATTGTAAGTAGTAATGGTGATTGGATTTTTTGCCCATGTTGGTCCTCGTTATGATATTAACCATCAACATGGAGGAGGATAAAGCTCTCCTATGGGGGTGTCAATTTGGAAAAGGATAGAGGGATCAAAAATATCCATATCTGGGAGAGGGGGATTCCCTCATTATTTTTAATGATCTTAATAATAAAAATATTTCTGTAATTGTAGACTTTAGAATTTTTTCTGGGTTGGATGTCGTTGAAATTTTTAAAAGTTTTCAAAAAGGTTTCACCATTAATCATGCCACCTTCGCATCAAGGTAGGTAATACGCATGTGATAAGTCGGGCAAGTTTTGCGTATGTGCAGTCATGATTAAAAAATTTGGAACAAAGGTGATGATTTCCCAAAAATTAAATGATGAAATCGTAGATATAGATCAGCACGTAAATTGATGATTCTTTGTATAAAGTGAGTACTGGGATTACTCTGAACGCAGAAATTTATTTAAGGGGAGAAATTTCAACTGTCGCTAATTCTTTTTCAAAGGGGTTTTGTACCTTCAAGGAGAAAATAGGTGGGATTGGTTTGGGCATTGTGATATGGGTGGTAATAGATTCATGGCTTCGAGATGACAAGTCAAAGCATCAAGCGCTTTAAATCGGACTTTGTGAAAAAGCTCGTGGATCATCGGGGTTTCGTAGATTTATCTCCAATTACATGGTTATAATCCTTCATTGTCAGCAAGGATTTTGGTATGGCTTGGAAAGAGGGAAAGTTGATGCAGTGAGAGGTATGGAAATTGAAGATTCGAGAGCACCATTTCCTGCCTAATGAGACGACACTAATGGCGCCCCTCAAGATTTTTAAAGAGCATAATCCGAGGGGAGCATGAAATTTGAGATGTTTTTATGGGAAATAGAAAACAGTGCTCTTTTTCACCGATGGTATAGCAGCATTCATGTATTTTGGGAATTTAGAAAGAGGTGTGCTTCTAAATAATGAATTATATCATTGGGAAGGAAAATATCACAAAATTTACACACATTTATTTGTCTTCCATATACATGTTTGTATTAATAAATACCATGCAGTGAGCATTCTGTTTTTCCTTACAGGCAATTGATCTACTCCTCACAGCAGGTATTCCTAAAAAGGGACAAGTGGGTGAATGATGCCCTCCGTACATATGAATGAATCAATCTTTTATGACGTATGAGAATGGGAAACACACATCCTCAGCCATTCCCTGGAAGATAAGTGAAGACAGGAGGAGGACCATGAACTTTCTTAATAGATTTCTGCACAAAATGGGGGTTAGTAAAATCGTTCTAGGTAGTAAAGTAACGCCGGGAGGACTGAAGGTCTAGAGAAATGTGAGGGAAGCAAGAGGTGAAGTGAGAACTTCCAAGAATAAGGGTAATCACGGTGGTGACAAGGTTCGAGGTGGATCAATAGGTTTCAAGATTTCTCAAAGGGTTATTTAGACGATGGAGAGACAAATTTCTGTCCATCAAGAAACCATGACTGGAAGTCATTCGAGCTTCTCCCAATAAATCTATTCAGCCTCAGTGAAGTCCAAACAAAAAATTACTTTACATTGAGAAACAAAATCACCATACTTGAGTGATACGATGGACATGGGATGGAGGAGGGAAATGAAAAAGAGGAATTTTTAATTTTTGAATTAGCATATATTCAGGAAGAATTGAAGAAGATAAGCTTACCTAGAGTGAGAAAATAGAGAGACTCAACAAAGATAGTCCTGACTATAACGGGATGACCAGTTTCCTAAAAATTTAAATTGATCTTTTGGTCCTGACTATCATCAAGCTTTCTTTACTAACTATCTCATCCCTGGGATTTTTCTCGGCTGCTTTCATTTTATACCTCTCGATTTTTCGTCATGGTCATGGCCTACTCACAGAGAGTGTGTTTGCTTAACTCCCTCGACTGCGTCTGCTATATTTTTTTCTGTGCTTTTTCCTCCTTTCTTACTATTCCTCCTTTCGTGAAGGCCTTGTAGGAGTCAATCCCTATTTTTTACTCTTATCTAATAAAAACTATTTTATATTAATAATAATTTACAACATAATATAGTTAATATTTTATGTTATTCATACAAATAATATACAATACAGTAGTTCTTGTTCCATATCTTGAGCCTTTATCCTCCATTTTCCTCCCCATTTAGACATTTCAATCAAGATTCCCCAAAGCACCATACAATATATAATGTTTTATTATTCCATATCTCACATCTAAATATATGTACTAGGAAATTCACACGTATCTTTCTGCTATTCTCATATGTTATCTCTCATTTACTATTATAGCCTTCGCTTTCAAATGAAATGCCACTTTCTCCACCCTTCCACCTTTCTAATGAAAGCGGTGGGCATATGTTTCGATCATTATAAATTACCTCCAAGTATAAAAATAACTCAATAGACATCTCCAAATACATTACTTTATTAAAATTTCTTTCTCTGATCTCACTCGAACAAACTTAGAATTATTCCATACAATATAGTTAATATCATGCTATTATTTCAAATTTATCTCTCAAATGCGACCTAATCTTAGGGAAAAGTAAAACATAAACCTCACCCATGCGAGTAATTTTATAAATATATCTTATGTAATCAATTAATATCACTCAAATCAATCAACTAATACAATAATCATTAATTACTACTGACTCCTAAGTATTATTCCTAACTCAGGGAGTCACATTACATTACCATCACTTCCAAATGACCTCACTCTGGGAAGCCATTTAAAGCACTATTAAAATTCTGAAAGAACGCTACTCTAGGAGCTGGGGTAAAATGAGACGTCTATTTCCTTTTCTATACTTCTCTTATGTATGTATATCTTCAATCGGAACTAAATGAAACTCAATTTGTTCTATATTCATCCTGTAGATCTAGGATCTTTTCGGGATTTATTCATTAAGTAGAGAAAAACAAACCTCTCTCTCCCTAAAACTCTTCCTCTCACAATGTGGATCCAAAAATCCTTCAATTATTTACAAAATGGGTTAGGAATTGATCAGCCTTCCTTACATCCCTCTCTGTATCACCTCTTTCAAACAATCCAACATCTCCAATGAAATTAAAACTATTTCTCCGATTCTTCTCTTTACGACATACCACCACTTCCTTCTTATGCCATGTGGATCAAAATGTTGATCCATGAATCGCTACGCCTATAATTCCCCACATTCTTACATGTGCACTCTATAATATGGATTCTTGTGACTCTATAAAAGTATGTTTTATGCATTTCTTTTCGTGATGACATTTTCGAATTTCATTCCAAATAGCTATAAAGTGGGGAAAATGTAGACACAAAATTTGCACACATGTTACTTATCAGAATATGTCATCAATATGTCAAGAGCATGTATGAATATTACAAGTAAGAAAAGTATTCACTTATGCTTTACACCATCTCTTGTCTATCCACGTTCTCTTGATTATTTTCTATTTGTGGACTCTCTTCCACATTTTACATTTCTACATTCACTTCCTCGTCAAAGCCGTGATCCATGCCTATTCGACTTCCTCACATTTGTCATCATTTATCCCGTGACACTAGTAATCCTCACTTCCTACAATAATAGCTACTTTAGGTTTTTAAGTGTCCAATCTTAAGTGCTCTTTATCATGCTTTATTTTATTATTCATATTTTAATATTTATGGTCAAGTATTTTTCACCTTCTTAGCCTTATTCTGCATGTTCTAGTAGCTATCCTTTTCAGGTCACCAGTGTCGAAATTCAAAAAATATCTTCATATATATATAGACAACATACACACTATTATGTTGGCTGGAAAATTTTAAGGTACTATCTCTATCTATATACCATCACTACTATCACAAGGGACTAGATTTTTGGGTATAAGCATACACTACACAGGAAAGAGAAGTGTTAAATTCTATATCATATATTCGCATTCTAAGCTAGCTATATCCTTATATCTTAAAGCATCATCTGGGTACGAGGGAAACTCTAAGGACATACATTTCTATAAACAAGTATTACAAAAACTAAATGGAATCTGAAATTTAACGCAACACTCATTACTAATTTCCACTCTTCTATGACCCTGGGTTAGTCCGAATTCTCACATCTCGTATTTTATTTAAGAGAGAATATATGTTTATGATTCACGTGGAGATATATAGGGTTTGTTTTACAAAGTTAGTATGTGACATTGAAACCCCAACAATGAAGTTAGGAGTGACAAATTAATTATGGAGTGGGAATACCTTGTACCCAAAAATAAGATCATAAATATTTTTAAAGATGCCAATATCCAAGATTAGACTAATCCAGATGATTTCTATTCCTCTCTGATCAAGCATGTAAACTAGCCAAGTCATCTATGATTATTATTCTTGTTTATTATAGTTCTATACAATTAGATTACTTATCATTTTTATATTGTTGTATATCAATACTAGATATAATTAGTTGATAGGAATTTAATATGAAATTAGATTTAAATCTATTTGTTATTAAATCGCTTTATCCTTCTTTTCATATAGTCAATTTGGGAGATGGTTTTTCATAGTTCGAAATAATCTTCGCCCTTATAGACACTCCAAGGTTTTAAAACCTCGGGAAGGGTACATAAGGTCTATTTGAGGAATAAGGAGCTCGGTGGCTTTGTGGGTTAATCGAAAGTTTCAAAACACTTTTGGTTATATGGAGATTAAGAATTATTCTTTTGTTCTTTCTTCTTTTGAAGAGGAGATTTTGTATATGGTTTGGCCTTTTATTTTGGGTATTGATTATATTTGTGTTATATATCTTTTCCACTACTCCTCTCAGACATCTCGGAGGCAGCAGATTCTCTTATGGAATTTATGGAGGCTAGCACATGTCCTCCTTATTTGTGAGATGGAATTTCGATGGATTCCATTTGGTTAGATGGAATACCAAACCACTTCATTCTTATTTGTATATTTTACTACATGGTGTTGGAGTTACCTTAAGGGGCTTTGTTGAGTTAGTCCTACTCTCGAGAATAGAATTTTCATTTTAAATTTTCATATGTTGTTCTATTATCCAAACAACTTCTCCTAGCTATTCGAAAAATTTACATACATATTTCAGCTCGACATCTCTACCGTAGTGGCACGATCTCAATTTTCTCCTTGGCATTCACTTAGTCATTAGTTTTGCTTAAACTCACATGCCCCTCTCCCTCCATTTTCCTTTCATCTTTGTTCCACTCTTACTCGCATGAATTCTTCCATTCACCTTCCCAAGCAATTTACTCACTATCCTATGTGCGTGCCTCAGCCTTCTTCTTCAACTGGATAGTTTTCACTAGAACTCACACACCTCGCATATACGTAATACCACGCATCACCATACATTCTTCGCTAAATGAAGCTTCTTTATTTTGGGTAAAGATGTGAATTTGTTCAAGTAATACTG